>WBNM01007953.1:0-28380 GCA_013399055.1 Ramphastos sulfuratus
GGATATTAATATCTCATAACAACTTTCAAATTTGTTTCAAAGTGATTCACACAGTCTCCCATGTGAATCTGGAAAGTTAAAAGTAGTATCACTTGGTTTTCCACTTTAGATATGCCTTCTAGATTTGGCCACAGAGTATATCTCTCAATTTCTCAAAATTACCATTAAAAGATATTTTAGACTTGTAACAAAGGCTGGAAAAGTGTTCTAAAAACCACGTGATGCATAAGGAATCAAAATAACATTGTACTTGACAATAGTCCATTAGCTATTCCTTGTTAGTTGTAGGTGTTTTTTGCAGAAATCCATTCATTTCAATTAATCTGCAACTTTGCAATGGTGGATAAACCTTTTATTGTTGAATTTGCTACAAATTTGTCAACTATTTGTAGACAAATACCTTGCTGAACTTGAAGTCAAGAGATAGCTCTTGAAGAATCATCACTGTAACTTCCTACTGTCCAAACTTCTAAAAACTACTGTTCAGGCAGACAGATTTTATTAAAATTTGTAAAAAAGGTATAAATGAGTTTGCTGGCCTCGGAAAGCTGTGACGATTACAAATGCTTGCTCATTTACTCTTTTTCTGCATGACAAAATAAGTATGGTAGCAATACTGTGCTTTTTTTTTGGTTGTTTTTTTTTGTTGTTTTAACAGGTTAATGCAGGCTATATGCACTATTCCAACTCAAGGTGGTTGGACGCAATTCAGTCTTTGCCTTTGAGTGACAAACTAAGTTAGCTAAAAGCATGTTTCAGAGAAAAGTTACCTGTTATTTCCTCAGCAACCAGACACATTTGCTTGCTACTCTACTTACTAAATCGGAAGCAAAACACGACACAGTCATTTACTGTGTTTTCCTAAACCATCAACCAAACCTAGTATTTAACATTAACCAGGGACTCACCTGAAAGTGTCCAGATCCTTGAACAGAAAATATTAAGTAAACCATGCTGCTTGCCCAAAAGGCTCTGTTTAGTTTTCGTTCATTACTTGGTGTAGTAGACCATACACCCTTCTGTTGAGAAATGTCAATGTTTTGCAAATTGCTACTTTTCATTATGAAGTATCGAACCGGCGTATGTGGTCTTTGCATGGGAGATTTAGAACCCTGGAAAAATTACATTAAATTAAGCTATGATAAAATAAACCATACTTTTGGCCTAAAGTTTTATATACATGAAAAGAGTAATTCCTTGACTCTGTTACCTTCCTCTGCTACAAGAAACACAGTATCTATCAGTTAGCACTGTTTGAATTTGCTTCAAAATGTATTTCACATTTAAGTACTTTCCAATAATTCATTCAAGAGAGGCAGCAAACTAGTATAGCAGAACGTGCTATAAGTAATATAGAGACTATAGTGTTCTGAAGTTAGACACATTAATTACAAGTTTTTGACTTGTGACAAAATGATTGTTCTAGCTACAGCCTGAAGCACACTAGTCACCACCTTTAGGAAACAGTTTTTCTCTGCTTTATATTGGCTGAAATTTAAAACTTAAGAGGAATTATTAAATTCTCCAAGGACTGTATGCCTAGAGGAACAATGGGTTTCCTCTCAGTGATCTGTTCAATATTATTGCAGTTTACTATTCAAATACTTAGCGAGAAGGGGCCAGTAACCATGTTAAAAATGTGCACATTGTTAGAATAACAGTAATTTAAAAAGCAAACAGTCATATTAAGCCACAAAATGGAGAGGATTAGTACCAATGCATGCTATTACAGAAACAAAAGCAAGTAGATTCCAAAGAACTCATAAGTGCATGCACCGTTAAACTAGTTTAGAAAAACAAAACACATCTTCGCTGCTTATTATATATCAAGTTTTCAAAAGCAAAGTATTTTTTTTTCCCTGCCTTGGATATATTTACCTCAGCAGTGTGCAAAGAACACCATTTTTACCATATTGAGCTATTTTAACAAGGGTACTTAGCACACATTTTAGACTCCAGAAAGAAACAAGTACTGCAGACATTTCAGTTACACTCTTAAATTAATTCTCAATGTGCCTGACAGCTGCTGAAAGATACAATTTTGAAGAGCAGGTTACTTTGTTTACAAGAACTCTACCTTTCCAGATACTGAAGAAGAAGGACTAGCACAGGGGCTAGGATAGCTACTGCTGTCTATAGACTTCACTGATGATTGATCTGACCTGTCATCTGAAGTTCGTTTGGAGCGCAAAATTTTTTTTTCTTTGTATCTTTTTGGCTGGTGAATTGTGGGAGGTGTACATTTCATTAAAACTCTGTAAAATAAAAGGTAGATACATGACACACCAGGATTCTCAAAAACAGTCATAGAGCAACTTGTGTCTTCATAAGACCCTATTGCATGACTATACATTACAATAATTCCAAAACAGATGAAATACTAACTGTATTTGCATGTTACAATTAAATATTTACTGTTACTTCTTCACGGAGATCACAATTCATGGACAAACAGCAAGCGCACATATGAAATACTCTGTAGCAATATCACAACTACAACAAAGCACAGGACAGTCTCAGCTCTTTCAACAGTATTCCTTTTGTTTCTTCCCTTTTCATTACTAGCAGAAATTCAACTATATAAATTGCAACTTACAGTCTCTACAAGATCTCAAAGCCTTACTTTTCAGCATTAAAGGAGTCAGAGAATTCAGTTTCTGCTGAGCTTTTTCTGCTGTTGATTGACCTCCACGTAGGTGCTGTTAATGGAAGTTCTTCAGAAGCCATAGGTCTTGGTCTCTGACCAATTCCTGAAGGCTGCTGCAAACCTGCAGACTGTTCTTCACTAGTTAAAACAGCTGTAATTGCTTGTACAGTTGTTTCATCAACTTGAGACCATGGTTTAGAAGGAGCTCGCATACGACGCAGAAATAAGCTATGCCACTTCTGTCTGAGTTGAAACAGCAAACCAGCAGTCTGTAAAAAATTTCAGGTCTGTTAAACACTAATAAAAATTAGGTCAGACAGCTAACAGTACTCTATCAGGCAGCATCTGGCATTCTAGAATGAACAGGATACAAACTGAAGTACTGAAAAGGGGAAGAAAAGACCACACTTAAAATGTTACCTTTTCTTTGCTCAGGTGCAAAATAATTATTTTAATTATTAAAATAATCCATTTACTTCTGCAAAATATTTTAAATTGTAAACTCACAGGATTTATTTTCTCACTTCAGAATATTATCTTTTTCAGAAAAAAAAGGTTTTATGCTTTATATGCTTCCTCTCAATTTGGCCTGTACTCATGCACTCTTCATTCATATCTGAGGGAAAAGAGTTCTAGTGATATATTCTTCTTATGCAGACTTCTCTTCAAATGAGATTATTTAATTTGGAAGTCTAATTCCCAAGTTATCAGAAACGGTTCTTTTCTTTAAAAAATAATAATTAAAAAAAAAAAAAAAAAAATCACACTTTGGAGCATCTCTAAAAGATGATTGTTATTATTATTTGATTTAGTAAATACAAGTGTTTCATAATCCTTAAACTACTCTGTCTCCTACCACAGCCAGAACTTCTCAATGACCTGAAGATTTTTACATTCAAAAGGTGGTTTTTGTTTTTTTTTTTCTAAAATCTGACAGCAACCTTTTTTCAGCAATTCCAATTTCAAGAGCTCCATTTTAGTCACCCTCTCAGAGAAGGAAATAGATAGTATATTATTTGGACAGTCCACACAAATCCTGTTCAGATTTTGACTAACAGCTCATGCTAAGGTCTGCTGTTTCCTGGAAGCAGTGCCATTATGTCAAAACAAGAGCACTGGGTAGGCAGGACAATTGGCCAGAAGAGATGACAGGCCATCATGCAGCCACTATCATATGAGGAGCTGGCTGCCTCCTGCAGCCATTATCTTTTGTCTGGCAGCTTCATCAGAATCTTCTAATTTAGAGAAATGGACCAAACCTCGAAGCTGGAAGGTATTTGTATACATTAGCTTACCCAAAAAGCTTTTTAATCTTTTTAAATGGATCCAACAGCAGCTGCACTGTTGAGGTTTTCCTGCTTCCCAGTGTGATTGAGAGAATACCCACACCACGATATAGGAAAAAACAGCACTTTCACTGTCACCTTGATAACTGATTTATTTTTCCCCCCCTCACAGGTGCAAAAATTAATACTTACAGGTTATAAATTATGACACCTCCTGACTTGAATGGTATATAAGTGAATTCACAGGACAGACTAGTCTGGGAAAAAGAGGATTGAGCCTCTCTATCCTTGTTGTATTTCTTAATGAGCTTCTAAGACAGGTGTTAAATCACAGACTGATTTGTTCTGTAAACCTGAGAGACCCAAATGCAGCCATTCTTACAGAAAGTATTTTCTAAATCTTTTTAGGAAGTGATTACATCAATATCCTCCTACAAGAAACAAGCATTGAGTGATGTACTACTTACTTCAGGGTCCAGTTTGAGACAGAGCCATTCGTCTAGCTTCAGTAGCACCAAGTTAGCAGTTGTTTGGTCCTCCACCTCACTATCGCTGTTATCATTAGATACCCCATCTCCTAAGTTAAGTATAAAATGTGCATTAAGGTTTCTGTATAATTTCCACTTACATATAAAAAAGAATACTATTGTGTTATCAGCAATGAAACAATTTTCCATTTAAACTTTATTTTACAATGTAAACAATTACGATTTTCTGCAAACGCACTTCAGTTCCTTTAGTTAACAGAACTCAAGTATTCAGACCTGCTGGACCCTGCTGTGTAACCACCTGTATTGATGTGATCTGAGTCATTCATGTACCAAGAAACTATTATCGAACTTTTGCCTGAAGCTGTTTGGGGAAAAAAAAAAAAACCAAAAACCAAAAAATCATCACACATTGCTCTAGTAAACCAGATTTAAACACCCATTAGGAAAAAGATAAATATATATGTGGCTATTAGCAGGATTTTTTTAAGTGCAATTCAATAAACACTATTTAAAGTAACAAAATCAAGAAAGGACATCTTCAAAAATAACGGACCCTACTATTTCTAGAGAACTGGCAGCAGGATACATTATTTTTCTTTCTATTCCTATAGCATTCCACTTAAAGAAGAAATATTTTTTAATATATTTCCTATTACCTCAAATTAATAGCACAGCTAATTGCAATTAAAAGTTATCAGTAGAAAATAATCTTTAAAATGCATGTTTCTAGTGGAAGCAATATGACTTTGCCATATTGATAATTTCTAAAATATTAGTCAATTTGAATAATCCGTTTCAAAGGATCAAATAAACTTGTTTGTAGGGGAAATTACATATATTACACTTTTCAGCAGTAGTATTGTAATTAGAAATTTGTATTTTTTATTTCATTATGAAGTTCTAAGACTTCAGAATTCTGTAAGTATAATTGGTGAATATGAACATGTAAGGATTCGCAACACTGAGAAATTTATTACAGAGCCCGTAAACTATTGTTGAACAAAACCACAGAAACTACAGCTCTGTCATTTTAAGAATTAGCCAATACATGTATTAAATTTAAAAAAGCCTTCCATATCACTTACTAGAATACACCAATGGAAACACATGAAAAACAAACTCCACTATACCTCGGAGGGATGAAGGTTCCTGCAAAGCATTACTTGGTAATCTAGCTGGTCCACAGAAGAGTGACACAGTGACAGGTGTTACAACAGAACAGCATCTGATATTTGCTATTCTGTGAGCTCTCGTCATTTCATCATATATAAGCCAGTCTGTAGGGAGCGCTTGAATGGCTGCAGCTTGCCCATTTGCTGGGGGAATCTGTGCAAGAGTAAAGACCAAGGTATTTTACCCTCTATTTGTAATTATATGTCAATATTTCTTATTTTATGTATGTAGAAATAAATATATACATATTTAAATACATACATATTTATATACACAGAAATAAAGAAGCCAGATTCAGACTCTCAAATTATCCTACCTTTAAATAAAATATTTTGCTTTAAAGAGATTTAAAATATTTTTAAAAAATTTAAAAATCAATTCCATACCACAGCTTTTTCCTGCTATTACAAACAGGTCTTATTAGACCTTGAAAACAGTTCATGTTTTCCCATTTCATCTAGAAGAATCATCAGCTGAAATCAGTTTTGATGGAATATGGGAGAAATAATGCAACTCCAATTCTCTATTTTAGCAACTGCTAGGAAAAAAAAAAAATCTAGAAATGCAGTGTTTAATGCACATGCTGCTTTGAAAATATTGACAAATATGAAGAGACATTTCTAAAACATTTGATAGAGTGTAGTACTCATTTTTCTGAAATACAAATTCAAAGTGATTTTACCTTCTTATACTGAGGTTGACTAAGAACAGAGGTAGGATGAAATCGTATTTTTTTCTCCTTCGGTCCAGTCAAAATCAAGTTTTCTCTGTCTACATGCACTAGATTGGGGTACATCCCAGCCACTAAGGCAGCTTTAACTACAGCCCAGTTTTCAGAGTTAGTATTAACGTCTTTCATGTCAGCTCCTCCTCTGGCTCTAACAAAACCTGTAAAAAGATGACAAAAATGTCTTCTATTTGCTTAAATTTAAGATCTACTTTTTCAAGATCTCAACAGAAATATGAATTTTAAAAAAAAATGTACACAAACTAGAAATTTGTCACATTTTTTAACCACTACCAACCTTAACAGCACCAAGAAGAAACTATTATACTGAAGTAATTCCCAGTAAGATGTTCTGTACTAACACAGAATTACTTTTTATGACTGTCATACGTTGGGGACTAATTGTCCGAACACGGACATAAATTCCTCCAGATAATCAGACAGACCAAAGGGGATTGACAGTCTGTCCCAGAGCAAAGACACAGGATACTGTAATGTTATTCCATCCCATATCCTGCATCTCCCCATATATGGGGCAGACTCCTGTTCATAGCTCGCTCGCTCTCACCTCTGCTCTGAGCATGTGGCTGCTGCTATTGCTTTGGTTTGTGTGGAGATGAGGCCTAGCTGGCAAGGCCCTGTCTTGGTGGGGGAGAGGGGAGGGGAGGAGAAGTGAGGTCTAAGATGGGCCTATTGGGGTCTAGAATTGGAGGGGAGGCTTGGCTGGTTGAGGCCTGGTTAAGGCCTAGCTGAGGCCTGGTTTGGGGCCCAGCTGAGGAGCTGGGCCAAGGCTGATTTTGTATATGTGTCCTTTGTGCCTTGGTAACTTCTGTACTTTTGTTTACTTCTCTAAGAACTTTTTCTGTTTAACCTCCAATTCTGTGCAAGTGTTTTTTACTCCTTTGATGTAAATACCTTCTGTCCCAGCTCAACAACACAAAGGTATTTCCTGTGTAAATAATTTATTAGGATGTAAAAATCCAAAGAAATGCGTTTCAGAGTGAAAGCACATGGAACAATCAAGGCATTTTATATTAGATCAGTTGTTTCCCTGTCACACTTTTGTACTCTAGCATCTGCACCACACACAGCATGAATTGCTCTGGTCTGTTTCAAATTGAGGAAGGAAAATTAACACCAGTGAACACTATTCTTACTACAATCTGTATACACTTGTTCTTGATATACACTTGACTCCACAATAATTTCCAAGCTATTTACCTGAGGCTCTAAGCTGACCAAGCAACTGTGTTCTCATTCCTATGATGATTTCCATTGTGGCTTCAGACAGAAAGTTCTTTTCACAGAAGGCTCTTTCCCAGCCATCACTGCGTGCCTTCTGCCATGCCTGTAATGAATATTTTTTTTTACACTTGCCTATTAATCTACCTAAAATTTTAACATGCACTTAAAAAAACCCCACAAAATAAAAAAACCTCCACTTAAATTTACATAAAACAAAGGCATAACCATTCTGAAAGAAAGGTTGCATTAAACCAGATTCTTTTTGCTGGCTTAAGTACTAGCTTATTTTTACCCATTCCCTCAACATAATGATCATAACATTGTTATGAAGATCATTATGTTCTTATAAAGATTATTACGTTCAGTTATTACAAAGATCATTATGATATCATTATTTAAAGCTAGCAGCATGGCAAAATATAAAGTGCCACTTTCCTGGAACATTCAGAATTTAACCAGGTTTGAAAATACAAACTAAAGAGCAGACAAAAATTGTTCCCTCACAAATGTATGAGTCCAATATACAGGAAAGCTACTAGGTAAAAGCTCCTTCTCTAAGGACTTAATCATAGTCTACAATTCTCCATCCAATTTGAGCAATGCATCACTTATTTTGCTACATGATCTATTGTGATTAGCACTCTGAGTTGACAAAAGATGAAACAATACCTGGAAAGCCCTGAGAAGTGCCATATGGTCACTAAATGTTCCTGCAGTAAAACGTTTTCTACACAGCATGGCTGCACGCTTTTGAGAGGCCAACGCAGGTAGGACAAAAGGGTCTCGATATGCAAGAGTGCAAGCAATAGTGAGAATAGGATCCAAGCATTTCAAAACAACACCACACAAGATCATTTTACCAAGGTGTGGCTCTACTGGTAATTCAGTGAGGTGATAACCAAGCTCAGTGAGATCTTCCCAAGGGTCCATGGCATCTATGGTCTGCTGGAAAAACACCAAAAAAACAAACAGAAGGCGAATGCATAGGGTTAGAGAAGATTAATTTACAATAAAAGGAGAAAAGGATGTGAATAGAGAACATTAACTAGATTTGTTTCCAAACACGAGGAAGGCAAGTCAAGCTCCTAACAGTATGAGACATGATTTTTTTAGCACTCTCTTGGCTTAACATGTAAAAATACAAACACACACAGAAAATTAAAATAGTCAACACACAACAAAACCAAAGCCACACCATAAATACAGACTCAAATATAATTCCCATCTAAATCTATTTCTTCTGCTGACCTTAAGCATTTGCACAGCATTTCTCACAATTAAAGCTGGTGGAGGATCAGGAGCTTTCATAAGAAAGTCAACAACTGGACAATTAACTGGAGCCAGAAGTTTTGTGTGTAAACAAAGCTCCTACAAGTCAAAATGAAAAAAAAAGAAAAAAAGACTGTTAAGAAACAAACAACAAAACACCCTCCCAAACAACGACCAAAAACACTCTCCTGCAGTTACTAGTATGGTTTGATGATTAATAAGTAATTAACTTATAAAAAAATATTAACTGAATGTGCACCTGAAGTGGCATTCTTAGAAGTTCTGGAGTCTGAAATTCCAACATATTCTGAAATCGGAGCCTGCTGAAGAGACGAAAACAGACTCCAGCCTGACAGCGCCCAGCCCTTGAAAACAGAATATGAGAAGCTGTTGAAAATCAGCATTTCTTTTTAAAAAAAACTAAAAGTAATTAAAAAAAACCCTAAACCTGCTTATACACTAATTTAGACTAGAAATGTAGAAGCAGCTCTAAGTCGAGTGGAAGTCCCACACATGAGGTGAGAGTCTTCCAGCACAGAGATTATTTTTGATAGTATGGAAATTCATTATTATTTTATCCCAGCACTGAAAGATCCAGAGAAACAAAATTAAAGTCTATCTAAAAATAAAGTGATGCGGGGTTTTTTTGCTAACCTAGTATCAATCCAAATCTCAGCTGTCCTTTGGTGTAAGGAATATAAGTCATAAACTTAAACTTCTTCCTCTATGATATCCCCCAAACAGCTAGAAGTTAGAGTAAAACGTAGAATGAAGATCAAACAACTTCTGAGTGAAGGGACAGAAACAGGAAATGCTCTCATTCATGTTCAAATTATTGCAGGTTAAGCCAATATCACATAAAACACAGGCATTTGTTGTTACATATCCTGTTAGGCCTCACCCAGCACTGAGAAGAACGTGATGAATGCCTGTAAAGTCACAAATAGTTTGAAGGTGAATAAGGAGTCACTGCTCAATGTCTCTTCTAATGATGATGAAAAGGTATCAGTTAAAAACCAGCAGTAAGCAGCCCTTTGCCCATAGCTAAGTTCTGAAACCCCTAATTGGACACTATGGCTGCCAGTGCTAAAAGGGAAGAAAGAGAAAGAACAACTTCACAAGGAGAAACAACCTAGAAGCAACATTAGCTTTGTGAAATTCCTGAGTACTGTTTTTCTACCACTTGAGAAATGACTCCACAAAAATATATGCTGACCATTACTACTCTTGCAGAGAAGAAGTATTGGTTCTTGTCCAGCACAATACTGGACTAGGCTAGCACCATTATCCAGTGTGCCTACTACGACATTCTGTGTTTTATCCTTAACATACAGGACTGTAGATATCTCCAAATAAAATTCAGTATGAAGCTTTTATTACCTGCCTTTTCTCTGGATAGCACTTGCTTTTGAAATCCACACCATTTTTAGCATTGTAACACAACTCAGTGCATCAAAAGACTTCTATAAAAGCAAAGCGTAGAACAAAAAAAAAAAAAAAAACCATGACTGAATAGGGTACATGAAGTAATTACTAAGAATTTAGATTATCCACAGAAGTTAGCTAAAAAAAATGAATAAGCACCAGCACCTTTTGGCACAAAAGTATGTTCTAAAATACTTAGTTTCATATGCATGTATGCTACGTCATTTGCAGTATCTTCATGCTATACAGTTTTCAAAATTCTGTCGTGGTTTTAAAGAGTGAGCAGAACATAATTTTATTCCCTCATAAGGGTAAAATAAAACGCTCTTGATGAATTGGAAAGAAATACAAAATTGTATTTAAAAAAGATACAGAGAAATACAGAGCATATAAACCCTTAACAGCTAATACGTACACAGAATA
Source organism: Ramphastos sulfuratus (assembly GCA_013399055.1). Lineage (NCBI taxonomy): Eukaryota > Metazoa > Chordata > Aves > Piciformes > Ramphastidae > Ramphastos > Ramphastos sulfuratus. The sequence continues at coordinate 10,687 of WBNM01007953.1, forward strand.
CATGAAAATCTCCTTAAATCTTCACCCAACCCACCTAAACTCACCCATAATCCCCAGTGCTCCTCTTCTCTGCCACAATGCCTCTGTCACTCTTAGGCCTAAACAGGCTTCTGCAGGCCATAAACAGGCCTACTTCCTACATGTTTACCAGATAATTAGCTCCCACTGGAGACAGCAGGCAGGAGGGAGAAAAGGAGGAGGAGATAGCAGAATTATGGGATTGAATAACAACATTACAATTTTCTGGGTCTACCTCCTGGACCGTCCAGTCCCCAAAGGATTTTCCAACTCTATGGTTCTTAAACCTATAACAAATACATTGACTGTGCTTTATGGTATCACAAACCAAGCAAAAATATGTTATTATTTGAATAATGTTTTCCTCTTTGTCTTACTTGGAAATTTTGAGTCCTTCCTATATTTGATGCAAAGTTACAAGAAAATTGAATTAACATGAGAAATTAAAAAATACGGTGAGTGTATCTCCTAAGAAATCCAGTTTTATTTTCTAAACCATACTCTAGGTTTTAAACTGTCTCATTACAATAACTTTCTTTGAACATGTAATTAGAGAACACACATCAAAAACAACGTGACTTGGACTGAGAACTGGCTGAATGACAGAGCACTGAGGGTTGTGATATAGACTGAGTTGAAGCCTGTAGCTCGTGGTGTTCCAGGGGTCAGTAGTGTGTCCGATCTTCTTCAACATATCCACCAGTGACCTGGATGAAGGGACTGCATGCACTCTCAAAAAGTTTGCCAATGAACAAAACCAGGAGTGGCTCCTGAAGCAGCTGTGCTGCTATTCAGTGATACCTGGACAGGCTGGATGCAGCTTATTTTAATGAAGTTCAACAAGGACAAGTGTAGGGTCCTGCAGCTGGAGAATAACCACCCCACACACCAGTACAGGCCAGGTGTCAACCATCTGGAAAGCCAGGAAAAGGACCTGGGACTCCTCATGGACAACAAATTCACCGTAAGCAGGCAATATACACTTGTGGCCAAGAAGGCCAGTGGTATTCTGTGATGCACGCAGAAGTGTTGCTAGGTTGAGGGATGTTTTCCTACTCCACTACTCTGCTCCAGTGAGGCAACATCTAGAGTATTGTGTCCAGTTCTGGACTCCCCACCTCAAGAGACAAAAGGAACTACTGTAGAGTGCAGCAAAGGAACACAAAGATGATTAGGGGATGAAGCATCTCTCTTATGAGGAAATGAGAGACCTGAAGCTCTTGAGCCTAGAAAAGACTGACAGGGAAAACTCATCAATCCCTATAAATATCTAAAGGGTGGATGTCAAGACCAACTCTTCAGTGGTGCCTAGCAACGGGTCAAGGGGCAATGGACACAAACTGGCACACAGTAAGCTCTCTCTGAACATCAGAGAAAACTTCTTTACTGTGAGGGGGACAGAGGACTGGAACAGACTGCCGAGAGATATTGTGGAATCTCCTTCTCTGGAGATGCTAAAAATTCACCTGGATGAGATCTTGTGCCCTGTGCTTAGGCTGAACCTGCTTTAGCAGAGGGACTGGATTAGACAATCTCCAGAGGTCCCTTTCTAACCTCTACCATTCTGTGAATACTTCAAAATTTAATGGACTAGATTTGTGCTAAATACCGTAGTAGTACAAAGGCTCTAAGTCTCAGGAAAATGGTGGTCTAAATGGATGAATTTATTTAAAAAATATCAAACAAATACTAAATAAAGATATAGCTATAAGAATGTATCAGTCTGCAACAACTTTCACTGGGTTTTTAGACAGCTAGCTAACTACAGTACTTGTTATAAAACAAATGGATGTCAAAAGTTTCTGGTGAGTTTTGCAGCTTGATAAGCACTAGCTCTCTTGCCTACTATTAAAAAAACCCCTTTTTTTTAAAGTCTCCCAAAATTTTTATGTATTTTAGTATTTCACTAGCATGTTAATTTCCCAAAGAAATTTTAAGTGAATCGTACCTCTTTCATCTTGCCTGAGTCAATAACAAATACAACATCATTGACTGTTATGCTGGTTTCTGCAATATTAGTAGAAAGAATCTGCAATTAAAAAAAAAATAATTTAGTAACTGCAAAAGCAAAGACAATATAGATCAATAATATGTAACAAAATCCTTTGATACTTGCTATTTTGCGGATGCCAGAAGGTGGACTTTTAAGCACCTTCTTCTGATCCAAAGTCTGCATATTTGAATGAAGCATGAAAACTTGGTATCTAATGCAAGACAAAGAGCACATTTTAAAGGCCTTCAAAATAAAAAACAAAAACTCAAGACAACCAGAGAAACTAGAGGTTTTACCTGTGAGCGTTATCAGCAAATCTTTTGTCATCAAAAAGAATACGGTCCCTCAAGCTAACTATCTCATCATATCCAGGAAGAAATATTAAAACTGCTCCTAAAAAAAGAAGTTCGTTTGCAGAATTAAACAGCTATTTCCTTCCAACTATTTGCCACTACTGCATATACTAGCACTCAGAAGGTTTTACCCAGTAAGTATTACTGAAAAAAACCCACTCACAATTCATCAGAAGCAATTTATTGGGAGTGTACATATATACCTACCAGCATCATAACTCTGACAGATATTATAAAGCAAGTGTATAACCAGGTCCAGATCCACTTTTTCGTCATCAATACTGTGATGATAAGCTTTCAAGAGTTCTCTGTCCTCCACACTAAGGTCACTATCACTTGTTTGGACCAGGGAACTTTCATCCAGATTTCCACATTCTGCTGAAGCACTAAAATATATAAATATGCAGCTCAGAGTCAAAGTTGTTTGCTCTGAGTTTGTGTTCAACCATTAATCCAAATTTAGATCAAGACCAACAGGACTACTCATCCCAAAGTTTGAAGTACAGAAAAACAGTGTATCTACAACGTTATTACTGTTCAGTGAATTAAGTATTAACTCAGCAAAGCATGCAATTTCAATTTCTAGCATTAAGTTTAATTTTATTAAACTTAATTGAAACTACTCATTCCATGACACAATCTGAAAAATACTCAGAATAAATATATATTCCAAAAATATGCCCTGCCATCATCATAAGCAGATACTACACTAATGGAAACAGTGTACACTAAGAGCAATTACAATATGAATCTACAAAACTGTAATTCAACTATGATCACTTTAATTTAGTGAAAAAATAATTCTCGAATGGCCTAGTGTACACACATATTCGTTATATAAAGTTTAATATGGCTATCGTGTGTTAATAATATACAGATGATAACACATTTGTTTCCAAAATAAGCATCTGAAATTAAAATAGTACATACTATAGTATAAATATGCAGAAGAGATGAACATTCTATCATCATATCCTGTCTAGATATATAATGATGACAGGAATGTCTGTGACAATATGACAAATGTTAATATAAAACAGGTCCTTCTCCACTATAACTATAGTTATCCCAGAAGTCATGCAAATATAATCACCTGTTTTTTTAAATAACTGTGTTTTGCAAATATTCCCATTCTCAGGTAAATCTTGCTGTTTAGGTTTTGAAAAATCTGAAATTGGTTCTGATAAAACATAAAATTCCCTTTGCCATATTATACAATTGTTTCTGCAAAGTAGTTATAGTTTACCTGTAGGACTCCAACAGGTCAACAACATCTGTCTGTCCAAAGCGCTTAGCCCAGTCCAAAGCCGTCCTGAAAGAGTTGCATTAAAGTCTTTATTAATGTCTCACTTCAGAAGATACATATGAATAGCATGTTTTTCTATTAATTTCTGCCTTATTGTTTAAATAGCACTGTTATTGCTGAATCTGCACCTCCCAGTATAAACAGGTCTAATAGTGATATGATTTTTAGATAGATAATTGCCATTATTAACCAAGGAAGGTTTACACAGAAGTACACACAAACATGCAGAAAATAAGAATATGCCATTCCTTTAAAAAAAAAAAAAAAACAAACTCACACACCAACGTGTAGAGGTAAGTCAAGCCTTTTTGTAGCACCTTTTTATTAGCTTTTTTAAATTATCCTGAGATATCACACCTTGGACATTCTCCAAAACGTGTGAAAACGTGCTTCTTACTGTCATACAGAAGCTGCCATCCTCCATTGTTTTCCTTTTAAACTCTGTTCCTTTCCTAGCTTTTCAAGTGGTTGTACCAAATATCACACCCCTCGAATCCTACTTGTTTATTTCCGTACTACAATTGTTTACTACACATTCTTCTTTATGTAAGACACAATTAAGGGTCATGGAAGTGTGAATTTTTAAAGATTCACAAATGTTTTTACATGACAATGTATTTACAGGTATAACACAGCAAATATGTTTGAACTTGCACTACACTATTTTAAACTATGATATAGGTTACTCTCTTAAAGAATGGCCAAACATTCTAGGTCTAATTCTATAAACTCAGTGAAAATGATGTACACTTTTCTAGCAATCACTGTGTTAAATCAGATTCAGTAAAAATAAGAACATTTACCTCATGTTAGAGACTGTTTAATTAAGAACTTAGAATTTACAGCAAACAATGCAACAAGAAGTTAGAAACTGTTTAATGTCAAAACCCATTTCTGCCTACAGTAGTCAAATTAGTTTACATGTTACAGAAATTCATCTTGCTTATATATTCACAAATAAATCTTTCAGTTTATCTGTTTGTTTTTACCAGCCATTGGATGATTTGCAGTGAATATTTGCTCCCATACTGATCAGTTGTTCCACTTGACTCAGAAAGCCTCTCCCTGAAGCAATCATTAGTGCAGTTGCACTGGTTTCACTGTGCCTGTAATCAACTGAAGTGAAAAAAAATGAGGAGGGGAAGGAGGGCAGAGAAAAAAAAAAAAATCAAAGACAATATAAAGAGCTATTTTGTCATCTAAATGTAGTATATCACCATCAAAATCCAGGCCAAAGAAAATTCTTTCTTGTTTACTTCTAACAGTCAGTTCCTGTGATCTTTATAAATGTATGTTAATACTTCTAAAACAACAACAACAATTAAAAAACTCAAGCAATTCTGCTAACCCTATTATTTTTGTTCAACGAGCACCAGAATTCAAAGGTAACAACATTTGGAGTTTGAGATAAAGTGGAAATCCAAGAGATTTTCTGGTTGTGGGTTTTTTTAATATAATCAGAAACTTACCACTGACATTTTCTGTTAAAATGAGATGGAACACCTGAGCAAAGGAATCAGTATCTTTATGCAACCAGATGTCAGAAAGACATGAATCCATTTCTTTTATTAGCCATGGGTCAAGGCAATTTGCATCTTTTTCAGTCTGAAAAGAAAAAAATAGTATTGAAAGACAAATCTCTTCAAAGACTTGGTTTTATTCTTGTATATTTGACAGGAAGAATCTGACGTTATAATAGTTTTCAAAGAAACAACCAGAAATATACAATGCAGATGAGTTAAAGCATTTGTTGTATCACATGAAAGTACTTCAAACAATGGCAGGTCTAGCCATTTAATCTAAACAAGTTATGTACAATTATTATACCTGAAAAGTACACTGTAGCTAGACTAGGTCATATTAATAAAAAAAAAAAATCCTACCTTAAAAGATGTTTATATCCTCCTAAAAACTTTACAGTAGTAGTATCTTTAGAAAATGTTGAAATGGGTAGTAATAATGTACACTTAAAATAACTTACCAGCTGATTAAACACTGTGTCACCACCATCATCCAACAGATTACACTCATCAGTTGCACCTGGGACAGATTTTTGTCTCCGAGACACCAGTTTGCTATTACTTTCTTGGACAGAATACCACTCACTAAGACTGCTTTGCTGTTTTTCTTCTAGAATGCATAAAGTATTTTCAAAAATCATTTTACAGTTGTCTTAATTACTCATTGCTTTCAGTTACAAAAAAAAGCTATACGAATACAAAAAGCTTTTATTTACTCAATGTCTTTTATTTAATCTACAACATTGTTACCATCTGAATATAAATGCCAAGATTAAGGGCACCCAAGGTGCACACTGCAAACATCTCCTGTAAGAATAAGGTAAAATACCATTTGGGTGCTTAACCCCCTAGGTTTCCAGTGGTCCAAATTACTACATTAAAACGAGTTTTCTAAGTAATATTTTCAACACAATGCTCACTTCAGACCTCTCTCCAGAAGTGAAACTGAAGAGAAGTGATATAGCCTCTGCAAATAAACATCTAGTTTTTGCATATAGGTAGAAGAAACAGCAGAAGATACCAATGCCTTAACTGAACTTTTCTGTCCGCAGTTACCCATGTGGAGCATTACAACAGATGTATAGTTAAGAGTGCTACATTACAGCTTTGAGTTTATCTTTTTTGTTTTGTTCTTATATACATAGTAGGACAATTACTTGCAATTGTTAGGAAAACTCATATAACATACCTAGATAATCAACTGAAAAACAACTGTAATAAGTTCAACGGTGTTAAGGCATCTGGGCTACATTTATTAAAATACACCCATGTCTGAAGAATGCACTGAAAAAATATTACTAACAGGAATCACTTCTGTGGAAGATGTACAAAATTCTGCCCTCTCTAAATGGCTGCACTTCAATTCACACCCAGACATCAGCAAGTGGGCAAAGCCCCCAACCACGTATTTTTCTTAATTTTTATGGAGTAGAATTGCGCATCAATTATCAACTGAAAGCAAAAAGAATGCACCCATTAAAAGAAAGCAAAAAATACTTTTTTCAGAAGTTACCTCAATAACGTAGAGCTTAGATGAGAGTCACTAGCCGTCACCTAATCATGCCTCTTTTAATATTCAGACTGGAATTTTAACACAGAATCATCCTATTTAGTTGTTCAATCAATCAAATGAGACTCACTGCCAATCCTAACAACTAATAAGTGCACCGACCTTGCTGCTTCTCTTTTTTATACTTCACCATCTCTTTGTTCATATACCCAGTGCTTCGTAAAATGTCCTCCAAAAACATCTCTTTAACTTCAAAAGGTCTTCCTTGTACTAAAAGTATAAATAATTCATAAGGTATTAGATATTCCCCACCTTAAACTATAATTAAAAACATTTAAAAACAGTTCTGTAAACACAAAAAGTTAATTACATGTTGTAAGGGCCTTATTTAAGGAATTATTAATTTCCTTGAAGTCTTGTAAAAATATTTTCACTGAGTTTACTTTCTTAAGATTTCAAAAGGGAAGTGCAAGCTGGGTACCTTGTTTCTCCTTAATCTCTTCAACTCTATACTATTAAGCAAGAGATGGTCATAATTATTAATTGCAATGCTATCAAAATGAAAAAAATAAAACAGACATTTTTGTTCGGGGTTACAAAAAATTACTGTTAAGACTGAAACCTGGATTACAACAACAATTATACGGATTTAGTGCAAAGTCCCAAAAGCAGATTGCCACATTTATCTTAAATTGCTCTTTATTAATAAGTATACAAGAAAGTGCATGTGTCTCAATTTTCTCTTCAGAGAATACTTTCTGATAAATGAGACATTCCAATGTATATCTCCTAATAACTTACCCTGATTTCTTTTATAGTATGACTGTTTTCTAGACCTTATTTATGAACAGTAAAGGATTATTTTTCAGAAGAATTAAAATCTCAGGAATTTAATTTCTGGTCTCTTAGCAGACATTTGCCATAGTTAAGTTTAAATTATCTAAGAATTACCCCTTTTTCAGAAAGAAGAAACTACAATTCAGGTACTTTTTGAAGCTGTTACGGAAGAAGTCTTCCAACACTGATCACAAACTCTGTGTAGTGCAATATCCCACCACGTAACAAAATACCAGGTCCTGCAGTCAGGATTTTGTCAGCTACGTGGTTGAAGGAAGATCCAGTCTTTTCCGTAACTGCAGATTATTGTCTGAACATACATTAAAAAACTTACCATGGTTTCTCTTAGTGTTTACCTAGATCAACAGTTAACAATTAACTTTAAAATAACAAATCACATCATTAAAATGTTAAAACCTCATTTGCCTGGGACTGCATTTCTACAGTGACCAGATGCAGTTAATCCCAGAAACAATCTCTGTGAGGTCTGAAGAACTACATTTTACTGGAATTAAGTAACACCTATCACTCCTACAAATCCTAAGGTCTATATCACTATATGGAGATCAGTACTTCACGAGTCTTTTCCTGCTTCTTGAATTGAACATGGCAGGAACCAAGATATTCCTGCACTTACGGAACTCCTTGTGATAAAAACACTTCAGTCTGAAGTAGTTAATAAACAACAGAAATGAGCAAAGAACAGACATCACTCTCAATGTTATTTATGATATTTCTTTACTCAGAATGGTTTGCTACAGATTTACAAAGATCTGCAAGTCCTAGGGCAGGTATACTTAGATTTAAGAATTTAAATCAGTACTTACTGTGTATTAGTGGGCAATTTCCAAAATACCTCATGAAGAGATCTGCATCTAGAGCAGCACTAGAAATAATTAGTTTAAAATTTATTTGGTTCTGCAATACATCTCTCAGTTTTATTAACAAGAAGTCACTGAACCTATCCCTCTCATGTACTTCATCCTGTAACAAAAAAAGAAACAAAAGCAAACAGGTAAGAGTTATGGTCTTGGACCTGTGATGTTCAACAAATACGAATTTTTTTTAAAACTTAAATATGCAATTTCCTGATACACTGAAGATGTATTAAAATCAGTAACTCTAGTTTAAGTAAAGGTTTTTAAAAAAAACAAAACAAACAAACAAGTCCAGAAAGTTTTATAAAGATACCAGAGCAGATTGCACTGGTAATACACAAGCCATACATGCATTGATTTCAGAAGTTCAAGTGAACTGAAACTTTTCTAATTCTTCTATTTGAATCTCATTTTCAAGATGGCACAAAATACAAATCCTATCAATCTTATTTTTAATACTCACTACACAAATGATGAACATTTGAAGAAATGTACGATACCACATAATCAGAGGAAAGTTATATTGCTTAGTGTGATGGTTTGGGAGTTACCCACCCCCCCCCCACAATGAAATCACCCAGACTAGACTTAGCCAGATGCAAGTTAAGGAATGAAGCTATATTTGCAGCTTAGCACAATTTACAACCATATATATACACACACACGATATACACAAATATTTACAGTTACATTTAAGTTAAAAGTAATACAGAAACACAAAATCCTTCCAAAAACATCAGATTGTCAGGAGGCTCCTGACCCTTCCTCCTCTTTCCCTTCAGAAATAACCAGATCAATCCCCATATATCTCACGTGATAAGTCTGGAGAGATCTGAGGTGAGATGTCAAAAAGATGACAAGGAGGTTAGAGGAAATAAAGGGTTAGGTCAGATTAGAGTTAAGGCAGAAGCAACCACAGGCCGCCAGAAGCAGCAGAACAACTGAGAACTAACAGAAGTGTGTGAGAAGCATTTTATCTGTATTTTGACTAGTTGCATTTCTCAGCAGAATGAGTAATAAGAGGTTACTGTTGTTATTTCTCTTTCTTCTCACAGATAAGGATTTAATTTCTATTAGTAAAATATTCCAATTAGCCTCAAACCAGCACACTTGGATACATGCAGATACACCTGTGGTTAAATAATCTTGTGAAAATTAGAGTACTTGTTGCCTCAAGTATTTTCAAGACAAACAAACAAGATTATAAACCTGATACTACTAAAACGAGTACACGATGCACAAGAAATTTTGATGCGCACATACATGAAATCTTATCTACATAGGCCTAAGGCTTTTTTGCTTTCTAACAGAGAAAGCTCAGAAAAGCGTATACCTTTGTCCTCCACAAGTGCATCATGATTTCAAAAATGTACATGCTACAATAAAGATTCAGTAAGCCTCTAACATTAATTCAGATTCTAACTGAAACCATCTTGAATGCTTGGCAAATTAATCAAGAAAACTAGGATCTCATCTTCCAATTAACAAGTAACAAAGACTGCTCCTGTATAACAAAGACTGCTCCAGTTGACACGAAATACTACAGGATTCTTACCACAATAATGTGTGTCACAGCTGATAGAGTGCCATCTCCCGCCATTAGCATGCGAAGCAGTATACCATTAGTGCAAAACGTCAACAGTGTCTTTGGAGAAACTCTATTGAACAATTCATAAAGATACTTCAGGTTTTCGTACCATTTAAATGCTGCTAACCTTCTGCTACTTACTGAAAATTAAAGGACTTAACAGGTGCTTACCAGAAGTGGAACTAGATTAATTTTCTCACCAAAGAATTCATACATACTGTTCAGATGTAAACTACATCTACTCTCAGAAAGCTCCTAAGGAATCTTGGTGCTTATGCACTTCAGGCAATGGATTAATTAAAATGAAATGCAAATTTAGACAGATAAATAAGCAAGTGGAACAGAACCATATCGTTTAACTTACTTGTGAATTCAGTATAGAGTGCTTTGGAAACACATGATCCAATGCTTCAGCACATTTGGATAGCCTTTATGCCTGCCTCTATGTGGCGGGTCGACCACGGCTGCACACTGGGTGCCCACTAAAGCTGCTCTATCACTCCTGTCCTCGGTTGGACAGTGGAGAGTAAATATGATGAAAAACTTATGGGTCAGGGTAAGGACATGAGTAATCACCAATTACTATCATCGGCAAAACAGGCTCAACTTTGGTACAAAATTAACCTCATTTGCCCATCAGAGAAGGATAATGAGAAATAAAACCTAAATACTCAAACATCTTTGCCCCACCTCTGCCGCCTTCTTGAGCTTAACTTTACTCCTGGTTTTCTCCACCTCCTCCCTGTGAGCAGCACAGGGAAGTACAGTCAGTTCATCACACATTGTGTTCGCTGCTGCTGCTTTCTTCTTGGAGGAGGACTCCTCACACTCTTCCTCAGCTGAAAAGTGAGTCCCTTCCACAGGACACAATCCTCCATGAACTTCTCCAATGTGAGTACTTCCCTTCTTCACAAACTGTTCCAGCATGCCTCCCTTCAGGAACAGACTGCATGGGCTCTTCTCTCTCCATGGATCCACAGGTCCTGCCACGAGCCTGTTCCAGAGCAGGCCTCCCACAAACTCACAGGCTCCTTCAAGTGCATCCAGCTGCCCTGGTGTGGGGTCCTCCATACACTATTCCACCATTAACCAACACTGGCTGCAGGGGTACAGACTGCCCCGCTGTGGTCTTCACCAAGGGCCACAAGGGAACCTCTGCTCCAGCACATGAAGCACCAATTCTGTCTCCTCACTGACCTGCAACTGCCTGTAGTTGTTTCTCTCACACAGTCTCCTCTCTCCAGCTGCAGTTGCTGCTGCATGAGGGTTTTTTTTCCTTCTTAACTGTATCATCTCAGACGTGCTAACACCATCATTGACATGCTTGGCCTTGGCCACAGGCAGGTCCATCTTGCAGCAAGCTAGCACTGGCTCTATCAGACATGGGGAAAGCTTCCAGTAGCTTCTCACAGCCTGTAGCCACCCTGTTACCAAAACCTTCCCATGAAAACTCAATAGACAATACTTGACTGAATCATTAAAAAAAAAAAAAAATTTAAAAATAATCAGCTGATCCTTTTTACCTGCTCTAATTTTTCTCCTCAAGAATTCCAAAATCTTTACAAGTTAGTAGAGTTAGCTGTGCAAATAAAAAGAGTGATCACTCCTACTTTCTCCTGCACTGTCACCTTAAGTACTGAGCAGTTTCTTTGTATCATACTTTACAGTTCTTTTCTGGAAAACGTGCTCACCAGTTACCATATGCATTTCTTTCCATGTTTGGAATTTATCATTCCTTTCAAAAATCCCCCTATACACCCAGTCCAAGGAACACACCCAAGATGAAAATGCTTTACTTCATCTATCTCTACTCTTCTCTCTTCTTCAGCAGTCTTCTAGAAATCATTCCTGTCCACTAGTTAATAAAACCTAAAAAATTAGATTAAAACAAACATATAAACATCTCTACCCCACACCATATGTTATCCAGAATTGGAAATAATGCAATCTCTTTTATTATCCTCTTTCTCTTCAATGAATCTATTGATCCTTCTTAAACAGGTTTTTCTACACTTCTTCCAGAAATTCTCCCATTTCAGTCTGACCTATACTTTGTTCTTCTTCAGGCAGCTTATTTCCACACATTAGTAAACCATCACATTTGTGATTAATCTTTACTCTTTTAATCCTTTAATAGCCTTAGAAGCTTTTGTACACAAATTCTTCTTTAACTTGGTTTTGCTGTTCACATGCATTAATTTTAATTAGCCATCCAATATCTTCATCCATATAAGCAGCGTAACTAGCTATACCTTTATTCATCTTCTTCTCATTCATATCCCAACTACTGCCCATTCCTGGAAAGTTCACTACCTACAAACTTCAAATAATTTAGAACTGTACACAATCTTTGGACTTTCATTCATTCCTGCATTTGTTACAGAGCACTGTTCTCCCTGCCTCTCTACAAAGCATGCAGGACTTTTGGATCTACAAATATTAAAAGCAGAGAGGAAAAAAGGGAGAGAAAAATGTGCAGGCCTAATAAAAAAATAAATCAAGGAATTCCACATAAACCCCAAAGATGAAATAAGAGAAACTGTAGAAATCATCTGCAATTAACTTACAAGACAACTTACCACATGAAGCTGCAAAACTGGGAGGAAAACTATGCTTTTCACTCTTAAAATGTTCCATAACCCAAAATAACATATCTTAACCAAACTGTACATACTGAGCTTTTAATAATCTGTATCCCAAATGTACTTTAAATGTACACAAGACTAAAGATGCAAACACAGATCCATTAAGAAAAATCATTAGTACCTGCTTTCTAGTCGAATCTTATAACCAACTGTCTGGCCAACCTTTTCTCCTCTTTCTGCTGCCACTCTTTCAGCCACAGCAATAGCTGCCAAACGTCTTGGCTGAGTGCAAAATATACGACAGGGAGTTCCATTTTTATAACAGTCATCAAGAAGGAATTGAGGGATCTGTAAAGAAGTGGTTGAATTTTAATTTTCATTTTGATAAAGTAGTATGATTTTTACCATGGTGAAACAATTTAACTGTGTGTCAGTATTGCACAGATTGCAGAAGGATTCACAGGAGGATTATCATCGTAAATGCACTCGAAGAGCCAGAAAAATCAGAAATTTATTTCTTTTGCATTAAGTTTAATCTGTTGCAGTTTCTCTGGCCTGCTCCACAGAAACTGATGAAAAAAATCCTGTAAGCAATCTTTCTTTTTAACACAATAGTATTCTACACTAGATAGCAATACCAGAACTAGCTACAGAAGGAAAAAGGCTTTACAATAATCATAGCTTTCTCTTCAATATTTTATGTTTTAATGAAAACTGGAATTCATCTGAAAATTGTGCAGAACAACTTATTTTGTATTTCTAGTAAGCATTTGTTGATTTATTAGTTCAAAATAAATAAAGAGAATGAGAACACAAGACTTAATTATACAGGAACATAAAAGCCTTTAAAACTATCATAAATTCCTTTATTACATAAGTATTACAAAATTTGTATTAGTTTTTAAAAAATATTTATGTATTATTGCATAAACATACTTGAGTAGTTTTTCCTGATCCAGTCTCTCCTACAATCAAAACAACTTTATTGTCCTTTATTACTTTGATGATTTCTTCCTGTTTTTCAAAAACTGGTAGTGATTGCCTGAAGTAATCAAACTCTGATTCCCCTCTCTTCACTGGAACCTGGGGGATACCGTTAAGCTGTCCGCTTATCTTGCTTACTTCTCTGCTTTCTGTGAATGGAAGTTAACAATTTGCTATGACACAAGAGAGTATCACTAAAATATTGGTCAGAAATCATACATGAACATTCCTGACGTTACATGCATCGCTATAGATAAAGTGACAAACCACCATACATTTAAAAGTCATATTCATTAGTTACACATCATGTTATGGTGCTTCAATTATATATTGTTCAAAGAAATTAATACTATCACGGATATTTTGAACAATAACAGACTATCTCAGTGCACTGCTTGAAGTCAAAACATGCCATGAAGAGAAAAAAAAAAAAAAAACAAACAGAAACTAAGAAATAGAAATTGAGTAAATGAGAAATGCAGCCTAGCATTTTTTTCTTAGCCTGTCACGTCTACACATTCACACTTCTGTTTTTCCTAGAAATATGCAATATACAGTTAAACCTCTAAATTATTCTAAACTGACAGGCATGTCTTCTGAGAAAATTACAACTTCACTGTGATTCATCTGCCTTCTTTCACATTCTCCCTGGTCTTTCATGACCTCCTTTTAGTCAAGCTGTACATAACCTAATGCCCTAGTATGTAAGGCTTGTCTTAAATTATACAAGCTAAACCATACTGTACCCAGACCCCCTACACCCACACAGCAGTGTGATGACGTGTTAAAAAACAATGCAAAGCCAAAAAGCCTACAAGTCTTCAGATGAGACTACTTCAAATTCAGTATTGTAAATGCAATTCTGTCATTTCTTAATTATTTTCCAAAATAATTAAAAGCTTGCTGTAAATTCAATTATACATATTTATTAACAGAGTAATATATATTAAGTTACAAGCACTGTCTTACCAAGACAGACACAGGACAACAGATTAAGAGCCAAAACGCAGTTTGTAGAAATAAACATAAAATCTACACTGTTCATTGCTTTAGGCCTTACATTCCTAAGGAATTGCTTTTCAGTGCTTTTACTACAGTTCCCCTCTGTTTGTTAAATGCTGTTAAATAACAAACAGCTGAGAAAAGAAAAATAGAAAAGGGAGTACTTAAAGCATGAACAGTCATCGGAAATATCCAATGAAACAAGGCATACCCATACAAGTGTTTTCCGTGCACTACACTCAGGTTTGCACACAGAAATAAAAGTGTAAGGTTACACTGCAACTGTTCACAGAATCATAGAATGGTAGGGATAGGAAAGGACCTTCAGAGAACATCTGGTCCAATCCCTGTGCTAACGCAAGTAGACCCAGATCAGGTTGCACAAGAGCACATCCAGGCAGGCTTTGAAAGCATCCATACAAGGGGACTTCACAATTTCTCTGGGCAGCCTGTTTCAGTGCTTCAGCACCCTCCAAGTAAAGCAGCTCTGCCTTAAGATCAAGTGAAATCTCATGCATTCTAAGTTTGTAACCATTCCCCCTTACCCTATCACTGGGCAACACAGAGGAGAACCAAGCCCCATCCTCTTGACCTCCACTCTTTAGATACTTACATGCACTTATAAGGCTGACTCTCAGCCTTCCCTTCTCCAGGCTAAAAAGACCAACATCTTTCAGCCTCCCTTGATGTGGGTTTGGGAGTTACCCGCCCCCCCACACTTTGGAAAAATGACCCAGGCTAAAACTCAGTCGGCTGAAAGTTTAGATGAAGCTATATTTACAGCTCAGCACAACATACAAGCAGATATATACACTATATACAGGAATATTTACAGAAATATACAAGGTAAAGGTAATACGGAAACACAACACCCCTCCCAGAAATCAGACACCCCAGGAGGGGCTCCCAACTACCCTTCCACCTTCTCCCCACCCCTATACCTTACCCCAAGGTTTTGAGGATCGGCCAGAGGAGGAGTTACAAGAAAAGTGATGAGTGAAATTAATTTGTCAGAGAGAAGAAGCCAGAAGTTGCAGGACAGCCCCAGACACTGTACCCCAGAGCCCACGACAAGCCCGACTGTGAGTGCTACAAGCCCAAGTGGCTTATCTTTTGTTTTGAGTACTTACTCCTAAACATCACAGCAAGCCTATGAGTGAAGTAGACATCACCATTGTTTCCTTTTCACAGCCTACAGTATAGTTTTCTTCATTAAAATATTCCAATTAGCCTTAAACCAGCACATCCCTTAACTTTCCGGCCCTCCATTTGACTCTCTTCAGTAGCTGCCTGTCTCTTTTGACCTGAACACAATACCCCAGGCATGTCCTCAACAGGGCAGAACAGAGGGGGAGAAAAATCTTCCTCTACCCGGCCACACTCTTGGCCTTCTTGCCCATAAGGGAACATTGCTGGATCATGGTTAACTTGTCCACCAGGACTCCCAGGTCCTTCTCCACAGAGCTGCTTTCCAGCAGCAGTTACGTTTTAACATAACTGTAAAAGCACTGTTTTAACAATTTTGTTAAAAGCACTGTTGTAGTGGTTTAAAACTAACCCTCTAGCCTCATTCTAAACAAAATTTCAAAGACAGTGAATAAACAGTTGAAAGTAAATAAAATAGAGGATTGGATGCAAAAGAAAAATAGATAATTCTGTATCATTCCATTTGCTTGCTGTTTTAGTATATAATTTGCTGCAGATACTATTTCTTTATTTTCTCTGCTTTGCTTTGGCTGCTGGCTTTACTGACCTTGTCTAAGACTCTTGTTATGGCTAAGTAGATAGCAGCAGTGGGGTCTGATTTCTCTCTAGGGGGAGAGCTGTTCCCTTGTCCAGAGGGGTAGAGGAACAATTCAAGGGGGTCTTTGTGTTAATCCTGGATTGTAAATATGTAAACGTATTTTGTACATATGCATTGTATTCTATGCTTTTAGATTTTTAGCTCGCTTCTAAAATACAGCTTCGTTTTGCTTCCAAAACTTCTGAGCTAGTCTGGTTATTTTGAGGGTAATTTCAGCTCACCACAACTGCTGAAAACAAAACACTAAATACATTAGAAGTTTGTCTTCCAGTGAACTCTTTCAAGCGACCTAGGTAGTAGTCTTGTAAGGATCAAATCTATTTTAGAAAGCGACAAAACAAAAACAACAAAAAACCCACACACACAGAACAACTTTTTATTTTAATCAAGAATATGAATTTCAAATAAGCAGAACAGCCAGCCTCATATCTCATAAAGCCTAAGTTCCTCATGACACAAGTTTTAGAAGACTTAATTCTAGAAATTAATATTAGCAAATGTTATTACTATTAGCAATTAAAAGTCAATAAATTAATGGGTTTAGTTTGGAGGAAAGAGCATCAGCTAGGATGGGAGAAGAGATGTAAAAGAAAGGTTTTTGTTTCCATCCAAGTTGTGGATTATTTTTTTTAAGCAATGCTGATTGACAAGCACTGCTGATCAGAAGATGCATTGAACATACCAGCTTCAACAGCACACGCATTTCCTCGCTCCGTCCCTGGCACAAGTTCTGTTCGTTCTTTACTTGTGACAGGAAATCTCCGAATGAAACTCCAAAGAGTATTTTTGGAACTGGGAGCCAAGCAACAAGTCATTACTGCACGTGTTACTTCTGATCCATCTTTCTTCCTTACTGTCAGATATCGACTCGTTCCTTTTCTGGGAGGAAACAAAAAAGTATTTTCAAAATATTATAGAACGGCTTAGGTTGGAAGGGACCTTACAGATCATCTACTACAGCTTCTTCGCCATGGGCAGGGACACTAGTCTCAACTAGACTGGGCTGCCTGTTTATGTAGTGATCTTTGATCACAATTCTCTCAAGGTGGCTGTCAGATTACTTTCAATACAAGGTCATAACTAGAAACTTCCAAGTAATGTCCTAAGTAGCAAAACATGAAACAAAATTACAAAAGCATCCATAATATCCACCATCAAAATCATCCTCTATTCACGTAACGTAGTACAATACAGATACTGCAGACTTCAGGTGACTATACCTAACACAATTCTTGCAATTCAGCTTCCACAATGTAACTAACTGTTCTGCCTGAAGGTCTATCACTGCATCTGCAGCTCTGGATTTCAGAAGAGTA
>WBNM01007954.1:0-52119 GCA_013399055.1 Ramphastos sulfuratus
GCACACTGCTGGCTCATGTTACAGCTACAGAAGGAGCAGTCTTACACCTGAGAGATCTTTCGTGGGAAGCTGTACTCTTTCTGATATGGAGAAAATACGTCTGCATATTTTCCCAAAAAGACTTCCAAAAAACTTTTTTTTTTTTTTTTTCTCCCCCCAAAGAAACAAGCTCAGACGACAGTCCAGCGGCTATCAAATAAGCTTGTCTTGAGGGAGGCTTGAGGTCAAGCAGGATTTGAAGTCGTTTGATGAGGGTCAGTGAGGTACACAGCCAAGTACAGACATCCCTGCAGCACATTCTGATACAAGCATCAAGAATGGGAATGTGAACTTCAGCTCCCAGCTGAAGGTAGAGGTGGCCCCTGACAAGCTTGTGTCAGAGTACTCATCTGTGTTGTGTTGCATTATATGTTTCAGTTGAATGGACAAGAAAACTAATTTGATAAGCTGTGAAACTCTAGGTTTCTAGAAAACTCTGACACTAGCTGAGTCTTAGTCCTGGATGCATAATATATCCTTTCTAGACTTACTGTCTGTTTTTTGCTTATTTCTCAACTAATTACTTTTTTTTTCAATGACATCATAAAAATAGTAGAATGATGCTTCTTTAAATTCCCAAATATGCATTGAATAAAATCATTGCAATTGCATTGTTGTTCCTTGTTAAGTAAAAAAAAAAAAAAAAAAAGTAAAACTATAAAATAGAAGGTTAATTTTGGATTTTGTTGGCCCTTTTTTCACTCTGGCACACTGATGACACATACCTAATCAATCAACCAAAACCCTCAAATCCTTTTCTGTAGGGAGGTATTCCAGCCTCTTGTGTTCAGATCTTTGTGTTTACATCTAATTGTGGGAAAGATCAACCCCCTCTTGTTTCCTTCATTAGAGATTGGTTGATGTACCCAGGAAACATTAATGACTTCAAGGCTGAATATTCTCCTTGTGTTTCTTTTCCTTGTAGTTTGTAGTATCCAGCAAGTGATCATTGGAAATCCTAACTTCTATGATGTCATGCCTGACTGAGTAGATATGGGGAGAGCAGTGGATATTGTCTATCTTGACTTCAGCAAGGCTTCTAATGTTGGCTGAATAACAGAGCTCAGAGGGTTATGATCAGTGGCACAGTCTATTTGGAGGCTTGTAGCTAGTGGCATACCTCAAGGATCAGTATAGGGTCAAATCTTGTTTAGCATCTTCATCAAGAACCTGGAAAATTTATGAGTATATTCTCAGCAAGTTCGCTGATGGTACAAAACTGGAAGAGCAGCCAAAGATTGTGCTGCCAGTCAGCAAGACCTATACAGGCTGGAGAGTTGGGCGGGGCAAAGTTAATGAAGTTCAAGGGCAAGTGTCCTGCACCTAGGGGGGAATAACCCCATATACCACCACAAGTTAATAGTTAACCTGTTGGAAAGCAGTTCATTGGGGATGGACCTGAAACCTCCTGGTTGATGCCAGGCTGACCATGAGCCAGCGATATGCCCTTGTGGCCAAGAGGGCCAGTTGTGTTCTGGAGTGCATTAAGAAGTATGTGGCCACCTGATGGAAGGAGATTCTCCTTTCTACTCTGCCCTTGTGAGGCCACATCTGAATACTGTGTCCCATTCTAGGCCCCACACTTCAAGGGAGACAAGGAACTGCTGGAGAGACTCTATGAGAGGTCTATAAAGGTGATTAGGTAACTGAAGGATCTTTGTTCTCAGGATGAGAGACTTGGGGCTGGTTGGTTTGGCAAAGGCAAGACTGAGAGGGGATTATATCAATACTTACAAATGTCTAAAGGGCAAATATTCAGAGGATGGGGCTAGTCTTTTTTTCATGGTGCCTGGTGGCTGACAAAGGATGATGGGCACAAACTAGAACACAGCAAGTTCCATCTGAACATGAGGAAGAGCTTTGTTTACCTTAATGGTGGCAGAACACTGTAGCAGTCTGCCCAGAGGTTGTGGAGCCTTCTGTGGAAGCTTTCAAACCCACCTGAACACACTTTCCTGGGCAAACTGCTCTAGGCAAACTTGCTCTGACAGGCAGGTTGGAGTAGATGATCCCCAGAGGCCCCTTCCAATCCCTACCATTCTGTGATCACAAGTGAACTTCTTGAGGGCCAAAAGCACAGTATCCCTGCAGATCTTGCTTTAGAACATAAGTTAGCAGTGTACCATCTTGTGCAAAAATTGCAGTATTGTGACATCAAGTAAATTTTAACATCTGCTTTTGATTTCTGTTCCATGTGATCCTTTCCCCAATTGCAAGCCTTGTCTCTGTGCAAAGACTTTTTTTTTTTTTTTAAGTATCTTTAATTTATTATCACATGCTAGGCACAGACACCCTCCATCAGAGAAGAAAGCTTTGTTTGTAAATACTTCTGAATAACAGTCAAAATTAACCAATTTTCACATACTAGGATATTTATTCACTAAATAGAATACAGAAGAGAGTCTTTATGTTGATCATAACCTTTTGGAACTGGTAAAGTTAGCTTGAAAATTTGAAAGAAGTCCAGTCTCCAGAAGAGTTAGTCATGTATGTCATATACAGACTACTTCCAACTTACTGGTGAGAAGCATTTTCATGGGAGAATTATGGATTTTACTGGTAGCCCTGCGTATTTTATGGAAGTTGGAAATATACAAGTAGCTCAATTCTTTTGCATGGTTTACACATTTGTATGAAATGCGCTTAAAGAGAAGAACTAAGATACACAGATTTTTACCTAAACTACGATTTTTGTCAGTTTGATTTTTCATCTATATAATCAGATGTTAGTATGAAGAAGTTAGTATGAAGAATTTTACTAGCCACGCAACAAGGAAGAATTGTTCTTGACTTTAAGTAGTAAGTTCATATCTGTATTAGATTAAAAGCGTCATTTAAACTTGCTATGTGATTTCAGAGATCCTCCAACAGCAGTTAAGCATTCCCCTTGTCTTACTAGGTCATTATGTTTTGAAACCTTCATAACGATGAGGTCAGATTAAGTGAATGAAGCAGTTTATTTTTGTCATGGTAGGCCTAAGCAGGCCGAAATAAGCTTATACATATCCTGGCTTGCCCAGGCATGTTTTTCTGCTCTCCCTCCTTCTGTTTTGGGGAGAAGCAACTGCAGGAAAGAGGACAAAGAACCTGGAGCCACTGAGTCTAATGACTCTGCCTTGCCCAAACTTGTTTACCACAGGATGCAAAACAAACATATTTAGCTTGTGCAAGGCCTGTATTCTGCCCTAAAAAGGGTGAAGCAAGTCTAAGGTTTCACCTAATATGGTCAAACTTGGCTAACTACCATTCTGATTGGCTATTTTGTGTCCAAATGCCCATTAGTCTTGGGCTGTATTGATAAGAGATGAGCAGGTGACACAATTGGCTCTGCCATTTTATCTATGCTTGCTACTGCCTGCTGCCATTGCTCACTGCCATTTCTCACTGCCTTATTGCATCTTGAACTGCCTGGAAACTCCACTGCCTCAAGTTTACCAGGAACAGGCTCTGAATGCGTCCACGTGATTGGCCTCCATAGTCAGCATAACATCATGCCAAGACTGCACATGGCAAGGCATCCTGCCTGCACCTGAAAGTCTCCTGCAGAGACAGAAAGTCCTGGATACACAGATCATCCAGAGATACCAGGACCAGATCAGAGATTGTCTGCCTCCTTTCCCCAGCAGCCTGTGAAGCCTGGGAAGAATCAGAAGTCTCAGTGGCTGACGAGACAGTAACAGAATTCCATGAAAGTGTTTGGGTGCTATCTGAAGATGTAGCTAGCCCCACTAATCAGGAAATAATATTTTGTGAGTAACTACTTAAAGCCTCTTGTAATACACCAATTACCTTCTGCCATAAGCAGAAAGGAGCTTCCTTAGTCCATCTGGCGGATAAGCGGTATATTGACCACAAGCGGTACATTGACCGCAAGAACCTTCTCTTCCAGTTCAATTCACGTTATGTATTTTTGCTAGTTATTTCTAGATATTATGTTGTTACCTGTACAATGTTTCCATGACTGTGCAAAGAACTGATTATTATTAAAATTAGTGGTCGGGTGGGGGGAGGAGGGATGAGGCTCCTGATTATTGAAAATTAATAAACAATATTAATTTTTGAAAATAATATCTCATGTCAATTAATTATTCCCTCCATTACAATTTTGCCAAGTGTGGATGAGCATAGGAATCTCATAATTTCTTCACAATAAAAACATGACAAGAATCAGTAAGAAATTGTCTGGATTGGAGAATTTTTCAGTACACTTGTGAAGAGCTGGTCCTGAGAATGGCCCTGAATGCCTTCAGTGAGCTGCTGTCTAGCTGCTTGGTTCCCTTCTCTTCTGTTGCACCTTCTTGCTCTGTGTTACTAGGTCTCACATAGCTGCAGAGATTGTGTTGCCAGTGGAATGCATGCCATCAGAGACTGCTACTCTGACTCTCCACCTCTAGAGGTTGTTTTTCTCTTCTTTGGCCCAATAGTACTTAGAGTTTCTAGATTTCAGGTTTGTTGTGATATTTTTGGTGTTGAGTAACTAAAGGAGCAGTTCTTTAGCTATTTGATTATGTTCCTAGAGTATTTTATATGAATACAGAATGCAAGAAAATTGAAGTCCCAGTGAATTTAACAGCTGAGAAGGGCCCTTTTCTTAATATGGTCTAGTTTTCATTTTTTTAAATTCTTACACTAGAAATTATGTACTCTAGGATTTAACTGAGTCTTTGATCATGTACTGCCATTGCTTTTATTGACAATAAATTTGTACTACAGAATGCATACACTGTTAAAGAACGTTTAGAGAAGAGTAGCTTTGGGGTTCATCTTTTTTCTGTTTTTTTTGTTGTTCAAAGTTGCAGAATTCATTTAAGGAATTCAGTTTCGTGGTTTGAATGAGTATGATAGTAGTGTGGCTTCACAATATGTCATGTCTGACGTTCAGCTCAATTAAGAACAAACCACATTAAGTAGCAGGAGAACAGAAACATCTGTTCTATTTCAAAGGTGACCTTTCATGTGGTTGGAGAAATGGGTCCTGATTATGAATGCTGAGAAGAATTACTGCAGTCTGCTGGCTAAAATATGTTTACACAAAGACCGTTGTGAATGAAATAGGAGGGCAGGACCCAAGGATCTCTTGGAGCAGTGGCACATGTTTCAATGTGATTTATCAAGGTGAAGAATTGCTTAAAAGACCATATATTTAAATATTAAATAATAGGTCTTCAAATGGCAGAATGATTCTTGAGGCATTTTGAGTGCTTTTCATATCTGCATTAGTCCTTTGGAGATAAAACCACTCATGCTCAAACTCTGAAGCAATTTCCCAAAGCAGTATTCATATGGTAGAAGTGCTCTCCTTAGGCTTACTGCATATGTGTAGAACTGTGTTCTTGGAATATGCCTCTGTATACTGAGCCAGATACTTTGAACAGAGCATCTGGTTATTTTCAGATGTGGCGTTTTGTTTTACTTATGTTAGTATTCTGTTTGCTAGCTTTATCTGAACTCACCCTTTCCAGCATTCGCACCTCTGTAATCTTTTGCCATGCTGTCATTTGGGTGTTTTGCTTTGATGCTTGTTTATTTTGTTCCTGAGGCCTCTGAAACAAGATCTTTTGGGTGAATGCTTCATTTGAACTTTTTTTCTTTTTTATCTATTGTTGTTTTTGCTGTTATTTTTCCAGTGGTCAAATAGCAGTCTCCAGTTTGTTTAGTCTGTGTCTTGTACAAACAGCCAGCTTAGTAACGGATCAGGTGTGGTTTGTGCCTAACGATTGTATAGGTTGTATGTTTCTGTTCATATAACTTCTAGTTACCTGAAAACATTTAAACAGAAATATTATTTTCTTTAGTACTTATCAGAAGGTACTTAATGTATCAGTCCTTGACTGCTTGAATCTTCAACCTTTCAGTGTGGGTCATCTTTTGCTCTGGGACCACTTTGTTCTTGGTACTTTCTTTCAAGCTGATTTGGATGTCCTGTCTGCTGTGCTGTGAGTAAATGTCACAAATGTAAGATGCACTTCACAGTTATGCAGGTCTCAAGATGGTTAGCTTGAGGTTTTTTGAGTCCTTGAACTAAAGATCTTCTTTACTTGTTGAAGGATTTGATAATACTATGTAACAGTCTTTTGGGATCTCATCCTCTGCTCTAATGATTTCCCCCCCCGCCATTTAAAAATATTTGTTTGGTCCTGACATGTTGTTGTCTGCTTTCCTAGCTGAAATGCCTTCAGTGAAGAATTAAAGCATTGTTTCTCAGATACAGACCTTTGGGTGCATATGATAAAATAGTGCAAGCCTTTAGCCTCTAGGTCCCAGGAAACACATGCTGCACCTGTTGTCCCTATTTCTTTGTCCAGTTCCTGTGCCCTTTTGGATGTGTTATGATATTGAATCAGACATTTTCAGGGCTTTTTGTTTTTTTTTTTTTTTCCAGCATAGCAACTTCTTAAATCAGACATAATATAGAGTAGCCCTTTGTCCAAATAGTTGGCTGCCAAAAAACAGTTTGGCCCTGTAGACATGAATCTTCCAGGAACGTGTTGTCCATGTGTGATTCCTTGGCTCCCCTGAAGTCTCATCTAATTCCTGTGGTTTCATTTTGATTTCTTGCTGTCTGCAACTCAGAAAAAGAAACCGCAATCTTTAAGGCTTATATGCTGAGTAAGGGAAAGGAGTATTCTGCATTATACAAATTTTGCTTAAGTATTTACAAGATACGTGTGTTTAGAGAGAGTTCACTTGTAGGTAATCCAAATTCAGATGTTGTTTAATAACTTCCTTTCTTGTCCTGCGTCTCACAACATGAATGTATTGATAATGTTGATCTTGGAATTTGGATTCGTTTTACAGAGTTCAATGAAATATAAATTTTGAGGGGGAAAAACACAAAATTGGGTTTGGTTGTGGCTCCTGAAATTTCACTTGTGAGTTTAATGTGATTGCACAAATGAATGGTGAAATACAATTTACAGTGACTTTCTGTCAGAATCACAGAATATTTGAAGTTGGAAGGGACTTCTGGAGGTCCGAACCCCTACTCAGTCAGGGTTACCTGGAGCCAGTTGCTCACTACCATGTCCAGAAGCCTTGTGAATGTTAACAGGAAGAGTGACTCCACCACCTTCCTGGGCAATTGCTCAGCTACCCTCACATTAAAAACCAGTTTCCTTATATTCAGTGTGTTTCAGTATGTTAATCTTCTTAGTGTCCCTTTGCTATACTCTCTCCAGTATGCTCATGTCTCTCTTGTACTGAAGAGGCTAGAACAGAATGAAAAAGGAAGCTGTTATTGAACGTAACATTCTCTGAAAATAATATTAAATCAACACATAATGCATAATAGTAAAGACTATTAGTGAGTCCTTGTAAGAGGTGTATTTAACAACAGACTTATATAAGCGTTTCAAGTGAAACTTAAGTACTCTCTAAGTAACAGCTAGATGTAGTTAGTTGATGGGACTTTCAGTTTAATACAACATAAAAGGAGGTGTCTAACAAATAAATACCCAGAACTTTTACAACATCTTTTTCATAGCGTCTTATCCCCCTGATTATCATGGGGGACTTCAGCAAATATCAGGGTGGCCAGAAAGACAACACAGCAAGGCAGAAACAGTCCAGGAGGTTCCTGCGGTGCACTGATAACTTTTGGACACAGGTGGTAGAGAACCATGTTAGCTGCTCTGCTGGACATCATGTCAACAAACAAAAAAGATGTGGTCAGGGATGTGGAGGTTGGATGCAACCTTGGCTGCAGTGACCATGAGATGGTGGAGTTTAGGGAGGTGCCTGAGAACTGGAGAAAGGCCAGTATCACTCCATTCTTCAAAAAAGGCAAGAAGGAAACTATGGGCCAGTCACTCTCCCCTCTATCCCTGGAAAGGTGATGGAACAGCTCGTTCTGGAGGTCATCTCTAAGCACATAGAAGAAAAAAGTATTTTCAGGAATAGTCAGTGTGGATTCATGAAGGGAAAGTCATGCTTGACCAATATGATACCCTTCTGTGATAGTGTCACTAGCTGGGTACATGAGGACAGAGGAGTGTACATCACTGTCTACCATAACATCCTCATAGGTAAGCCTAGAAGTATGGGTTAGATGAATGGACAGTGAGGTAGATTGAGAATTGGCTGAATGGCAGAGCACAGAGGATCATGTTCAGGGTCTGGTTGGAGGCCTGTAGTTAGTGGTGTTCCCCAAGGCTCTTGTTCAGTACATTCATCAACAACCTGAATGAAGGAACAGAATGTGCTTTCAGCAAGTTTGCTGATGATATAAAACTGGGAGGAGTGGCTGACACATCAGAAGGCTATGTTACCATTCAGCAAGACCTGGACGGTCTGGAATGCAATGGAGTTCAACAAGGGCAAGTGCACCTGGGGAGGAATGCATTAGTACAGGGTAGGGGTTGACCCACTGAAAAGCAGCACTGCTGCAGAGAAGGACTTGGAACTCCTGGTGTGCAAGAGGCTGGCCGTGAGCTGTTAAGGTGCCCTCATGGCTAAGAAGGCCAGTGATATTCTGGGGTGCATTAGAAGAGTTTGGCCAGCAGGTCAAGGGAAGTTCTTCTTCCCCTCTGCTCTGGTGATGCTGCACCTGGAGTACTGTGTCCATTTCTCCGGAATTCAAGAGGGATGGGGAGCTACTGAAGAGTGTCCAGTGGAAGGCCACAAGGATCATTAGGGGACTGGAGAGGCTGCAATACCTGGGAATCTTTAGCCTGGAAAAGACAAGACTGAGAGAGGATCTTAGAAATGCAAATATATCTAAAGAGTGGAGGTCATGAGGATGGGGCTGGGCTCCTCTTTGTGGTGGCCAGTGATAAGTCGCTTCTCACAAATTACAACTGATAGGACAAGAGGAAATGGCATCAAGTTACTCCAGGGTAAATTTAGGTTAGATATTAGGAAAAACTTATATACAAAAAGGGTTTTCAGACTGGAACAGGCTACCCAGAGAAGTGATTGAATTGCCAGTCCTGGATATATTTAAAAGCTATCTAGATATGTTGCTCAAGGATATAGCGTAGTAACAGCTCTGGTAGAGTTAGGTAGTGATTCCTACATAGCTTCTGGAATATGACCCACTATATGTAATGGCAAATCGGTGTTGGTTATGAAGAGAATTCTCATGAGTCCATTGTTTTTATTTCCTACCTAATGCTGAGTTCCATTTACTATCTAATTTCTTGGTAAAGATTGCATTTGTTGTAATCATCTGCTTTCTTTTTCTTGCTGCTGTTCAGCCTTGAATTTCAGCAGCAGACCACTTCTAAGTGGAAAAGGAAGAAAGAGCTATAGGATACCAGTACTTAACTGTATGGATTAGAAATTGGGTTTTTTCTAAACCTCATTACAAACATATCTCTAAATGTTTTCAATCTATACATGCCTGTTTATGATTTACAATGTAATTTTTTTCATACTGAAATTTAACCACAAGAAATGATATTAAATGATATGATAACAGATTTTTAAACCTCAAAAATTATTTCAGACATTTGAAACACTGAAATTTTCAAGGGACAAAACTAGAACCTCAGATGTTAATTTAAGAAATTAATAAAGCTAATGTTCAAATACTGTTTCAGAAATTCCACCTGTCTCAGTAAAAGCTAAAATAATTGTAAAAGGTAAAATCTAAAATCAGAACCACACATAATATATTGCAAGGATTATAATTGTTCCTCAAGAAAAAAAAATCTACTACTAAGAATTGTTCTGAAATTTTTAGTGGGCCTTCTCACCAGCAAAAGGTACCTGAGATCATAAGGGTACTGCCGTACCACTGTATGTGTTCATATACAGCTCCCCAGTCTGTTTCTTGTCACTGTAGTATCTTGTAGACTAACATTATTACAAAACATGAAGATAAAAAAAGACATAATTTTGTGGATAATGTGCTGAATTTGAGGCTAACTAAATGATAATAGTTTTCATCAATTTCTTTTGATATATTAGTATTGTAAGTGGTTTTCCTCAATCTCAACTTGGCTGCATTTTCTTTATTCTTTGGAGAAGTAGCAAGTGAAGAAAAGTTCCGTTTTTTTAATTTTCACTCCCTTTTATTTTCCTCCTTTCCCTTCTTCCCTTCTCCTTCTCCCAGCTGCAGGAAAAATGAGCAGAGTGATACATGAATAGCTTTATATTGGCTGAAGCCATGTTGGAGGTCTAGGAATTTCTGAAAATTCTTTTTTTGGGTTTACTTTTTTCACACTCTCTTTCTTTTAGCTAACAGGTACTGGGAAAGATAATCAGAGAAACAATAGGTGTCATAAGAAAATGGAATAATGAAAAGTTTATTACTTTATGGTTTTGCCTTAGAAGTTAATATTTCAAGTTAATATTTGAACAAAACTATTTTTAACTCAGAATTTTACACCCCAAAACCAGTCACAGTATATGTATTTTAATAAATACAGTTTAATAATATGCTGTTGGACTGTTTCATTTATGCCTCAGGGTAGCACTGAGCACTATTTCTACTTTTAGAAGATTCTTCTCATTAGTGTAGTACATTCTCTTATATAGCACCTGTTTTAAACTCCAAATTTGAATCTACATATGTAAAACCTGACTTTTGAAATATTTGCTTTTTTGAACACTCTTCTTTAAAGGACCTGTCAGGATCTCTCCCCAAAATGCTAGAAGCTTGAAGGATAAGGGAGGAACAGTGTTGCATGGCCCAAACACATGTGCTTTCGTCATTAGCAAGGTACAGCATGACCTCATGTTGACCTCAAAGGTAAATGCTAACAGGGAACAACTATACATGCTTGTGAAAGCAACTTAGCTTTGAACATGATCAAGACAATAACTTCAGTGTGTAGAACGAAATTAGTTTTACAACTCTATCTGTCTGCCTTTCTCTTTCTCTATCTTGTCTCTCTCCAAGTCAGTTCTTGAGAGAATGTTGTGGGTTTTTTTATATATGTTTGTGTTCCAAAACAAAATTCTTTTCTAGAGGTCATAATAAATTCCTAAATATGTGGAACCCATAGGAACTGTATCTAGTTTAGTCAAATTGTACATCTTACAATGAGATACTCGATTAAATGAAAAGGTTTCGTTTGTTGTCTATAGAGTATTGATATTGCAGCCTTCAGAATGTGTGTCTGTATTACTGTGGGGAATCTTGTGTAGTTCTGAAATATATAGATCATTTGACTTATGGGAAAGGTTTTAAAATAACGATATGTTAATTTTTGTGTTTACCTTGGGCTGCCACACAAACCTATGACATCTTATTTTTTTTGTCAAAGACTGTAAATATTCTCTAGTATTATGTGATACATCTCTACATATGATGGAATACAATTTAGCTAACAGTTTTGAGCTATATGGAGAAGAATTGCTACCAGCATCTTGGATCTGTTAGCCATATCTATCCCACGTGATTTGTACAATACAACTGACGTGAATTTTGGTGTATTTTTTTTGCTAGAATGAGAGAGCATATTCCTTCTGTGGAACAATAGAATACATGGCTCCAGATATTGTAAAAGGAGGAGATACAGGACATGATAAGGTATGTTGTATCAAAGTTTATTACTAAAAATAAATTCTTTTGGCAACACTGTTGTGCAACTAGAGGGTTTTTTTGTAAAATGTGGTAGTGTCTTATATAAAAATGCCTTATTTCAGGTTGTCCTCAAATAGATCATTGCCTATGTTTAAAAACATCAGCATAGTATAATATCAGGTTTTAATCTTAAGTAAAATGTGTATTTATAAAGCTATTTAGGCTCATCTGTTTAACATCTGTTTTAAACATGCAGTAGGACAAAAAAACTTAGCCGGCACTTCCTTTTAAGTGCTAAAAAATATTTAATTCAATGTGGAAAAGTGACAGTTTTGTGACTAATTCTGATATATTTTTAACTGTGCATCAGGGAAATCTGTTATCTTTATTGAAGGATGGAGTGAATTATTAATTTTATTAATGTTATAAATATTCTCAGATTATAAAAATTGTTTCTGTTTAGCTTGAGGATCATATTTTGTTATACACTGAAGTGTCAGTAATTGATGGGAAAGATCAAGACAACTGTAATTCCCAGATGATACTTGAGTGCAAAAAAAGCCTGGTCTCCCAAAAAATTATATGCTGTTCCTAGATAAATTCTTCTGATTGCTTGTTTTACTGTGAAGCTTTGGAGAATACTTATTCTCTAGGTTGTTTTTTATTTCTGTAGCTTGAGTTGATTTGCTTTTCTCTTGAGGGTCACAGAATGTATTTAATCACCGTTCCTCTTATAACAGCCTTTTTAAGCACTGGAAAATGTTATGTCACCTTCTATCTCCTTTTTCTAGACTAACTGGACTCAATCTTACTTTTGTCTGAGAAGGTTCTTTCTTCACATTCCCTATGCATTTTGCTTCTCTTCTGGTCTGAGTATTGCCTGTATATTTCTTTAGGAAGGGCACGCTGTAGCCAGTAGAGTGTTTCAGCTAAGAGTTGGCAGTTTGAAGAACAGCAGAATGATCACCTCCCTGATTCTGTTGCACAAAATAGAACATGCATTGTCTTTTTACTTAGTCATTGTGTCACACCTACTTTGTATTCCACTATAACTTCTGCATCTTCTTATATCATACTGCTTGCCTAGTCATTATAAAAAAATATAGTTTTACAAACATGAATCGAAGCTCTTCCCTCCCCTTTTTCTTAGTTTAGTCTTGCCATTTTCAGCACATCTCTCCAATGTGTCAGTCACTTTGAATTACAATTCTGCCTTCTTATGTGATTACAAATTCAACATTAAAGCTGATTTATAGAGGGATTTTTATTATTGTTGATTGCTTCTATGTGAAGCTTTCATTAGATGTAGTGCAGAGCCATACAGTATTTTGTAAGAAACAGCTATGGACGTTGATACTAAATATTAGCTGATAAAGAAGGGTGATTTTGCAGTTACCTCTGTGATAGTAATTGTTTACACCATATACTCTTTGGCAAAGTCATGCAATGCAGTGTTAGAAGTTTTTTAGTATATTTCATACTGCATATCTAGCAACTCAAATAACTTAGCATACTAAAGCAATTTCCTTATTTTATGTTCTCATTAATGACTGCCTGATTTCTAATCTCTTCTAGATAGCTGTATTGTCTGTCTATAAGACTTGCTTCAGTATTTCAGTATTTTATTTTTTTAAATTTTGTTTCTGATTCTGCAGATCCCCTTTTCTCTTGGAAAAACACATTCCAAGAAAACCTCCTTCTTTGGGACTTTCTGTGATATCTATGCATTTGCAAACATAACTACTAACAGTACAGAGACTTCTTCAGCAAGTTCTTCTAGACAATTTGGCTGAATATATGAAAAATTCTTAAGCAAAAATCTAATATATCATATTAATGTTGCCAACATAAGTAAAGAACAACTTCTGTTTCATTGATTTGCAAATTCTATGGGGGTAAAATGGAGCAGTTCAAACACCTGTAGTTAAATTAATTTGGTTGAAATAACTGAATTGCTTTTCTTTTGAAGGAGAAAAATATTTTGTAACTTTAAAGGTATCAGAGATGATATGGGAGGCCAAAGATCACACGTGTTACCAGGGAATATAAGATAAAATTTCATAGTATTTTCCAGTGCCGTGATTGACTGTGACCTGTGCTTTTGAACTGTGCTTTTTCAAAGTTCCTTAGTTTCATTCTCCAGTTCCTTAAAGGCTTAAGTTCCATTACTACTTTCTAAGGAAGGCTTAGATTCTGCAGGTATTTTGAGTATATTTCAGATTTCTTAAAACTTCATGATGATGAAAATAAAAATCTCTTGGAGGTGGGGGTGGGGGAAAGGAACTTTAGTAGTCAGGTGAAGAGTTCAGTCTAAAAAAATTAGTTGAAATTGTCAAGTGGAGAGATTTCAAAATAAAATTAGTTTAACATAGAAAATACCTCCAACTGGTACTTTGATTATTTATGTTTTACTGTATCCAGGTTTGCCTTTCTACTGATAGGTGAGCTCTTCCTTTACTAGTTGCTTTGTGGATACGTTGTTTTATTTCTTCCTTTGTAACAATTTTACTTCAACATATCAGACATAAATTA
This sequence comes from Ramphastos sulfuratus, assembly GCA_013399055.1. Classification (NCBI taxonomy): domain Eukaryota; kingdom Metazoa; phylum Chordata; class Aves; order Piciformes; family Ramphastidae; genus Ramphastos; species Ramphastos sulfuratus. The sequence continues at coordinate 14,042 of WBNM01007954.1, forward strand.
TTGTTGTTCTAATAGGCTGTTGATTGGTGGAGTGTTGGTGTTCTTATGTATGAATTATTAACTGGAGCATCACCATTTACAGTTGATGGAGAGAAGAATTCCCAAGCAGAAATTTCTAGGTAAGATTCGAAACAGTAAAGTATACAAACTTGCTCACAAAATGATGCTTATGCTGTAGTATATGTTTGCTGAGTTTTAATCTAAAACTTGGGAAGAAAGTGCTACCAGTGTAGCATTTTAGATGCTCCAGTTTCGTTTAACAAAATGACATCTCGAAGCAGAAAGGTTTTATTAACCTCAGCAGGTTATCCAAGTAATAGAACCGATCTTTACAAAAGACATGTTTTATTTAAACTGCATTGGAACTACAGATTTTTAGATATTTAATCCTGTTGCGCATGTACTTTCGAAAAGGAAGTAAAATAAAATATGAAATTATATGTAAATAGAGTGATCACATTAAAAATATTGATATGTAATGAAACATATTTAGCTAGGGAGATTTTCATATGCTCTGAGACTACAAGTACAAAGTGTCAGAATTTCCTCCCACATTTTTGTCACAGGTAGTACCAATTTTATTAGTGTATAATGTGAAACAAAGAATGTGATCTTTTCTAGCAAAGCTTGCATATTTGAGAAGAAATTAATATGATACTTATGGAAATAAAAAAAACATACAACATTCTTATGTTTTACATGTAAGCTTTTCCTGATTATCAGGTTTTTTAATGTTTAGTAATCTACTCTTTGAAGGTTTGCTTTCAGTACCTATGTAAAAAAAATTGTACCGTTTAAAAAAGACAAAGCAATAACCTTGTCCAAAATGCATTACTGAAATGTGTCCCCCAGATGAGCATTCCCCATTACTGGATTTCTCTTGGAGGAGGAAGTTCGGGATTTAAATTGCACAAATTGATAATTGCTGTCAAGATCAGCTTGTAGGTCCAATCCTACAGTTTTGTTCCTGTTGGAATACATTACCATGGTTCTGACCCACATCTGAAGTCCTTTGGTATTTAAGGCTATAACAGTCACATCAACTGTTTAGATTATTTTACTTCTGTTACAAATTTAGTTAATTTCTTGAATGGTTGGGACCTCTGTATTGGTCTGTAGGTCTCTACCAGAACAGGAAACAGAGGGCCACTAGGAAAAAATAGGAGGGGGAGAGTGGAATCCATTTACAAAACAAAAATACTCGGAACTTGATCCTCTTGATCATTCTGATGAATTTAAAACTTAAATTAATTCTTTCTGACCTATTTAAGTGTAGAAATTTTGTTGATTCCGTATGTCATGTCTAAATTGGTCATTTTGACTCCCAGGATTTACTAAATGGAACTCTGAAGGAGTTAAATTTTTTTTAGAGAGAATCTTGGTCTGAATTTTACAGATAAGAGTTTTATCCGAAATCTTGGAAACCTTTAACATATGTATTCTACAGGATTTGACCATCTTTTGGTAGGTCCTTATGTGTTCTTTCATATATTAGTCTTTCTGATAGTCTATGATTAAGTTCAAAGCTGAGAACCTGCAAGGTTGTTAACATCCATCCTTTGATGGCTAATAACCTAATTTCTGATCTAAGTTTAGTTGTGGCAAGTTTACTATGTTATTGCAAAGTATGCTTTTGTTCTGGTTGGTGTTCACATTTATAGACAGCAATCTTGTAGTCTTTCAGCTTATGTTTTGATAAATGTAGAAGGTAGATGCTTACAGTTTTCTGTCTGTTACTCAGTCAGTCGTCCTGGTTCCAGAAAAAGCCTTTTCTTAACTCAGCTTGTGTTACTCTTTCTTCTATGTGGACAATTTATTCTTGTTGATATTTCAAAAGGGTTATTTAATGGAAGCAGTAATTCACCATCTGGAAAAATACATTCTTTCCTTTTTGAGTTTCTCTGTTAATGGCAATGGACTGATAGATCTAGTTCCTTCTCCTTTTCTATCACTTCCAATGATAAGCCTCCAGTTTATAGCTGAAATCTCATTAGCCCCAACTATGACTGCATTTCAAACTTGATTTCATCTCTCTGCTGTTACATAAGTACTCATAAGATCCATGCTTTCTGAATCCTTTCCATTGATAGCAGTATCTGTGCTGGATGTCATCTGTTTTGTGTGTTTGCAGTTCATTATGTAATAAATGTTATGTTCATTTTAAGAGTGTGGCTGAGGACATTGCTATCTTCTCTGTCCTGGCTGCTGCACTGGAACCTTTTGGGGAATAGTGGTCGGTGTGTTCCTTGGGGAGTGACAGGAGTGTGTTTAGGGCTTTGCCTGAGGGTAGGGCAGGCAGAACAGATGTGAGTTATCAGCAGGCAGTAGTAATTCTGCAGCCCAGACAGAGGGTGAGGAGTAGGGAGAAGCACATCTTTGAAGACTGAAAAAAACCCCGCTTTTTTTCCTAATGATTTCAGGGGACTGTGTACAGTTCACTACAAGTTGAGAATCTGTGGAGCTACTCACTTGAGAGCATGCCTGAGAGAAATGATCCACTCTTCCCAACATACTAGCTTTTTAAATTTAGAAATTCTTATTACCATATTAATGGCTTTTCAGAAATGCCCTCTTTGTTTCTAGTGTGAGTAAACTGAGCTCTTTTGAGAAATAAACCCTGTATTTTCAGTACCTGTCTTTACCCTAAGTCTTCCTGGCCTAGAAGCTATATCTTTGTTTCCTTTTTTCTTTGATAATTTTGTCACTGAGGATACATTTGCAATTTACACTTAATGTTAATTCTTTCAGTTACATCTGCAGCCTTTTCTGTGGTTTTCTGTTGAGCTGGTGTGCAAACTCTAAATAATTTTACATCTATAAATAGATTACAAATTCCCTCTGTGACTATCTCTGATCTTTCTGCTTACATTTCTCCTCTAAACTAATGAAAAACTGAATTGCAGATAGCTTCATCAGATATTTACAGTTGCCAATGGAAATGAAAACACTATCACTGGTACGGATTGATGAGTTGGTACGGACTTCTTTCTTGGAAAAATTATTCTAACCAGGAATTGTATTCCCTTTCCTAAATAGGCTTTATTGCTGCTTGCAATGGACTTGGAGAATTCAGTTTATCTTAGTTAGTAGCTCTGAAAGCACAGTTTCCACAGATTTTGATTTTACTGAGTTTAAGGAGAGGAATCATCTTCTAAATGAAATCATCTTCTATTTTACCTTGGCGGGTAGTAAAATTTTTAATTAATTTTATGCCTTTCTGTTTCACAATGGCTCTCTGCTGTTAAAATTGTCCATGAGCTTTTGTTCTGAGATGCCTCTCTAATGGACTGTTCGGTTCTTCTGTCAGGTGTAGTTACTGTGTGGTCATGTCTTCTTGTACTCTTTCTGATAAGAGATTGTGTTCAGTTCTTTTATCATGAACTTTTTGACAACACTGGGGACTTCCTTCATAATGAGAAGTTGTAGTAAGTGCATACTTTAAATTCCCATATGTCTCAGAAGACATTTTCTTGTTCACACACTTACTCATATCTCTGATAAAGAATATGTACACTGACCACAGGTTTCTTACCTAATTTTTAAACTACAAGCTAACACAGATTATTGGTGGCCACTTTCACTGAGTTTGTTATGAAAAATTTAGTTTCTTAGGTGATTAGTCAGGCTCAGCAGTCTGAACATGTTACACAGGAGTGGCTCTGAAGATTCTGATAAAGAGGAGGAGCATCTGAAAGCTAAGGTATAATTTCTCTGTGTCCTCCACTCCACTGAAGATTAAGCATCTCCTCCTCTTTATCACTCATTAGCATGTCCTTCGCATTACAACGTATGCGCTTGGTCTGCAGTATTTATGGGAGAAATCCATCAGGTCTTACTCCTGAAACATAGTGCCAATGGGGTTAGCTCCTGGCTCTGCATAGTCTTCCATAGAGAAGAATAAGATGTAACTCATCCAGGACTTCAAAGTGATAATCTCCTTGACCTATGTAAGGGATGCTTTCTCTCAAAATATTTTCAGAGTGTTCTTGTGAGCAGGGGTAATGTCAGCTCATCCCAGCTCAGAGGGATAGGCTAGGAGAAGGCAGAAAATACAGTAGAGTAGTCCTTTGGCAGCTTTGAGCACAGTTGCCTATGGTATTACTTAATTCTTTCTTACTTCTGTCACTATTACTGGACTGTATAAATACGAAATATACAAGAGGGTGAAGGTGGAAAGGAAGATTAATGCTAAAGGCCATAGCCTCTTTTAAGAAGTGCAAACATCCTGGGAAGAACTTTTCATATACACAGCTTGCTTTCTTTGAATGCTTGATGAGCTCCTGTTACACTTCAGTACACTTCACTAGTGTTGTGCCACAGAAGTCAGACTCTCTTTACTTGATAAAACCATTTGATTAGTCTTCAACAATTTTTGCTTTTTCGCATGTTGTAAGAGACCATATGGTCTTTCTTTTCTAGCAGCTTGCTTTCCATCCTCATTAATGTGTATGGAGCTTCACATATTTCAGTTCCATGATAACTGTAAATAGCTCCTGGAACTATTAAAAGAAATTAACTTCCTTCTTCACTACTTCTGTAGTGCAATTCTGTCAACCAGTCCAGAGCATCATGAGTATTTTATAGTATCAATCATCCTCAAAAGTATTTCTGAACGCATGCCACTGGCACATAAAAATGCAGCTTACACAAAATTTACTTGTACAGCATGGAAAAATGCTGCCTTCTCTATAGTGAGCTCTAGAAGGGTCAACAGATGGAAGATATCCCTCAATATAATCATAGCTTGAATTTCATATAGCTAAATACTATTTCATTGTTAATTCTGCCTATAAAAATAAGCAAGTACAAACAATAATCTTGACAAAAGGCAGGAATTGCTGACTATGTTGCCACTCAAGTTTTCCACTAGGTAAAACACAGTGTTATATTGAACTATACAATGTTTAGAGGGTATTCTTTCCCTAGAGAATTTAAGTAGTTTCTCTACCACAAGTAGAATGTCAAGTAGCACAAAAAGTTACTTTGTACATATCAGCTTCAGCTGAGACTCTCTGCTGAATTATCACATCAAGGGTACAACCAGTTTCAGGTCCCAGGCAGACTGAATACAGTGTGCCACCAGAAATTTGCAATTAGAAGGATGAGACATACAAGTGTTGTGGCTGCAAAAGTACTTCTTTTGGCTAAGAATTTTCTGGTAATTTTGCAGCGCAGAGTTCTATAAAATACTTTACAGTCTTTATGTTTGTTTCACCCTCTTTTTCTTATGTCAGTGTTTGTGTTTGCATTAGAAGCCTGAGAGCCAGGTAATTATTGCTAACACGTATCAGCACTGCCAGTGCAAAGACTGATCTTCTGAGGCTGCCCAGAAAAATTGTACTAACTTGTTCTCTTCATTACCTATGTTACAAATCATCCCAATTCAGCATCTCTTTTTCGGAGACGTTTTCAAATTTTTATCTGACTTGACTGTAAACTCTGACATTTTTCAGCCAAGAAAGTGCACTAGAATTTCTCTTTTGTATTCTAAGGACATCCCAAAGTCTCAATCCTATTGCCTAAGAAACCAAATTTTAAAAGTACTGACTTAGTGTTTTCCCCTCCTCTTCTGAGAGTCCAAAACCAACTTGTCTCTTTCCAGAATCTTTGTTATTTAGCTTTCTGATTCTCTCATCACGAAGGTTGATAAAGATATTCCCTTGAACTTCTGTAACCTCAGACTAAGAAGCCATTGTAGATTTTGTTGGATCTCCTGTAAATCAAGTAATTTTGCTATCAAGATGTCCTGTCTTCTGTCTTACAACAGGAAAATTTTCTTACTTCCTTACCCGCTTCCCCTTTCTGAAACTGGATGATTTCTGAAGAGGCTGAATCTTTTACTTCTTCACCAGGCCTACAGTGTAAGAATCCTCTTGTTCAGTGATGTTTAAATTTGGCATTAACATCCCTAATTAAGAAATCATTTGGCAATGTTGTGCCACCTTCTCATTTTTAGTAAAGTGTGTCCAAGAATTGAAGACAGGGCTTACAGTTGCTGTTACTTCTGCTAGCAGAGTGGCTGTGGTTTAAACTTATAGTGGCAGAACATCCTTACATCGTTTGGAGATAGGATCAGTTTGAAAATTCAGACTTTATTTTCCTGACTCATTTCAGTGTTACTTAAATCAAGCGTTTATCTTGCTTTATCTTTGTTTGCTGGAAATGGAATACTACATCAGTAAAGCAACCCCTGGGATATGTGCATGTTGAACTTGATTTTTGTACTCCCACACAGAGGACAAGATTATTTAGAAAACAATCTGTTTACATCTATTTTTAGAGTAATCCAAGAAGTTATGTATTTCAAGATAAAAAGTTTCCCATGGGATAGATGACTCTAAGGATATGTCATGCAGTAACTAAACAAAGTTTAGAAATGTCCTTCAATAGTTGACTTAATCTCTGTCAGAGACAATAGAGATCTTAGTGCTGTCACAACCTTGTGTAATTTCAGCTTCACAGTCTCTCATAGCTTCAGAATCTTTCAGTCTGTTTAATGGAGGTACTCAAAACTCTTCTATTAGTTGTGCTTTCTGAAGTCACCACAGTTACAGTATGTGTATATAGATACATAGACACCAAACTGAACCTAAGCCAGCAATGTACTCTTGTGGCAGAGGCAGCAGATGCTAGGCTGCTTTAGGAAAACTATCACCAACTGAGAGAGATGATCTCTACTCAGCAGTGGCGAATTCACAGCTATAGTGCTGTGCTCAGTTCTAGTCTTCCTAGAACAAGAGAGACATGAATATATTGGAGAGAGTACAGCAAAAGACCATTAAGAAAGTGAATGTACTAAAATGTATGAAGGAAGACTGAGAGAGCTGGGACCATCCCACTTCTCCAAGTGAGAAGATCTCAGAGAGATCTCATCAATGTATATAAATATCTGAGGAGAGGATGCTAAGATGCCAGACTTTTTTTCAGCAGTACCCAGTGGCAGGACTAGAGGCAGTGTGCAAAACCTGGAACACAGGAGGTTCCTTCGTTTGAACATAAGGGAACCATATTTTACTGTGAGGGTAATAGAGCACTGGCACAGGTTGCCCAGGCAGGTGGTGGAGTCACTCTTCTTGCTGATAATCACAAGGCTTCTGGACATGGTAGTGGGCAGCTGTCTCTAGGTAACCCTGACTGAGCTGGGGGTTTGGACCAGACTTTCAGAGGTCCCTTTCAACCTCAACCATTCTGTGATTCTGTGAATGTTTTTTTGTGTGTATCTTTTTAAGCTTGTTGACCTACCTTTGGTATGTGTTGTCTGTGTGTGCCTTCCCAATTTTCCTTCAGAGTCCTTAGCTTCAGTATCTGCATTTGTAGTAGATGAAGGAAAACTTGCCTTCCTCTTCATATAAAACAATGGGAGCTACACATATAAAAGATAGCTATTGAAATGTGATTCTGCTTAGGCTTTTAAGATTTTGAACTTCCAGTAGCTTTCTTTGATGGCATTTTTTTCTGTTTACCATTTTTGAGAGGAACACTATGTTCAGTTCCCTTAAGCTCCCTTTTCACTAAACTGAGTAGTCCTAGTCTTTTTTTAGATGTTCATATGAAAACCATTCTGTATTTCTGATTAATCTGCTTACTCCTCTCTACAACTTTTCTAGTTATGCCTCCTTTGAGAATAGGACATGAGCATTGTACACAATATACAAGGTGCAGATAAACCAACCGGCTCAAGTTGTTTTTTTTTTAATATATTTTTTCTTTTCCCCTAATTCTTAGCATTGGTATTATTTTGGGCTTTTTGAGTGTTGTTAGGTGTTCAGTTTATGTCTTTGGGCTATCTGTTGTAGCTGAGATTTTGCTTGAATATTAATAGTAAGCTCAGTATGCATGAAATGAGGATTGTTCTTCTTTTGTGGATTAAATTACATAATTTATCTCCTACAGATGTTGTGTTTGTGTCTGTTTCTTCAAACCTTACTTTTTTAAAAACAAAAGATGGCTTCACATTTGTCATCCTTCTGTCTTTGAGTACTATGGATGTTTAAGTAAAATGTGAAATGCTACCATTTGTATGGTAGCTCTTTTGTTTAACACTTACTTTAAATAATTACAAAATAATTGGTTTTCTGTTTGTTTTACAGGAGAATACTAAAAAGTGAGCCACCTTATCCTCAAGAAATGAGTGTATTGTCCAAGGACATAATTCAGCGTCTTCTGATGAAAGACCCCAAGAAGAGGCTAGGTTGTGGTCCCACAGATGCTGATGAAATCAAACAGCATCCCTTTTTCCAGGTAAAGCAAACAACAAAACTCCCAGACACCACTTACTCTACACTTGTTTTGTTAACAGAATACTGTTGAGGCATGTTAATTGCATGAACAAATGTGTTGAAGATAGTAAGCATATCCAGGTACTTGTGTATATGGATTTTGTGTATACTTACAAGAAGGGCATGGGAGGCTTTTAATATTTTTCTATCTGTTCCTAACAGTTACCTCAAGCAGCCTAAAGACAAACTATTTAAGCCAGAAGTTCTAATGGAAAACATTTGAATTATAGCTTGTGTGGTTTTTTTTTAATTTGCCATTAACATTTTTAGTCAACCATTATATATAAACACCTCTTAAAAATTAAATCTTTAGCCTTGTTTAGTAGATTTTAGTCCTGCTCAGATTTCATTGTATTAGCATTTAACTTCAATCACTAAGACTGGATTTGGTTACAACATCCGAACTGTTCCATGCATTGTGATTGAAATTGTTTGTTTGGGAAAAAAAAAAAGTATTTCTGATGCTTCTGAAATTGGTAGTAAAAGGTAAACCTTTTAAATAAATATTTTCAATGTAATTATCATTACATTCAATATTGGCATTATCTGGGCTTAAACTTCTGAATTTCTTCTCATCTTTTCTGTATTTCCTTCCTATTATAGGAGAGTCTGACAGAGTTACACTTCCATTATTCACTGTTTGTTTTGGAATATATTTTATTTCTTCTTACAGTGCTTTCTAAGCTTGACTTCAGTTCTACTGTTTTGCAGTAATAGGGCCATTTTCTCCTAACTACTACATCTATGCTTCCTACTTCTAGACATGCATTTAAGTAAGAATCCAAAACCATTATGCTCTCAGGGCTCTGGAAGCTGAGATTAATAATTAAGCATAGAATCAGCAATGAAAAGTTAGATTCTGCATGCATGCACTATGGCTTACCAAAATATAAATATTATTTCCTCTGAAATAGAGGAAGTAATTTAATGGCTGTCATGCTAATGACTTGGCTTATCTCCACTGTAAAATTTGTGGGTTTTTTTCTTCTCTTTAATTAAAGAAAAGTAGAATCCTCTCTGCTTACAAATAAATTTGATACTTCCTGCTTTTATCTAAGCAAATTAGTAGGGCATAATTTGAATGCATTTCCTATGCCTGTGGTATAATGTAGCAAATGGAGTTAGGAATGTTTTTGGACAAGTCTCTTTCTAGTATCTGTTTCTTGCTGAATTTTCATTTGATGCAAATTTGTTTTCCTGCTTTTGGTTTAGAATATGAATTGGGATGATTTAGCTGCCAAAAAAGTACCAGCTCCATTTAAACCAGTAATCAGGGATGAGTTGGATGTGAGTAATTTTGCAGAAGAGTTTACGGAAATGGATCCAACATATTCTCCTGCAGCAACCCCTCAGACATCAGAAAGAATATTTCAGGTATTTTAAGAATTCACATTAATTAAAAAAATAGTTAATTGAATAATTCCAAGTGTATAACTAGCTGCTGCTGGGATTTTTTTCTTTCCTTTTAAGTTACTGGGAATTAACTGTGTATTCCAATACCAGTTCCTGAGGTTGGTTGTTCAGCAAATGCAAAATGAGAAATGTGCAAACAGTCCTACTGCAAACATTTGCAATTCCAGGTGTCTCCATTCCCTGCTGAATGTCCTACCTTCTGGACTAAAGTCAGTCTGTCTTTTGTTGATTCTTCATATCTTATGAGTCTTGTCATCTTGACTCCTGGGCTACCAGCTTCAACAACAGCAGTGTAGTTTCCTCATGTCTACGTTTTCCTCCTTTGGGAAGTGGGAGCTCACTGCAGAGTTGAAAGTGGGCCTTCCGTGTCCTGTAGGAGCATTCTAATCACTGGAGTAGTACGTACAGATCAGTAACTAAGCTTTCCTTACCATCTCCTACGTGCCATTAAAGAACGATCCCTCTTGGATTGCACAGTCAGGATGTCAGACAGGCAGAAACAGCTCATGTGCAGCCAACTTGGTACCAAAGCTGCAGAGGTGAACAGCAGTTCAGATCACTTTCTCTCCTCCTTCTTGTGCATTGTTGTGTTTTTTTGTTGTTTGGGGAGTTTTAGGGGTTGGTTTGTTCGGATGGTTGGTGGGGTTCTTTTATGTTTTTAAATTCTTTTGTTCGTTTAATAATTGTCTGGGTTTGAGCACATTAAAGCTAAATGTGCAGGAATATAGCATCATATTTGGAATATTGTTGGGTTTGTAGTGATGGTGGCAAGCAGTTTATGCCTGTCATAATGAGATCTGATTCATCCTGCCCTGATAGTCAAAACTGTTGTTGTTACCATACCAATACAATTACATCACACTGTGAAAACTATTTCATGCTTTAACTTAAAGATGCTTTGGGAAGCTAACTAGTTTGAAGTATGAGCCTCTAGCAGTATTGCAGAACAATTGAAGCTGAGCCAGTTTTTTAACCATTGTTTATGAATATTTGTGTGTTGTTATTGTTTCATCTATAACTGTTCAGAATCATATAACTAATTCCAGGGATATACCTGTTCACTTTGGACAGAGTAATACCTACCCATCCATGACTCAGTTATGGTTTCTGTATTATGTTGTGAGAATTCTGATTCCTTTGAAAAATTGTTTTGAAAATTCTGATGCTTTGTATGCAGTATAATGGTTCGTGTGCAATAATTTCAAGCAATGTCCTTTTCTGGTGTCTTAATTTCACAGGGATATTCTTTCGTTGCACCTTCTATTTTGTTTAAACGCAACGCAGCTACAGTAGATCCTCTTCAGTTTTGTATGGGGGATGAGCGGCCTGGAGCTACAACTATTGCCAGAAGTGCTATGATGAAGGTAATAATATCAGGAACTGAATTAATTTAATTAACTTGGAACTGTATATAACTTTTGAAGTAACAATGACAAATTACAAAGCAGTCATTATTCATTTATCTGTTCTCTCTAATGGCTCCTCAGATGATCCAATCATATAATTTGCATATGGTACTATTAGGAAGTGGTTGAAGTTTCTGCCTTTACTCTGCTCTAGTGAGGCCTCATCTGGAATATCGTGTCCAGTTCTGGGCCCCTCAATTCATGAAAGACAGGGGACTGCTTGAAAGAGTCCAGAGCAGAACCACAAAAATTATTAAGGCAGTGGAACATCTTCCTTATGAGGAGAGACTGAGGGAGCTGAGGCTCTTTAGTTTGGAGAGAAGACGACTGAGGGGTGACCTCATTCATGGTTATAAATATATAAGGGGTGAGTGCCAGGAGGATGGAGTGAGGCTCTTATTGGTGATGCCCAATGACAGGACAGGGGATGATGGGTGGAAGTTGAGGCATAGGAATTTCCATGGAAACATGAGGAAGAACTTTTTCACTGTGAGGGTGACAGAATACTGGAACAGGCTGCGCAGTGGGTTTGTGGAGTCTCCCTATCTGGAGATATTCAAGACCCGCCTGGACACGTTCCTGTGTAATACGATATAGAGTGATCCTGCTCTCGCACAGGAGTTGGACTAGATGATCTTTCAAGGTCCCTTCCAGTCCCTAGCATTCTATGATTCTGTGTAGTTTTTCCAGAAGACTGAAGTATAGTAGTAATAGTCATTTGATCTGTGATAGTTCTTGCTCAGCCAAATACTGTAGATATTTTCAAAGCTATTTTAATTATATCAGAATTCCTTCTATGATGTATTTGCCCAGAAGTATGTATAATTGTGTGAAGCCTTAGAAGAACACATGCTATTGTGGTGTCTTAAAACAAGCACATGGTTTTGTGGATAAATATATGTACAGCCATCTTTGATCCTGTTTGTCTGAGTATATTGTATCTTAAACTATTGTAGCGGTAAGATTTATTTTATGATTTTGTTTTGTGTAATATAATAATTACTCTGTTATAATGAGTTTTATACATTTTATTAAGTAGAAGCTAAGATTTAATTTTATCCAAAAAGAAACTCTTTTGCAATTTTAAATGTAGATGAAAAATTCTTATGAAACTTTACTCTTTGTCTTTGACTGTGTATACTAAAAGTATTCTGCAGAACTAAATACAGACAGTTTCCTAACAGGACTCTCCATTTTATCATCATTATGAACTGGATCTGAAAGAGAAACCATTGGGAGAAGGAAGCTTTTCCATTTGTCGAAAGTGCTTACACAAGAAAACTAGCCAAGAGTATGCAGTAAAAATAATTAGCAAAAGGTATAAATATTCTATAAGACAATAAAAATATTTTCTTTGCTTACCCATGGACTAGAGTAATGTTTGCTACATTTTTGGAAGTGGAAAAATAACTTTAAAAAAATTCCTATTTGAAGAGTCTACATAAACTTATGGTAACCTGATGATGTTTAAAATATTCTAACATTCTTTTGAAACAAAATGTTATACTTGTGGGGAAGGACACAACAAGAATCCTAAAGAATACTTGCCTGATTCCTGATCATATTCTACCTTAATTTCCCCATATTTTACTCCTAACCACAGTAAGGTATAAGGTCTTCTTATCTTAAAACCTCAATAAACTGAATTAGGAAAGGCCAGCTGCCTTTCCTAAGCAGCTCAATTGATTTCATAGCACATTGCTCTTAAGAAGGATCTGTAGCGTGGGTTGCCTCAGATCTAATTAATGGTGTATTTGTGTAAGACGAAATTGGACTATGGACTTCTAAGTTGCATGTTGTTTTCTGAATGTTCTGAGGAGAACACCGCAGTAGAGGCAGCTAACTTTCTTTGTATATGGGGATCCCATCTGGTCTTCTTATAGAATAGATACCTCTGGCAATCTCTGCCCAGATGAAAATAAAGAGATTCTTTGAGAAGTGGGTAGATTTTTTAGCTCCATTTTGCAATGTTCATTAGTAATTATGTCCCTGGTGAGGTGTAGAATGTTGGCATGAAAATGTAAATATTTTACTATCAGAATAATTCATTGTGATCCTCTTCTGCAAGACATTTGGTTGTACCTCTGGTTTTCCAGACTATAGAAATAATTGTCCATCAGAGTTAAGAAGTTCATCATTGTGTGCTTTTTGTATAGGGTAAAATCAAGAAAGAGAGACGTAAGCATAGTTGTTTGAGTCTGTTTTCTGAGGTCTGCTATGAAAAGTGGAGGCCTACTGAAAACTATTAGTGGAGCCTACCGAGAGATTTGAATGACCAGGCACTAGAGGTGGGATTTAGTAACTTAAATATAGGTATCTACATAGTGCCATTTTAATGTTTGTTGGTGTCCTCTCTGTCCTCTGGTTCCTATCAGTCCTGTGACTACTACCTTTTATATAGATGTCATCATGACTAATATCTTCCAGGCTCTCCTATGCTTAGGCCACTGAAACCTACTCTACATATGTATCTTAGGGTCTAAGATTCATTAATTAGAATTTCACTTACAATGAGATCTTAGACAAGTAGTATGCCCCTACATTGGGTATTTTAATCTGGAAACCTTTGCCTTGTGTCTGTACTCAAATGTTTTTTTTTTTAATCTGTGCATAGAGAGCTGCAGATCAGTACTTCCATCTTATGCTAACAAATTTTTAGTTTCTGGATTGAACTAACAAATATCAGTGAGAATAGAGGTGAAGTCAAATTACTCTGGACTAAGTGAAAAGTTTTGTTTAGATAGAAATTATTCTGTACTATCATTTCAACTTTTGCTGTAGCAAGTTGCAGTGAGAAAAATACTATTGACTTTTTCCTATAGAACTGAGTTTTTAGGAACTATGTCCCTAAATTATATTACCCACAGATTTTTTTTTTTNTTTTTGGTCTTCTTTATTGTTCACACTGGTGGAGTAGGCTAAATGATGATAAGAAGTGGTCAGTACAGAGATTTTTTTTTTTATTTTTTTTTTTTTTTTTTTTTTCTTTCTTTAGGATTGCAGTCCATCAGTAGACTCTGAGCATATTTGTATAAAATTTAAAGGCAACAGTAAACTCACATTCTGGCTACAAACATGCCTTGAGTAAGAAACTGATAAACTGTAAATAATACCGCTCTGTAGACCGCAGTAGTAACTCTTGCTATAAGCGAAAGAATTACAGATTTTTAGAAACTTCTTTGCCTTAAAGTCAGACAATTTTTCATTCCTACCCATCAAAAATGTCAAAAAAGGTGAATCCTACGCCTAGGCAAGCCTTTTAATGAAACTTGAGGTAAAATCTCAGATTAAAAGTTCCTCTGTGGTATTGCTTTGTTAGTTCTGCTGGACTTAACCTCTCTTCAGCAGTTTGAAATTGTCTCTGTCTGAAGGCCAGTGAGCCAGTGGAGTCCTGTAAGCTTGCTTGAGTTATTGTTTTAGAGCTTCCCATTTGTTTTTCATCATAACTGTCTGTTTACAATCTGAGGTAGTAACTACTTAGAGAGAAGACATACCCAGAAAAGCCCATGCACAAATTTCAAAGATGTATGTTTGTTATACTAAACTTTTAAAAATCTCTTTCTACATCTAACTTCTAATAGTAGTTTATTGGGGAAAGACTGAGTCAGGCCTTTTAATTTATTAAGCACCTGAAATAACTTCCAATTTAAAAAAAGCAGCAATGCAGTTGGAACAGCTTAGTTTACTTGTTGATGATGTGAAGCTTGCAGAGAAACAGAATTCTGTTACACAAAATTCTCCTCACACTTCTGATCCTTGTTAGGAGAGAAGAAAAAAATACACCAAAATGAAGAACATGTGGTGAGAGAGATTCACATCTGTATTTTCTGTAAGGACATTCTCTAAATCAGTAGGGGACTAGCCTGTCTTGGAGAATGTTTTGGCAAAAAATTTCAGACACTATTTATCTGAAATAAATCAACCTATTTACTTAGTGAAAAACAAGATTTTCTCCATTCAAATAGCTTTTATAATGTTCACCATTTTCACTTTTTATTTGGCTATAGATTTCAGTACTTGAAAGAGCATTCATGTGATTTCTGCTCTGGAGCAGAATCTTCTGATCTCTTCCATTTCAGATTTTTTTACAATGGCATGTTTAGGGTTTCATTTAGATAACACAATTCATGTGTAAATGATTTTTTAAAATTTTTTTTTTAAAGTAGGAGCTCATAATGTCCATACTTGTCTCCTATAAAAATAGAAAATAATTCAGTCAATAGATTTGAGTCTTTAAGATAAGATTGAACTAACAAATATCAGTGAGAATAGAGGTGAAGTCAAATTACTCTGGACTAAGTGAAAAGTTTTGTTTAGAAATTATTCTCTACTATCACTTCAACTTCTGCTGTAGCAAGTTGCAGTTACATGAACAACTATTTTGTTTGGGTATGGGTTTTTCAGTGTCCTAATTTGCAGGGTTATTAAGTTAAAAACACAACAGATACAACACTTTGAATGTGCCATGACTTAGTAAAATTGGTACAAAATAACTGCTCGATTTTTCCAGAATGGAAGCCAACACCCAGAGAGAAATAACAGCTCTGAAACTCTGTGAAGGACATCCGAATGTAGTGAAGTTACATGAAGTTTATCATGACCAGGTATTTTGAAGAAACTCTAATCAGTGCTTGCCAAACATATTACAGTGTGTTTTACCAAGAAATTTTAGGAGTTAAGCATACTGTCACTTTTTTCCTAAGTATTTTGTCTAGTCAATACTGAAGATACAGCAGCAGTTCTGCATTCAAGGGAGCTTGCAGGTACTCTCATAGTGTTTGGAAATGTTTGGAAGAATTGATCCTGGATTCTGTCGCTGGTTCTGTCTGTGGTGTACTTTGTTAATCATCATACAATATATTCATGATCCAGATTCCACATTTACGGTACTGAGGTACCTAATCACTTCCCTTTAGGATTGCTACAAATCTTAAAATAATGTTTGTAAAATAATTTGGAAATCTTACATAGGGGGTTACATATTTAGCTTTTTAAATTATTATTATTTTTCCCTATTAGTTACTTCAAGGAGATAACCAAGTAGATTAAGTTACCAAATGTGTAAATAGAGCCTCTGAAAATATGTTAAGATTAATTTATGGTTATTTAGCAAAATTATTTATCTTTTTCCTGTAATGTAAGCTCCACAGCATGTAATAAGCCATAATTTGATCTAACTTGGAGACTGACTCTGGTTTGAGCTAGAGGTTTGAACCAAATGTTGTATAAAGATCCCTTCCAAGCTAAACTACTTTGTGCTTCTAGTCCATGATTTTGTAACAGAGCATGGGCTCTCTTGCCTTCCCACATATCCCAGTCTATTGCCATCATGCTCTTTATTCAAAGACCAGCAGAGTGCTCATGTGAAGCACTTCTGAAATGATCAGTGAGGATGAAAAATCTGTATTGTAATCTTAAATGATAAGGAAGCCTTTTTTTTTTTGTGTGTGTGTTTCTGTGAAGTATAAGTACCTGTATGCAGAACAGGATACTATTTTTCACTTTCCATTGAGTAAAATAACTATAGTTGGGAATATCTTAAAAAAAATAATAATTCTTTAGATCACAACTGAATAAACTACTCTCAAACAGCCAAACCACTGTATTTTCAGCTGTGTCTTGTAGATCCAAGGTGTTATCTGGATATTCAATGCACAATATTCTGGAAACCAGGACAGATCAACATTTCTAGATTGGACGTTTCTGCAGTTTGTCTTAAAAAAAAAAAATTCCCATTTTTAACTTGCTTTGCTATCAATCTGATCAAATTCTACATTAGTAATCCAGCCATTAAAGTATTGGGCTAATGTCTTCTGGTGACCCACAAGAAGTTTTCTAGTAGAGAAAAATCTCTTTATCCTTTCTGACTTTCCTGTCAGCTATTCTCAATACATACCGCAGAAAATTACATCTTTACAATTACTACTAGCATGTGACTAGTAGACACGTTCTTTGTTCTAAGAAGCTTTCCTACTTTCTGTCCACGTAGCTCTGCTTATGATCCTTGATACCTAAATACTTTACATCTTCTGTTTCTGACTATTTATTTGAGGGTTTTTTAACCTTTTCCCAGAATGTTCTTCTTTGCTTGCTAATGCTACTTTTGTTACAGTCATTCAGGGAAAGGAAGTGCTAGAAGCCATCATTTGTCTACATCCGTGGCCTTCTGAGAATGTTATTCTGTCCTGAGAAGTCTGCTGTTTGTTTAATGGCGAGACATTTAATTTGCAGTTGATCGTGTTCTAATGTTGTCTTATCAAGGAAGTCTCTTCTCAATGATTGCCTTGAAAAGAACAAACTTAGAATCAACCATTACCTTTTAAATAAAAAAATAATGGTTTGAGAAGGTATTTATTCTAATCATAGAGTAACTTTGGCCACTACTCTGTAGGAGATGAAATCAGAAGAAATTCTAGACAGTCTTTCATTTCACATTGAAATTTCAGGATGTTTTTTAATTATTTTATAACATTAAATTACTATCCCTTAGTGTATTAATAGGAGTATATTCCTACATCAGAACAGGCTCAAACAGCAGAAGTATAGCTTTCCCCAGCTTTGTTTGCTGTCCTAAAGAAAGGCATTTCCTCCCCCTACAAATCATCTGTTTACATGGTGGCATTGCGTTTTCATTAATAAGTGTGAGTGAACATGGGGAAGACATCAACATTTTACAACCTCAGTGAGATTGATGGGGGAAAATGTCACCTGAGATTCAATTTGGTGCTTCTTGCAGGCCTTCTGAATTGCTATGAGAAGCAGTTTTATTTCTTCAAACTTTGAGAATATTGGAATAGCACCTAGTTCCTGCATGAAAGTTGGCTTGTAATGTTAGATTTCTAACATGCCTCTTTTTTTTGTTTCAGCTTCACACATTTCTAGTAATGGAACTGCTGAAGGGAGGAGAATTGCTTGAACGTATTCAGAAAAAGAAGCATTTCAGTGAGACTGAAGCCAGTCACATTATGCGCAGACTCGTTTCAGCAGTGAGCCATATGCATGATGTTGGAGTTGTCCATAGAGATCTGAAACCTGAGGTATAGTGCCTTGGTTTTTTATGTTTATGCTGTATGTTTAGACACTATTAAGTATCTGGAGTGTGATGTGTCTCTTCAGCTTTTACAGGTTTTTCTGCTTCTGTATTTTTAATAAAATGTTATCATTTTCTCTTAAGTTCTGTTCGAAAACATTCCCTGCCTATTTGGGGACAGTTTTTACTCACGGTAGGTGTATATTGTTGTATGAAACAGCTCACAAGCAGAGACAGGTTGCCTGGTTACTTTGCCTTTTCTACCTTTTGTTTGATCTTAACTCACTCAACTTGTTTTGGAGGTAACTGCAACATCCTTGTACTGTCTTCTATCCCAGTTCAGCATCAAATGAATAGCAAACTGACACAGTCAGCTAGTAAGATGTATGATTTGAGTTCAGTGAGTTTAGTAGTTTGCCAAAATGAAAAACTAAGAGTTTTCAGTAGTTTCTTGGTTTGATATTTTTATTGTGCAGCAACATCTTGCCTTTCAGATAATTCACTTTACTATGGTAAAGTTGTCCATGGGCTTTATTCTGCTTCCTGGAGCCAGTATTTGCTCACTTTTCTTTGCCAACAATGGCTTTGGATGTATGTTAGTTTTCTAACATATATCCAAAGAATATATGTTAGAGGATGTTATATTACATTGGTAATTACAGTTACCATATTTTAGGAACTAGATACTCCTTTTGTATCTGGAGTTTAAAATGATCCACCATTCCTACTGATCGTTATCTGTCTGTAAGATACCTTACAAACTTACTTCCTTTGTAGTAATTCCAATTTAATGGGTAAAGAAGTTTGCTAGGTGTTGTTATTAAACTGTTTTTGCAGATCAGTCCAGAATACATGCATTTGAAAAGATCTTTGTACTGGAGTACTAAAACTAGGAGGACCTATTGTGAAATTGTGACTGAAATTTTCTCTGCTGACATCATCGTGGAAAGAAAATAACTTTTTAAAGTACAAAGCCCAGAAACCCTTCCTCTCTTCTTATTCTCATAATTTTAGTCTTATTGCCATCTTGAATATAAAAGCCAGATTCTGTAGAGCAGAGCTTCAGCTGCATAGTCAGTTAGACAGTCTTCAATTTTACATCACATAAAGAACAGAAAACTGGGAAGTCCAAGTAAGAAAGGGTTAGCAAACAGCTTGCAGAATAAATTGCCTCCACAAAGCTGGACTTAACCACTCTGTCTTCTTCCTGCTTGTTTTGAAAGTAACTATTTTAGGTTCGGGCATGAACTTAGTACGGAATCTGCAGGCTTCTCAATATAGATGTGGTTAGTGCACCTTTCTGTAAAAAGATACATAGGAAATTCTCTTGCTTTTCTATCAACTCCACTCGTTTTTTCTGATGAATTTTGACATCTCATTTGATATTGAGAAGTCTGTTGTAAAAAATATGGCTAGTTACATGTCTCTAAGGATGAGGGTTTTTTAAATGCATGGACTGGAAGATCTTTCTTGCTTAAGCAATAGTAATTAGATCACATATGTTGCTCTGCAAAATAAAGGAAAAATGCTGGGTAGAAAATGGGAATTCACAGAAATAAGCATACGTGACCATGTGGAGCCTGTCAGTAGAGGATTTGAGGACTGTTTCTGTGAATTGATCACTAATCTGCAAAAACCACACCACATTGTTTATGTTCTTAAACTATGTGTAGAATATAGCTTTAAGTGTGGGATTTTGTGAAACTTCCTATTTACCTAATCAACAAAATAGTCTAAATCCAACTTAGGACTGTACCTTTCTTTCTGTACATAACCAATTTCATTCTTGTCTTAAGATAGGAGATATTTTTAACCCAGTGTTACAGCAGTTTTTCATTTCCTTATTGGCTATATAACATCACTATAAAAAAAATTATAGTATTAATCACCTATCCTCCTATTAGTATTTTTGCTTCATTAGGACCATTTTGCACATTTTAATATGGAAAACTGACTTTTCCAATTGTACATTAAGCTATAACAGCAAAACAATGCAAAATACTGTTTTGTAGCAGTTATTCTCTTTGATCCATAATGAATACTCTCAGGTTCTCTTTACTGATCTGCTTGCATCTAGCAACCATTTTTCCTCTTGTTAGTGATTTTGAAATTAAGTGCTTTGAGTCTTTCACCTTTTGTATATCAACATTATGTGGGGCTATATGATTTCTAATATTGACACATTTTCTAGCATTGCATAGATTAAACAGCAAAAGCAACAGTGGAATCTTTGTTTATCAGAGATTTATGGGGGGAGTAGAAATAATTTATAACTCACCTTGGTCTCTGCCAGTTCTAAGACTTAGCTTCACTCCTGTATCTTGAAAAACATAAATACTCAGGGAAAAGAAGGACAGATTGTCTTAAATATTCCAAACTGATAATGACTTGTCTGTCTTCAAGTCCAAGATGCCCCATTCCAGTCTGTAAAGATGGAGTTCTCAAGGAGTATCTACCAAAATTTCTTTACCTTGGTGTAGGAAGTAGTCTGTTGGTTCAAAATTGAACTAATATGTGACTCTCAGTACACAAATGCCATTTGACCCAGGTCTCTTCTAGAAAGTATCTATACTGACTTTGAGATCCAAGGCAGACAGCAGTTGGTACAATTACTGAGCTATTGGTGCACTTTCTAGTCCACCATCCTTTGGCTTTAGTTGTTTGGGTTTTTTTAAATGACATTATGTTACTACTTGAGGACCAAAGACTAGTCAGTCACAAGACAAGACATGCAACAAGAGCTCCACACCTAAGAAAGCTGTCATTTGCAACATGCCAGAAGGAAGTGGAAGCTTAAGAAGAAAATTTATTTTTGTTTGAGAAAGGAGGCAGTTCTCCGTTTACGTTGATGTGTTTGCTTCTCTTGTCCGTGTTCCCTGAATTGTTTTCCCCATTGTTCTCTACTAAATAATTATTCTCACTAATAATGTCAGACAGAATTATCCTGACCTGCAGATATTCAGGAGGCAGACAAACACATCACATTTTCTTACATCCCAGAGTACTGTTACTTCTACTTTTCTGTGTTTCTCTCGGTCTCCCAGTTCCCATTTTCTCTAGATAATGGGAAGCTTTCTGTAGTAATAAATATAGGGAAGAAAAAACCTACTAAGTATTCTAACCAATTTTCTACCTAGTGCTGTATCGATTTTTGTCTTTGCTTTTTCAGAATTTATTGTTTACAGATGAAACTGATAATTCAGAAATAAAAATAATTGATTTTGGTTTTGCTCGTCTGAAACCACCTGATAACCAGCCTCTTAAGACTCCCTGTTTTACTCTTCATTATGCTGCACCAGAGCTCTTGAATCACAATGGTTATGATGAGTCATGTGATCTGTGGAGTCTGGGGGTCATTTTGGTGAGTGCTCGAGGTTTTTCATTGCACATGTATTCTGTGTATTCACTTTTTGGTAAAATGCAAATTATTTGACACAATTTCAGAACTGAATTGGGTAGACAGATGTTTTCCAGAGGTGGACTTTTTTTGTTATTAAGCAGTAAATTAAATTCAGTATTTTTAGGAATGGAAAAAATACTTGATAGAGTCTTCTTAAAAAGATATATTATTAGGAGATTTCACAGGCATCTGTATAATCTTCCTACAGTTTGAATTCAGAGAAGGAATCAGTCTGCATTCTGATACACAGAAAATTTAATTTGAGTAGATATAATTTGGGTAGAAATAATACTGTGTTTTATTTAGTTTCCTGAAACATGTGAATGCTTTTTCTTTTCTAACAGAGACTCCAAAGAAATCTTGCATTTTAAAAATTTTCTATGGCCTTGAAGTTAAGCTTGTCAAAGTTTTACTTGCATAGCATTGGTGATGCAAACAGCACTCTAGTTGTAGAGTTGTCAATAAACAGACTGTGTTTGTTGATACTACTTTCATTCTCATGACAGTATACAATGCTATCAGGACAGGTACCGTTTCAGTCTCATGACAAAAGTTTAACATGTACCAGTGCATTGGAAATTATGAAGAAAATAAAAAAGGGAGAATTTTCTTTTGAAGGAGAAGCTTGGAAAAATGTTTCTGAAGAGGCTAAAGAGTTAATTCAAGGTATGTATTCTTAAATATGTCATGCACAGTATACTCATATCGCAAAAGAAGAAATGTAGAGAACTGTATTTTATCTGGATGCTGTGATCAGCATCAAGAGTGCCTAACCTGACAGAGTGGCATCCACAGCTTGAGCTATGTGCTGACCCCTAATGCAAGTTATGGGTAAAGGTGACCACTTCAGAATAACATTACAAATTGCTTGTATGACTAGCAGAGATCTTTCTAGTGTAGTAAGGTGGTGATTGATAGAAGATTAGGGGGATTAGAAGTAACTATGGAGCTTCAGAAAAAGCAGAGTCACTCTTGAAAACATATTTAAAAAGAGAGTTTTTCTTTTGTGTTATTTTTTGCATTTGTAAAAATGCCAGGTTATAAGATAACCTGAGCTTTTGTGGAAAATTAATTTATTATAACAGTTTTTTCTCAGGTTGTTTTTGAATGTGTGTACCAAGACTACTGTATTTCTGAGATTCACATGTGCATACTTTGAGTCCCCCTAAGCTTTTGAGCATCTAATTATGTTTTCACCATGTGATAAACACCAGTATAAGTTCTACAAAGATGAGTTTCCTAATTTCTGTAGAAGCAGGCTTGCAAGGACTTTTTTTCTGCCAAAACTAAAGTCCTCTCCAGATACAGACTTCAGTGGATCATACTGAGAATCCAAAGGCTCCTCATACAGAGAATCCAAGGGTTATTGTCTTGAACTTCATCAAGACAGCAGGTTTTAATTGAGTAAATAATTTGGTAGTTCTGACTGTATGAAAAGAGGTGTGAGTTATTGAAATAGCAATCTCTTGCATTTAATGATTCTTCTGGAAAGGATGACAGTATCACAGACATTATGTGAGCCTTTTCTAGGATAAATATTGACATATGTAGGATAAAAGAAGATAAATAGCTCATGATTTAAGAGAATTTAATGTATTTCTACTAGGGCTTCTAACAGTGGATCCAAACAAAAGAATTAAAATGTCCAGCCTGAGATACAACGAATGGCTTCAGGATGGGAGTCAGCTGTCATCCAACCCTCTAATGACTCCTGACAACTTAGGCTCTTCAGGAGCTGCAGTGCATACATATGTCAAAGCCACTTTTCATGTAAGTTTTAAGAAATCTTATGTTGTGCTAAACTTTGTAAGGTGTTTATCTAGATTTGTATATGTTTTAATTAAAAATATCTGTCTACATAATTCACTGATTGCTTAGAGCTGTGGTTTGTTTCCTCTATACCTAGCATCTATGATTGAATGCTGTGAAAACGTGAATGATGAGGCAAGAAAGAATTTCTTGAAGACACTTATACTATTGGGGTTTGGGAGACTGAGAGATGTCTGTTCATGAAACAGCTATTACAAATATTCTGTTTCTTAGAAGAATCTATTGAAAGATACTCTGTACTTTTATAAAAAAAAGAGAAGAAACTTTCTGTTTAACTTCAGTAACTCTTTGACTTTTTTGTCTTTATAGTTAGGAAATCAAGGTAAAATTTTTGGAATTTAGCTAGTTCATGTTTTAGGATCAAAGACATTTTTTGAAATGGACTCTCCTGTCTATCATTTTGCAATTCGTGACAACATTTGAACTGTGTGGTATCATACAAACGTAGCATGGATCATCATGATTCCTTTTACAGAGAATTAACTGAAATTGAGCAGATTTATGCTGAATTAGATACTAATCATCAAGAGGAGGGTAATAAAGGAATTGGTATATTGAGGGGTCCTGCTAATGCAACATAATGTGGGTTGAAAGAAAAACTGTAGCTAAGCTAACTGTAGTATCTGAAAATGTAGTCTCAAATAGGTTTAAGGCTTAAAAAAAATACTTCTGCACTAACAGAAAAAGGGGAGGAATGTGCCAGTGCTATATATTGGCTCTTATACACATGTAAAGGCTGATAAAATTATTGCTAAAACTGCAATAAGAATTAGAGACTTGTAACATAAAGTTACCTTGTGACATTTTAACACAGAACATTCCATGAGCCACATCATGTCTTAAACTTCTTGAAAAGCTTAGAATTGCCTTTTATTTTTAAACAGGCCTTTAACAAGTACAAAAGAGAAGGATTTTGTCTCCAGAATGTTGACAAGGCACCTCTTGCGAAGAGAAGGAAAATGAAAAAAACAAGTACAAGCACAGAAACACGTAGCAGCTCCAGTGAAAGTTCACATTCTTCTTCCTCTCATTCTCATGGTAAAACTACACCTACAAAGACACTGCAGCAAACAAACCCTACAGACAGCAATAACCCAGAAACCATCTTCCAGTTCTCAGACTGAAAAGCAGAGAATATCCCGTCTTGAAGATTTAAGTTGTTATAAACTTGGCAGTATATATATTGTCTTCTCCCACCTCTTCTCCCTGTGGCTTAAAGCTACAGGAATATGTCTGTTGCTTTAAAAATGTAATTCAATCATACCTTTTTAGCTTTGTATTTCATACATTTCTTTTTAGCATTAAGTTTGGTATCACTGGATATGGTATAATACTATTATACAATCAACATTGTATTCTCTTAGGGCTAAATTACTAGTGTGCAGTCTAGCTCAAGGTAAGGAGCTGTGCTGCTCATGGTACAGCGTGGAGGAAGAGATTCTCTGTCAGAATCTTCCTTCGTTTCCTCTCCACTGTTCAAAGAAAGGAAAGCTCTCTAACATGTATTGGAACTCTTGGATCTTTTAGCCAGCTTGTGAAGAATGCCATAGAACTTGATTCTTCATGCACGTAAAGAATGATTGGTACAGTGCACCAAAGCAGTATAGAACTTTAAGGCCTTTTAAATTTGTGGGTACATTCTATCCCATTTATTTGAATTTTAGCAGCAAGATGAGACATTACGGAACTCTCACATCATTTTAAAAAGTAACTCACTATATCTTGTTCTAAACAATTAGGAATATAAACCTTAGATTTGAGGGTTTAATTTATTTAATTTTTCAATAAATATCTAGGGCAAGAGATGCCTGAAAGGCTGAGGTGTCTAGTACTGTGATACAGTAATTTTTATTTCTACTTTTTTTGAAACTATGAACTTTTAAAATGTTTTAGAGATTCTAAAATGTAATGCTATAAGAGAAAGCAAAATTTCATATTAAATGCTTTGGAAAGTGGTCACATGTTAAAATCTCTATTTCAAGAATTAACTATAATTTATATTTTCTTTTTATATTTACATGATAACTTTAAAATACTAAGGTATTTTTAAAGATGCAAAAACTCC
The DNA here is from genome assembly GCA_013399055.1 of Ramphastos sulfuratus. Taxonomy (NCBI): domain Eukaryota; kingdom Metazoa; phylum Chordata; class Aves; order Piciformes; family Ramphastidae; genus Ramphastos; species Ramphastos sulfuratus. The sequence goes on from WBNM01007954.1 coordinate 39,465, forward strand.
AGTTGCAACATTTGTTATTATAGGGTCCATACAAAATGTATACCAAGTTATTTGAATTTTGCATTGTGCAAATATGGTGGTTTAATAGTGACTGTAAAATACTAGAATATATGTTTTCTTTTTTTGCACTTTATAACATCAAAAGTAGATGTTTTATAATAAAGTGCACACAGATCTCTCTTCCTACAAGGTGCTGAGCACTGTTTTACTGGGTTGAATGACTTGAAGTCCACTGTACTTGGTGGTAGTGGTCATTGTGAAGGAGAACTCTGTACTTTGCAGGAGTTAATCCCTGTATATTACCCACTGTTTTCATTCCTTACTTCAAAATGCAAAGATCTTTCTATCTTGCTTTTACATTGTATATAACAAATACTAGACCTGAGCACCTTGTGTAGTGTAGATGTTAACAACTTATGCACTGGGAATACTAAAGGGAAATTATTTTTAACACTGTGCTTCACAACTTGTTCACTGTAGTGTTCTACAGTGAAGTATTTCCTACTGTGATAGTATAGTATGTACATAACTGTTTGGAATTATAAATGTGACTTACAGAAACATCAGCATAAACTTTTAAATTAGTATATTTTATAAATTTATGGCGAGCTCTTTTATTGCTCGTGTTCTCAGTGACTAGGAGTAACTTAAGTGCAAAAGACAACTCCAGATTTGCAAATGCTTACATGTGTAAGTTTCCACTGAAGACAGAGAGAGTCCTTCTGTAAAGTTAATCGTGTCTAAATTGTGTGATGGAAGAATAATTGACTAGGGGATTTTGTTAACAGCTTGCTCGATCTTAAAATAACCTTAATCCAAATCCTATGCAAAAAAGGTTATAGGAAATGTTTATATTGGTGGTTTTATTTAAAGAAATATATCAAATATCAGTATTGACAAATAAAATACATCCATGTTTACAGGGATTGTGTGTATCAAAACAAGGCTTTGAAGCCCAACATGTTTGTTCTGTGTTTCTTTAATATTAATAATGGCATTCTGAGGTTTTGGAATTGCTCATGTGAAATAGTTTACTACTTTCTTGATGTGAATGTCAACAGTAATTGCAGCATTAATTTCAGGTTGATGTGAATATTGAGATTTGCACTGTTTATGTAGAAGTAGTATATTTAAAGATCAGTGTATGTGCTAAAACACAACCAATTTTAAGTGGCCGATGTTAAAATATTGAGAAATAATTGTCAATGTAATATATTAAGGTTTGCTTTCTGAATGCTCTCTTTGGAAGTAATCTCAATAGTGAACATGGCTCATTTGTCAAAGAGCACTTCCCTCTCCCCAATAAACTTGCTGTAAATACAAAAAGCAATCCCACATTAGTACTTGTTATGTAGAGAGTACAAGTAATCAGACTGGGAGGTGGGAGAACAGGTTGTCTGTAAAGCTTAAACTTTGAGGAGTTCCTGTAATTTGGTGTCTTCAGGATTAAGGACAACAAAAAGCAATTTTCGGTTTGATACCATTTTAGTGTGAGAAACTTGTGAATACTTGGAATATTCTGACCCAGCTGAACTAATTTCTTAGTTAGAAACACAGTACAGTTTCTATATTGAGAATTAAACTGTTGCCTGACAAAGTGATGAGCCAAGACAAAGAATGCTTGCACAAGATTCTAAATGCTCGAGATAATGGCTGTACTGCCAGAAGTTTTTCACACAGATTTTGAGAGATTGTTGCTGGACTAAAAGTAGACTACAACATTTGTATCGAAGACAACTTTTCTTGATTAATATTTCTGTATATTTTCTGTGTTCTAACAGCAGTTCTTAAATAAAAAAATTAAAATGACGTCATTCTTTTTGGCAGGGGTAAGTACACTTAGGTGTCACCTTGCATTTGCTTTGAAGCAGTTACCTGGGGTACCTGAAATGTTTATCACCTCTGACTTTCTGCTGCCTCGAGGTAACAGATCTTGAGGAAGTGTATTTGACATTAAGCTGTCTGAATGTTTAGATTAGTGTTTTGCCTAAACAAGTGCTGATTTCTGTTTACATTGATAAAACTGAGTTTCAAACTAGGCAGCTCAGGAGGACATTTACTTGCTCAGATGTTCCTGCAGGACACTAGTTAACTCTTGGCAGAACAATGTTGTCTCAGCTTAATCTGTTGCCCAGCCTGGCACTGTAGGCCATATAAAGACCATGGGCCAAATTTTCTTACCACTATTTCAGATCTGAAGTGTACAAGCCAACCTTTATTAGTACTTTAAATACTTTTCATTGTCTTAGTAAAGAATCATGTTTATACTCAGATTAGTTTTCCTTTGCAGTGCTGTTATGCATCCAGCAACATCAATGTCTAGTAATGATGACTTACTACTGTTAGAAATGTAACACAGTCAGCAATATTGTGGACAGCTTTGTTTGAAAAATCAAGTGTCCATTAGTAAGGTCTAAATAACTAGTGTGGTTATCAATCCAATCTTTAAATTACTCAATATTCTTTAAAGCTATTTCATTGTAATACTTTCAGAAACACAAATGTTAGTAATTAAGAGGTAGTTCTGCTGCAGGATTTAGAGTGCAGAGGAAGTTAAATAACTTACTGTTCTTCTGGCTTAGGGAAGTTAGGGAAAAGCAGCTGAAATACTTGTTTCTTAATAGAAGAGTCAGTGCATTAGTCATATATGTATTGTTTACTGCTGTGAAAAAACAGAAACACTTATTAAAATGCTTTATTAAACAGTCTTGGAAGGGTAACACAAAAATACAGTATTGGATCAGAATGGATCGAGGCTTCAAGTTGGCATTGCTGGTGCATCTTTTTTCTCAGCCTTTTTCCATGGCTACTTTTCTGAACAAGATTATGGTACCTTCACAGCCATGTTCCCCAGCACTCACACAGAAACAGAATAACTCTTGGCAGAAAACCTTCGCAGAATAATGATATATGCTTATTGGTTGTGATTAAATGTTGAACAAGTGTCTTTACATTTTTAATATGTGCATGCATTATGTGCATGTATATAGACACATGCTGTATGGCACGTCTAGGCCTCAGTTTAAAGTAACATGCCTTGTTTAAGAGAACCCGTACTTAAAAGTGAGTGCTTGACTCATCCAGAATGAGAGGACAAGACAAGGGGTCTACCACAGTAGAAGGTGGTTATGGGAAGTCAGAGATGACAGGATTCTGGGAAGATGTTTTCAGGGGTAAATTTCTTCCCTTGCCGTATCCATATGTGTGTCATTTTCACTGACACTGAATTGGAAGCTTTCTCGCCACTTACTCAGCATAAACCCATCACCTAACTCTGCACGTCTGTGAGTGTGTGTGTGTCTACATGTGAATCTTTAGGTGACACTTTGGTCTTCAGTTGAAGTGTTTTGTTATTTCTCAAGTGTTATTCCAGGTGGTTTTACCAAGCTGGTGGTCTTCATTCTTTTCCCTCGTACGTGACAGTCTTTCTCGGCACCAGTTCTTGCACTTTGGCATTGCTTTCCTTCAGTTGAGATACTTGACTGAATATTCTGTGTTGAGAGAACAGGAAATAATGTGACTGGTTTTTGCTGTAAAAGGTTAAAAGTGCTTTGATCCTTGTCTACCTGTGAGAAATACTTCTCAGATTGCTCCTTTAACCCACAGGACACTGGGTTCTGTAAAAAATAAGAAATGCAAAGCTATTGACTAGCTGTTGCCTGCCATCCAGCATTTTTATATATCACTATATTGAGTAGATTTTTGATGTTCAGAACACCTATGTAGAAAAGAAAACTTAGGATGATTCCTGTAGTTTGCACTATTAAATAAAGTGATGCTTTCAATTACATAGATCAGCTGGACCAGTCTTGTTTGTTGTGCCTGGAACAAGAGCAGAGATAAGACACCTGCAATAATGTAAACTTGGGAAACCTCATGTATTTTGACACAATACCTGGTGTCTCCAGTGTCTTCCCTCCAAAGTGAGGTCTCCAACTACATGGGAATCAGTGGTAAGTATTTAGGTAGCTGAGATGGAGATGGTATGGTCTAGTCTGACAGCTTCCTGTCACTCACAGGGCCATTCCTGATCCTGTTTCCTGGCCACATGCGCTACTCGTCGCTTGGTTCTGGTGTTTGTATCGCCTCTCAGCCAACAGAGATGGGGAAATGTAAATGTTGAATTAATGTAGTTAAGGCATTGTCATTAACACTGATTAATTAATTTCATAGTTAATCCAAAATAAAAGTAGCAATGAAACATTGTAAAACCTAACATGCTGTAATCCCATGATTTTTGAAAACAAATACTTATATAATACTTACTGCAGAGATAAATCCATCTCTGAAATCACTCTTCATCTTCAAATCACTCTTTGAAATTGGCAACCAGTCTGGCTGTATTCACAGAATCTGTGCAAACGTCTAACTTCCTTTGAAATGTCAACAGTGAAGCAAGAAAATCATAACTTTTTTTGCTCAGGAAACTGTTCAAAAACTTATCACAGATGAAACTGCAAATTGATTGGGAACTTGCTGCATTTTTCTTAATACAGAGATAATTTTACTTTGTGAACAAATCAAGCTTCAGTTCTTAAAACAGGCATCTCACTTGCATTTCTCAGATTTTCCTTGTTTGTTTTTTGGTTTGGTTTTTTTTTTGTTTTTTTTTAATAAGTAGTTGTCTTAGTATGATTGTGACCAAAGCTTTCTTTGCATAAGAAAGAGGACATCTAAGGGCTAGATTAAAGCCTTTCAAATAACCAGAAGTCATCTGCTGAGAAACGTAGTCAATATCTTTGGCTAGTTTAGTTCATAATTCTATGTATCACTGGCATTTGCTGATACAACTATGTCTAAGTAATATATTTTATATCAGTTACAGGTGTCGTTTTGTGTGACCCATTTCAGCTATGCTAAAAAAGCTTTCAAGTCTAAACTACTCTTGAAATCGTTGTGGAGTGAGTAGAAAGGGATGGAAGTTATATTTACACATGGTGCAAAGAAGGGACAGTAATCAAAGTTTGTCTTGTAAATACACCGTCAGAGGTGACTAGGCCATAATACCACCATATTGTCTGTAGCTTACCCATTAGTAATACTATATGTCCGTTTTTCTTTAAAATCAATACAGAATGGAGAAGAGAAACTAAATTAATGCATAAAATCAGTGTGCACCTCAAAGGTTTTCTCAGATGTCTCCTTAATGAGTATCTTGTCCTTGAAATATAGCTCAGCTGTACATAATAGTTATTTTCTTGAAGCTGTGCATACTTAAGGGAGCAGGATCCCGCTGTCTGGTGATAGGTTCATTACACAGTGATTGTACAAATTGGAACTCAGGTTGCTATATCCCTGCTGCTTTTCAGTTCAAGTGTTAATACTATTCTACTTAGTATGTGTTGCCATGTCAGTTCATCTGCATGCCACCCCGGCAGGTCGCTGAGTTCAGTTTTAAAGCTGTCAGATTGAAAGGCAAGCTCACTCTTCCTCAACACCAAAGTGAGAGCAGGCCTTTAATCATAACCTACATCTGGATTACGAAAATGGATAAAAGCTGGGTGTTGTCTTTCAACCTTCTATCACTAAGGTGCTACTGTAGCAAATTTTGATGTCTACAGATATATTTACCGATCTCTTTTATCTGTAGAAACAGAAACCTGCAAAATTATTTCTTGTCAGAAAAAAAAATATATCTTGCTAGAGTCCCAGTAGTAAAGATCATCCATAATTCCTACCTTTACTTCTGAAGCTATAAAGGCAAGAAATGAATTGATGACAGATTCTGACAGCTAGCTGTAAAGGAGCAGGCTGTGTTCTTTTGCAGTAAGTGGAACAAGGCATCAAGGCATGCTATTTCTTGAGCGTAAGCAGGAAGGGAGGAGAGCAAAAGAAATGGGAAGAGGGGAATGCTGAGTGCTTTGCTTCACCATAATGTAGAGGACATTCTGGATGCACATCGTTTTCTTTTGAAGAAGAAACGGTCTCCACATTTAAAATATTCAAGAAAAAACAGACAAACCACACGCACAAAAAAACCCTCCAAAACAACAAACCCAACAAACAACTCAAACAAACACAACAAATGAACAGAAACCCACACCAAAGCAAAACTAGATTCACCTGTCAGCTTTTTGTCTTGGAGGGAAATGATGCCACTTTTGAATTATAAAGGCAGAAATAAAGCCACTATATGCCACTTACCAACAGGTTAGTGTTGTCTTTCTGACAAGTATGCAGTTCTCTACAGTTCAGTCACATTAGCAAAGTGCTTGTAGCAGAAGTTTACCAAAACACAAGATAAGTAATTGCTATGGTTTATTTTAACCACTATCAGGATATTCAGAAAATTAATGACAATAGGGTTCTGATTTTGGACATGAAAAAGCACTAGAAGGTAGGAACATTTTGTGAATGGAGTGCTAGAAGAAATACAAGCAAGATACTTTCTGTGAGATTGTTCAGAACTAATTGAAGGTTTGTAAAACCAGACGTCAGCTGAATTTTCTTGTCCCTAAAACTGTTAAAGCTGATATGGATGATGGTAAGCCCAGCCTGCTGTTGGCAGTCCTGTCGGGGCAATGGGTTGATGAACATTGTTTTTGGGGTTTCTGTCTTGCAGATACTTCCCCTTATTATAATAGTGTTAGTAGTACAAAAAGAACATGTATTTTTTAAAAAAGCTAGTTTGTTGGGATTTTTTGTTGTTGTTTGAGGTACAGACAACACTTCAAACTTGGATCTAACACTGAACAACAGGTATCAGATCTAGATGGCTCATTTTATACTTTGAAGTAGGGCGAAGTCAGAAGCATGCAGGAGAGTTCTGCTTTGTCTTACAGATCTGTAACTCCAGATTTTCAGGAAACTCTACTCGAACCCACTAGGAGCACTAAGTTACTGAAAGCCAGCAGTTATTTCCCTGACACTTCGCTCATGCGTCTTCTTTGTGAGCTGAAGATAGATAAAGCCTACAGAATGACAGTTCACATTCATGCGTAACCCACTGTAGTCACAGTAACATTATTGCTGCTGCGTTCTCAGTAGCCTTCCTGGTGATACCTGGGTGTTTTGTAGGCTGCCACTGCATGCTGCAGTAAGGATTTCAGGGAATTGTCTGTGATTTCCTCTCTGATATCCTGTATAGAGTAAGGTATCAAATGTAAATCAGTTAGCCTTCTGTAGATCAAATAACTTCTGTTTGACCAATTTATGATGCCTGAGAAGCATCCAGTCTTGTTTTGGAGACATTAAGACATGAAGAATCCACTGCCTCTTTGATATTTGACCCAATAGTTAATTAGCCTGGTGGCTTTTAAAAATATTTAATTTCTTGTATAAAATTATTTGTTGTCGGTCTCCAGCTTTTGGCATTATTGTCTTGATTAATCTATTTGTAAATGCTATTTTCTTTACTTGAGGTTTAATTTCCAAAACACGAGAGTTAGTATTTTGTTGTTTCTGTGAATTAAGGCAGAGACAGACTGTTGGTTGGCTGGATTACCTTAACTCGTATCTGCCACGTAGAAATAGTAGCTAATGCTTCTGTTACCGGATCTTTCTTTTGCCAGCTCTTAGTTTTTCTGCCTAACTGAAGTACAGATCTCTTGGAATTTGCCTCAGCTAATATTAGGAAGCTTCCTTCTCTCATCTCTGCTAAGGACCTTCCTTTGGACCTTTGTAATATAACCCTATATGCAAATTTCTGTCATTTTCTCTTAGGGTCACATCTTTTGTTTTGTTTGTGACTCTGCCTTCTGGCTTCCTTTGTTACATGGGCACAAGCCCAGAGTCCTCACCATGCCCCTCGTCATGAGCTTAGTCTGAGAGACAGGGTGAGACCAAAGAGGGCAACACATAAGACTTCTGTGTGCTAATTCCGAATGTACTGATTTTTAAGATTTCTCTCCAGTTAGTAACATTGGGTGTTTGTTTTGTTTTGTTTGTTGTTTTCCAATAAACTAATTTAAATGCACGATTTTCATTCTTTCCAAATACAGAACAAAAATAGTTGCAGAACATTATCTATGTCCCAAACATTCTTCTTCACCTCTGGATAGCAATGAACTGATGAGGTTGCTAAAATTTTTTCATTGTCTTTATCCTCAGCAGCTCCTGATTTCTGTGGATCACTCTAATTTTTTTGGTTTTCTTATCCATTTGTCATAGTACTCACCACACAGAGCAATTTCTGCCACCCCACAGGTTTAGAAACATTCGGAAATTATATGCAGTTTTCGACTCCCTCTGGTGGTCTGACAACTGTAGTTGGCAAATAAGTTAGCTGCTAATACTGAGAGCAAGGAAAATGTTTCAATGCGGTATGACACTGTAGATGCTACAAGTTTAACCACTATTGTTTGTCCCAGATGTATTTAAATAGCAATGAGAGAAATAATGATGCTTATTAATAACGCAGATAACTATTATTACAAATAAGTAGCTAGAAACATTTGGGGGGGGGGGGGAGAAGAAAGTGTCATTTCAAAGCTTTTCTTCTATGTAATAATTGAATTTAAGGGATTGAATTTAGGAAGTGAAGAAATGTTACTCAACTGCTGCACTCAGTAAATTCAATGTGAGAAACACTTGATCTTCAACTTCTCTTAAGTGTTAATAGAAGTGCAGTTTGAAACAGCAATTGTGAAGACAGTAATTCCTGTGTAGAGAAAAACTGATCTGGGATAAAACCTAAGTCATTTTATCCAATAATGTCATGAAATTAAAAAAATGTACTACAGAGAGAAGAGCTTACACTACTGCTTTTTAGCTAAACAGACTTTATTTGGATTTAAGAAGAGGTTCGTATTTAGGAAAATCTACTTTTCTAATTTCCTAATGTAACAGGTTATCTTATTTTTACCCTTAAGAAACAGTTAAAAATGGTATATGGCTTATTTTCAGTGCCGAATGGAATAAATGGAACTGAAATGCAGTGGGATAATTAAAGTGTAAGAACCTTGCATTCTAAAAATACAGATTTAATTTTTATGTTTTGCATAAATAAGCCAAAAGAATAGAAAAATGTCTTTGTCACTGAGGTTCAGATTGTGATGACATTTTTTTCCTTCTTTGGTTCAAGCAGGAGATTAAGCTACAATCAGTGTGGAAGACCCTCTTTAACTGTTGCCCTACAACTACAGTTTGAAATAGAGGAGGAAAGAGGCTTACTGTGAGCATGACACAATGGAAGGCCCAAGATTAGACTTGACCTTAGCTCTTCCCTGAGCTTAAAAGTAGTCCAAGCATTTATTTGAAATCCTTAGATGTTTGGACAAGGCTGAGAAGATTTATACAGGCATGATAAGCGTAAGAAACAATAGATTTTTTCTTCCTGTTTTGCTTCCTGTTAGTTACTTCACCTTAATACAGGACAGCAACTTTATTGGCAATACAGCTTTGTAAAAATATAGTTGTGGAACAACCAGCAATTCAGATATAAATACATCAATCCAGCCTATAAACACCAGTAAAGTGAGATATATTTTTTTTATTCTGGGTTTTTTTCATGGTTGGGTTTGAGGTTTTTTTTTTTTGGCTTAGGTAAATATCTGCATTTGTGATATGGAAGATATTTCCAGAAATGGTATGACAGCTTTAAAATGCAGTGTGAAATATTGGTCTGAACCAATATTGATATCAATATATATTACCAGTTGAGTCACTTTTCAGTAGCAATACTGGTTCCATTTAGCACAAATGGGCTTGGAAATTATCTCTTTTAGAGTCTGACTTCTTATTTTTTCCAGTGCCATTAGTAATTAAACTTCAGATTCCACTTATAGCAATGAATATTAGCCACTGCTATTTATTAAACACTAAGAATTAACATCAATGGATTTCATACAATAGTGCAAAATAAGCACTTGCCTGATCATACAGGCATACATTAATTTTTAATTATCAGTTGTACTGACATTATTTGGCAGGCACACTATGAACTGAATCAGTTTGCAAGCAACCAGAACATCAAACTAAAACAAAAAACAAACAAACAAAAAAATTCAGGTTCCTAGATGATTCTTGAACTGTTTGATGTATCGATTTTAACTTTCAAATGGCAGTTAAAGGCTTAATGATTTACAAAATAATGTACATTCACAGATATAACTATTTTATCTTTAAGAAAATAAACTTATCTAAGTACAAAACCTTGAAATGCTGAAATATTTTTGGTAAAGCATATTTAACTACTTAGATGACTTGTCATGTCATCAAACTGTTGACTTTGCAGATGCTCTTCAGTCTTACTTCCCTTTAAATTGCAAATTGCTACTCTTGGAAAGGAAGCAAGTGTCACTGTGAAATTATTTTATCTAAAAATTTACATATTATCTGTTCTAAACTTCATAGAGATTACTGGCTGCAATAGGAATAGAGAGCTCTGCAGTTCCCTCGTTTCACTAAAAAGATTTTGCTTCTATAATGCTTATGAGTTGTGCTCTTCACTGTAGAGATATTAGTTCTTATATTAATGCATTTTGGCCTGAAAAATTCACATTTGAGAACATGGAAGACAGTAGTAAGACTTGTAAGATTTCTTTAAAATGCAAGTAATATTTGAATTTCATCTCTGATTGCTTGCAATAGAATATATAGAATGCATTCAACAATTTAATAGGCATTAAAATGTTGCTTTGAATTGAAATAAAGGAAAGCAGTAAAATAAGAATTTGTGCTGAAGAAAATCTTTTTAACATTTTAATTCTATTTTCCACTTTGTGGAGCTAAAATAAGCACTTTTGTGCTGTCTTCTGTAACATTGTATTTCTCTCAATCATAATCTTTCTGTGATAAATGCTATAGAAACTCTGCAGAAGAAAACAGTTTTAATAATCAGCACTTTGATTAACAGCTTCAGACAATGAATAAAACCTAGACCACTGCTCAGTGCACCAGACTAAAATGAGTGTAATAGGTAAACTCGCGTATTAAGTACTTTTTCTTTAAATAGTGAAACAACACTTGCCGTGAGGAATTAATATCCAGTTTGTGTCAATGTATATTAAACTTTGACTAGCTTGTTCTCTCAAGGGCCCCCATACCAGTGAGCCGTCAGGAAAATATTGAAAATATTTGTTCAAACATAATGATTTTTTTTTTTATTATTATTTTTAAGTTCTTCTGGAATAAAGAAAGCTAGAACAAAGTTGAGGTCCTCTTCTGCTTCAGCTGTGACTAGTATTTGTCTAAGCAGCCAGACACTGAGTCTGGAGTAAAACCCAGTGATCTTGTAAGTTTGCTTGTTCTTTTTTTCTTTTTTTCCCTCAAGGTCATCTTTAAAAATGCAAGTACTTCTTGAACTGCTTTTTCTGATTCTTTGCTGCAGAATATTTGATACCTTAGTAGAGATAAAAATGTTATTTCACTTAAGTAAGCTTATATTTACAGTATCACAGTATAAGCAAGGTTGGAAGAGACCTCAAAGATCATCAAGTCCAACCCATTACCACAGACCTCGAGACTAGACCATGGCACCAAGTGCCACGTCCAAATATTTGATAAAATCTTTACATTTTTACTAGTTTAAATCCCTCTTACTTTTGTTTCCCATAGTTTATGTTAGTGCAGAAAGTTTATCAAGTTTACTTTTGGGTTACCAGAAGTAACAGAGCACCATAATGATGTGTTCTTGTGTACTGCAAGTTCCTTTTCCTTCATATCAAGCTCTAAAAACTGCACTAAATTATTCTTTATTTCTCCTGTTTGCCTTATATTTTGGGGGATTGAAATGGGAGAGATGGCATAAGGCAAAATGGTCGAGCAATACATCTTAGTTAATTTCCCTGCATTTAAATTCGTCATTGTTTTCAGAAACCAGATCTTCTATATCTAGACAGCGACCTCACTTTAACAAGCAAACCCCAGTTCTTAGCAAAGTGCACTGTGCCAACAGTTTACTAAATAAACCATTTCCAGAAACCAACACTTTGAAAAAGTAAGTAGCAATTGACAAAATATGTGGGATCAGACTTACTATCTGCATCTTTTGCACTTATATTCTGCACTTTTATGCCATTCATTCCAGATCCATTGTTGTGCACTACTATGGATCATCTATAGTGGAATCTTCTCAGCACAGTGTTAGATATATGGAAGTTCCATTAATGTTAAAAGAGATTTCCTAATTGTTCCAATTCATTTCACAATATCCTAATTCCTTTTTAATAGATGTCTCATTTCATAAATAGTAGCTGTTCAGATAATAAACCTGGTGCACTGTTATGTAAATATTTTGAAGCTATTTTTTTGCTGGTACCTTTTGCTGAAATGTGATCATTGCTAACAAAATGTGTTAAAGTTGTGAATAAATAATGTTCGTAAGCAAATTATATCCTTCCACAAGTCTAAATGTGTGAAAGAGCAGAGTATTTATTACTGAAAGGGTTTCAGCTAGTAGTTTTATTCCAGCCAAATGTTGGAAATACATTTATTCTCTCAAGCATTTTTGTGGCAGTGATGTAGCAGACGGGGCAGGGCCCTGCTCTATATTCATTGTTAGCCTGGGAAAGAGGCGATGAGATGATTCTAATTTTTTTTCTCTTCAATGTCTAAATCGTTCAACAGGCGCAGTTCCTGCCGCTGGCCGCATCAACCCGGCTGTACCGGCCCTGCCACCCCCAGCAGAACAACCTCCTTCGGCAGCCTCACTCCTTCCCGCCGGGCTTCGGGGCCGTGACGGCAGCGCCTTGGCCCCGCCCCCACCCTCTGGCCC
>WBNM01007955.1:0-22987 GCA_013399055.1 Ramphastos sulfuratus
GCCTCATGGGCATCCTTCCATCCATATTCCAGACATAACAGTTCTGCTTGTATTCAAATACTCACTGTATGCTCTCAACACATACTTCAATAAAAATATCCAAAAATCTAAGTTGCAAAAAAGAAATCAAAGCAGTCACTTCCTTTCTACACTGCAAATGCCCGATGTGGCTTCACTACCTGCTCTGTTTTTGCACATGAGCTCAGACTTGGAACTTCCCAACACTGAAACAGTTCATTTCCAGTAGCACCCATGGTTAAGGCTGTCATTTTTAATAGATACAAGGAATCGTCTAGGCTGGAAGGGAGTCTAAGATCATCCCGTTCCAACCCTCCTGCTATGGGCAGGGACACCGCCCACCAGCCCAGCTTGCTGAAGGCTTCAGGGCCAGGCTGGCTGAACACCTCCACGGAGGGAGCAGCCACAACCTCCCTGGGCAACCTGTGCCAGTGTCTCCCCACCCTCACTGTGAAGAATTTCTTCCTCATCTCCAGTCTCAATCTGCCCTCCTCAAGCTTCAATCCATTCCCTCTCATCCTGGCACTCCCATCCCTTGCCAAAAGTGCCTTCCTGGCTTCCTTGTAGCCCCCTTCAGGTACTGGAGGGTTGCTCTAAGTTCTCACTGAAGCCTTCTTTTCTCCAGGCTGAACACCCCCAACTCTCTCAGTCTGTCCTCAAAGGGGAGGATCTCCAGCCCTCGGATCACCTTGGTGGCCTCCTCTGAACTCTCTCCAGCAGCTCCATGTCTCTATTCTGCTGGGGGGAGCACCGGAACTGGAGGCAGTGCTGCAGGTGTGGTCTTAGTAGAGCAGAGCAGATTGGAGGGGCAGAATCCCCTCCCTGTGCTGCTGCTCTCCCTGCTCTGGCTGCAGCCAGCACACAGCCGCCTCTGGGCTGCCAGTGACCAGTGCTGGCTCCTGGGCACTTCGGCACCAACTGATGCCCCCAAGACTTTCTCCTCCAGGCTGCTCTCAGCCACTCCTCCCCCATCTAATAGTAATGCTTGGACTTTGCACTTGGCCTTGTTGAACTTCCTGAATTTGGCTTGGTCCTACCTCTCCAGTCTGTCCAAGCCCCCTCTGGATGGGTGCCTTCCCTCCAGTATGCCAACCACACCATGCAGCTTGGTGTCACCAGCAGATTTGCTGAGGGTGTTTCAATCCCAGTGCCCATGTCACTGACAAAATGTTCAACAGCATTGCCCCCAGTATTTTAATGAGAGCTGGCACATTTCTCCCTACCCTTACCTCAAAGCACACATTGGCAACTACCAAGCTAGTATAGAAGTAATGAGATTGCTCATTTTATCAACAAATGAAGAAAAATCCACACCTTTTTTTTGTGCCATCTATCAAAATCCCTTGGGTCTTGATCATCACAACTCAGTGCGTTAAAAAAAACAACAAAACCAAAAAACCAAAAACCAGGAAAAAAAACCAGGAATTTCATATTACACAGTAATAGCTCTTGAAAGCTTCAGCTGTACTCCGTCCTCCTAGATTTTAACATCTCAGATTGGCATTGCAAGTCCTAAAAATTAGGCAAGTAACTAAGAGCATGAAGTCACCTGGATGTTATCTATGACACATGCTACTAGTGTCCAAAAAAGAATGTTTTTATTCCCCTTTCTGCTGCAAGGAGTTTCTAACCATGCTGAACATCAATTTGCAGGTTAGCCCCAGAGGAGGTCAGAAAGCCTCAAGGTCTCTGAATGAAGAAGTTGGCTTTGTGGGGTGGTTGCTCTTTTTTACCAGTCCATCTGATCCTCCCTGTGCACCAAGAGGCAGAACAGGAGTGAATTACAGACATTAAGTGCACCAAGTGGTGCTTAAACAAAAAGAACCTCAACTAGTTTGCTGCTTGGATTTTGTACTCAAGGCAGAATCACAGAATTGTCAGGGTTGGAAGGGACCTCAAGGATTACCTAGTTCCAATCCCCCTGCCATGGGGGGCAGGGACACTTTCCACTAAATCAGGTGGTCCAGAGCCCCATCCAGCCTGGCCTTAAAAACCTCTAGGGATGGTAGTTCCAAGTCCCATGCAAGCTGAACAATGTTCTTAGCAGACAGCAAAACTTTAACATCTCCAGCTTAAAAAAACAAAAATCCAAAAACCCAAACAAACAAACAAACAACACAAACAAAAAACAAAGTTAAAAATTCTGAGCTGAAGAAAAATTGGAGATGTTCGGTTTGGAAAACAAAACCACTACAAGATACACTTCACAAATTGCAGTTCTAGATGCAAATTTTTTTTTTTAATGCAAGCTTTAAGTCCTAATTAGATTTTTTTTTTTTTTATAGAGATCTACATTTCAGAACACAATTTACAGAGAAATATTTACCTTGGTTTCCATCGTGGTGATCTTGATCTAGATCTTGTCATCTTTTCTTAGGTGTTAACAGGAGTTTCTTGAAGCTGTAAAAATGATACAGTTTACTTGTCTGATAACAGAACCTCACTGCAAATTGCAACAGGGGCAGTTGTTTTTAAACAAGCATAGTATTAGAGCCTTCAAAGCTGGGGTGAGGCACATTTTTAGGTTGTTTAATTGTCATTTTAAGGCAGGTAACTCTTTTCACAGAACCACAGAGAATGTTAGGGGTTGGAAGGGACCTCCAGAGAATATTCAGTCCAACCACCCCCCTGCCAGAGCAGGAGCACCTAGGCAGGCTGCACAGGAATGCATCCAAATGAGTTTTGAATGTCTCCAGAGAAGGAGACTCCACAGCCTCTCTGGGCAGTCTGCTCAGGGCTCCCTCACCATATAGAAGTGTCTCCTCATGTTGAGGTGGAACCAACCTCCTGTGCTCCAGTTTGTACCTGTTGTTCCTTGTCCTATCCCTGGGAACCACCACAAGAAGCCTGGCACCTGCATCTTGACACCCACCCCTCAGATATTTATACACCTTGATCAGATCCCCTCTCAGCCTTCTCTCCAGATTAAACAGCCCCAGGGCTCTCAGTCTTTCCTCACAGCAGAGATGTTCAAGTTCCCAAATCATCCTCGTAGCTCTCTCTTGGACTCTCTCCAGCAGGTCCCAGTCTCTCTTGAATTGGGGAGCTCAAAACTGGACACAGTATTCCAGGTGTGGTCTCAGCAGGGCAGAGTAGAGGGGCAGAAGAACCTTTCTAGCCCTGCTGGCCACACTTTTCCTGATGCCCCCCAGGATGCCATTAGCTCTCTTGGCCACACGGGCACATTGCTGGCCCATGCAGAACTTGCTGCCCACCAGCACTCCAAGGTCTTGCTCCATGCAGCTGCTTTCCAGCAGGATGACTTCAGTCTGTACTGGTGCCTGCTGTTATTCGTCTCCAGAAGTAGGACCCTGCCCTTGTCCTTATTAAACTTCATGAGGTTCCTCTTCCCCCAGCTCTCACCCTGGGCAGATCTGGCTGGATGGCAGCACAGCCTGACAGGTGTCAGCCACCCCAACCAANCCTGTGAAAAAATTTCCCCCAAAACCCCCCACCACACCCAAAAAAAACGCAAAAAAAAAAAAAAAAAAAAAAAAAAAAAAAAAAAAAATCATGTAATTGTTCATACAAATTGAAAGTCACAGATGACAGAGAGGGGAGACAACCAGCTTTAAAAATAGGTTTACAATGAAAAATGTTTTTTGGCACCAGTATCTGAAGGAGGATACAAAACAGCTGGGGAGGGACTTTGAGGCTGTCAAGTAGGGATAGGACTGGGGGGAATGGAACAAAGCTAGAAATGGGGAGACACAGCTTGGACGTTAGGAAGAAGTCCTTCAGCATAAGGGTGGTGAGAGCCTGGAAGGAGTTGCCCAGGGAGGTGGTGGAAGCCTCATCCCTGGAGGTGTTTAAGGCCAGGCTAGATGAGGCTCTGGACAGCCTGATGTAGTGTGAGGTGTCCCTGCCCATGGCAGGGGGGTTGGAACTGGATGATCGTTGTGATCCCTTCCAATCTGACTGATTCTGTGATTCTATGATCAAGTTCAGAATATAACTTTAAATTTGTAATATACTCTGAGATTTTCACATGGTTACAGACCTGCTGTAAGCTTTAACTGCTCCATCAAGTCTTAACTCATCATCACACACTTCATCCAAATAAAGCCGCGTACAAAAAGGTCACTTTTCATTTTTTACACTTCATTTGTTAACAACCTACAACCTAGGCACACTGCTCCTGAATCCTGGGAGCACCTCTGGGCAT
The DNA here is from genome assembly GCA_013399055.1 of Ramphastos sulfuratus. Classification (NCBI taxonomy): domain Eukaryota; kingdom Metazoa; phylum Chordata; class Aves; order Piciformes; family Ramphastidae; genus Ramphastos; species Ramphastos sulfuratus. The sequence goes on from WBNM01007955.1 coordinate 4,184, forward strand.
CCCTCCTCATAAAACCTATTGAAGAGTGAGAATAATCTCAGTGCAATCTTCCCTCCTTGTTCTGTTTATTGCAAAAAGATGCCAGGAACTCAGAAAACAGTGATAAAAGGAGATACAAATTCACCATTACTGTGACTGCTGAGTAAGGATGGAATGATTATTTATTATGCACCAAACACCAGGCCCAACAGGGCAGCCCAATCTAGTTGAGGATCTGCAGAGGAGGTTGGACTGGATGACCTTTGGAGGTCCCTTCCAACCCAAACCATTCTGTGCTTCTGTGACTAAACCAGAGTGAAACTATCATCAGGTAACTGGTTGGAATTTCAACCACATAGCCATGCCTACAGCTCCCAATACCTACCAGATGCTGCAAAGGCCAGAAATACTAATAGACAGAAAAACAGATCTCTCAACAGCCCTGAAATTAGCACCCAGTCACCTGATACCGGAATAATACTCCCAGGTCAATGTCACTGTACATGTTCTGGGATTTTCTGTAATGATTTGCTCCCAGACACTTGTGAAGACAGAGGACTAGTCCAGACTGGCAAAGCATGGCCTTTCTGACACTCCTCCTGCTCAAATCCTTCCATTAAATAAATCTCTGGAATTATTCAAGGCCAAGCTGGATGAGGGCTTGAGCAAGCTCATCTAGTGGAAGGTGTCCCATAGCAGGGCACTTGTAACTAAATTATCTTTAAGGTTCCTTCCAATGTAAACTGTTCTATCAAACTATGAAACTTTTACCTGACTATCCAGAATTGAAGGGGGAGAAAAGCAGCAGATTTAAGGGAATTGGTTGGACTAGATGAGCTTGGAGGTCCCTTCCAACCTGGTTGATTCTATGAATTAAGAAACCTGGAGAAGTAGGTGTACATCCAATGACAATAAGTGGCCAAATAAAATATTACCCTTTGCTACATATTTTATTTTTGGGGTATAATTAGCTCATAGCTAAATCAGCAGTATCTGAGAAAAGAACAGAGCACACTTCTGATGCCTACTGCCATAGGTGGATGTTAGGCAAGTCACCAATGCCATTTCAGTGATTCTGGAGGCATCCACTTCCTGCTCGTTAAGATGCACCAAAATAACTGGGCAATGACTACCAAGCCATGGCAATAGCTTGGTGTTGGGAAAAATCTCCTCCATTTAGGTGGACTAGAAGGGCTGTGGTTGGGAGGTGGTTAGGAAGCCTGCCTCCATGTATTCTGCCCTGGGGAGTCTACATCTGGAATATTCTGGGCCACTCAGCTCAAGAAGGACCTCAGGGAACTGCTTGAGAGAGTCCAGCACAGAGCCCCCAAGCTCCTGTAGGCAGTGAACATCTCCTGTGAGGCCAGGCTGAGGGAGCTGGGGCTGGGAAATGGCAGCAGAGGAGCCTGAGGGCTGCCCTCAGTGCTGTGCTAAAGATGTGCAGGGCAGTGTCAGGAGGACGCAGCCAGGCTCTGCTCAGGGGTGGCCAACGGCAGCACAAGGGGCACTGGGGGCAAGCTGGAGCAGAGGAGGTGCCAGGGGAACAGGAGGGGAAGCTTTTTGCTTGTGAGGGTGTCAGAGGCCTGGAGCAGGCTGCCCAGAGAGGCTGTGGAGTCGTCTCCTCTGCACACACTGCAACCCCCCTGGCTGTGTTGCTGTGTGCCCTGCCCTGGGTGCTGCTGCTCTGGCAGGGGGTTGGGCTGGATGCTCTCTGGAGGTCCATCCAGTCTGTGACTCTGTCAATTTGTTTTAAATCTCTCAAGTCTACTGTTTACCATTTGCTCTGCAGCAAATCTTTCCACATGACAACACGTGAAGTTCTAAGAACTCTTGCCTGGAACAGTGAAGAAAAAACCCCAGCCCCTGAAGCACCCCAAAGACAAGAAAATATGTGTTCCTTCAAGTTTCAAATATGAAGTCAGCATTGCCACATAGCTCATAAAGGCATATACCTGAGGACTGCATAGCAAGAATTAACTTCAGCCCCAATGATCATACAAGCCTGAAGAACAGGAGGCTCCAGGGAGACCTTAGAGTTACATTGCAATATCTGAAGGGGACCTACAGGCAGGCTGGGGAGGGACTGTTGAGAAGGGATTGGAGTGATAGGACAAGAGGCAATGGTTTGAAACTAGAGCAGGGCAGAGTTAGGTTGGACATCAGGAAGAAGTTCTGCACAGTGAGAGTGGCGAAATACTGGCACAGGCTGCCCAGGGAGGTGGTTGAGGCCCTGTCCCAGAAGACATTGAAGCTCAGCCTGGCTGTGTCCCTGGGCAGTGTGATCTACTTGGAGGTGTCCCTGCTGCCTGCAGGGGGATTGGACAAGATGACCTTTGAGGGTCCCTTCCAACCCAGTGCAACCTTTGAATCTCTGAATCTGTGAATATGATGCTTGGGTTAAATATTATCTTTCAAAGAACAGTAATGCTGTGACTAAAATACTTTCCTATTTCTCAACCCACAAAACCACACCTTACTAATCCCAACAGCAGTTCAGGCACAAACACACACACACCCTAGCTTTCCAAAAGAGGTGCATATCCTGCACGTTTCAGAGATTCACACCATCCTCTGCCCTTGTACACTTCAAAGAGTGTTAGCATTTTACATGCTGTTTGAATTCTTGTTTCCTATCTTCCCTTCCATTCTCAACTCCTCTATCTTTCACTTTCAATCAAGTGTGCACACACCAAAAGGACAAAAGTACCATTAAACCCTAGCCAACAACCCTACAGAACAGAATCTAACATGCCAGGATCCCTCATCACAAACCCTCCAAGCCAGAAACTGAATATGCTCTTTTGAGAACCCACCTGGGGTAGTGTGTGCAGTTCTGGAGCCCCCAGCACAAGGACATGGAACTGTTGGAGCGAGTCCAGAGGAGGCCATGAAGAGGGCTCAGAGGGCTGCAGCAGCTCTGCTATGAGGACAGGCTAAGAGAGTTGGGGCTCTGCAGTCTGGAGAGGAGAAGGCTTCCAGGAGACCTTGGAGTGGCCTTCCAGCATCTGATGTGGGCTACAGGAGGGGTGGGGAGGGACTATTGACAAGGTGTTGTGATGACAGGATGAGGAGGAATGGGTTTGAACTGGTAGAGGGGAAATTGAAACTGGATGTTAGGAGGAGGTTCTTTCCAGTGAGGGTGGTGAGACACTGGCACAGGTTGCCCAGGGACGTGTTCGGGACCAGTTTGGATGAGGCCTTGAGCAACCTGTTCTAGTGGGAGGTGTCCCTGCCTATGGCAGGGGGTTGGAACTGGCTGAGCTTTGAGGACCCTTCCAACCTAAACCATTTTATAATTCCATAATGAGATCTTCCTTATTCTATTGAGCCTGGCTAAAGGATCGTACCAAAGGCATGAGGAGGACTGTGACAGCACATCCCACATATTGCCTGGGGATAAAGAGGACTGCTGTAATCTCCATGGAAGACAACTCCTTTTGTTTAGTGGAAAGAAAGTGTTCATTTGTTCCAACGTGCCCCACACAAGATGATTTCCTCACCACCAGCTCCAGGGTGCGACACACTGCAGACAAAGGCAGCAGACAGCCAGCCCCTAACAAGGCTCCCACTGTCACATCAGGTTGTAAACATACTGCTCAATTCAGGTTTAAATAACCTCATCTGTACAGGGATTCATAGAATGGTTTAGGTTGGAAGCAACCTCAAAGCTAATCCAGTTCCAACACCCTGCCTTGAAGCTCATCCAGTTCCAACTCCCTGCTATGGGCAGGTATACCTTCCACTAGCCCAGGCAAGAAAGATCTCATCCAGCCTGGCCTTCAACACCCCCAGGGAGGGGACATCCATAACCTCCCTGGGCAACCTGTACCAGTGTCTCACCACCCTTGCTGGAAAGAATTTCTTCCTCTCCAGTCTCAATCTGCCCTCCTCAAGTTTCAATCCATTTCCTCTTGCCCTATCACCACATGCCCTTGCAAAAAGTCCCTTCCCAGCTTTCTTGTACCCCCTTCAGGTACTGGAAGGCTGCTCTGAGGTCTCCCCAGAGCCTTCTCCAGGCTGCACAGCCCCAATTTTCTCAGTCTGTCCCCACAGGGGAGCTTCCCCAGCCCTCTGATCACCTTGGTGGTCACTTCTGGAGCCTCTCCAGCAGCTCCATGCCCCTCCGTGCTGGTTTAAGGCTAACTGGAATATTTGAATGAAAAAAAAAAAATTAATTAGATTATAGGCTGTGGAAAGCAAACAATGGTGATGTCTGCTTCACTCACAGGCTTGCTGAGATTGTGTAAAAACAAGGACACAAACATAGATAACACAGACTCTCTCTGGGAGCTGGTGTGTCTTCTGGGCTTCTGCTGGGTAACACAACTAATCATTCTGCTTCTAACCCTCCCTTACCCATCCTCCAAACTCACCTTGCACATAAGGCAGACCCTGGGATAAGGTAGAGGGGTGGAAAGAAGGTGGAAGGGTGGTTAGGAGCCCCTCCTGGGGACTCTGATTTCTGGGAGGAGTAATGTGTGTCTGTTTTACCTTCAACTTGCATATTTCTGTAAATATTCCTGTATATTGTGTATATATCTGCTTGTATATTGTGCTGAGCTGTAAATACAGAATCATAGAATGGTAAGGTTGGAAGGAGACCTCAAGAATCATCTAGTTCCAACCCCCTGCCATAGGCAGGGACACCTCCCACTAGCACAGGTTACTCAAGGCCTCATCCAACCTGGCCTTGAACACCTCCAGGGAGGGTGCAGCTACAACCTCCCTGGGCAACCTGTTCCAGTGCCTCACCACCCTCACTCTGAAGAACTTCCTCCTAACATCCAGTCTCAATCTCCCCTCTGCCAGTTTAAACCCATTGTTTTGTCATTACAAGACCTTGTAAATAGTCCCTCTCCAGCCTTCCTGTAGGCCCCCTTCAGATATTGGAAGGCTACTATAAGGTCTTCTTGAAGCCTTCTCCAGGTTGAAGAGCCTCAACTCTCTCATCCTGTCCTCACAACAGAGCTGCTCCAGCCCTCTGAATATAGCTTCAGTCCTTAAACTTCCAGTTGGCTGAGTCTAGTCTGGGTGATTTTCATAGCCTGGGGGGGGTGGGTAACTCCCAAACCATCACACTCCCTTCTGATGGGGGCCCCAGAGCAGAGGCAGTGCTGCAGGTGAGGTCTGAGCAGAGCAGATTGGAGGGGCAGAATCCCCTCCCAGTGCTGCTGCTCTCCCTGCAGCCAGCACACAGCTGCCTCTGGGCTGCCAGCGACCAGCGGCACTTTGGCACCAACTGAAACACATCTCATCCAGACCAGCAATACGGTGCCCTACCAAAAAGAGCAGGGTGGTACCAGGTAGCAAACTTGACTGTTGTAGAATTACTTGAACCAAGTGAAGGCCCTGTGCTTCCAGAACAGCCATACAGGTGCTTCTGAAAGGTCAGGTCATGCTGGAACAGATGTGCTGGGATCTGCTGTGCTCTGGGCTCTGAATTTTGTGAAGTACCCCTGGGATGGTGTCACTGAAAAGATGAAGAGGTTCACAGTGCTGCTTCTGTGTGCTGTGCTACAACAATAAGTGACTCATTGGAGCAGTTATCAGCCGCAGTGCTTAGACAGTTTTTAAACATTAATGGGAACCTCAGCTTCTATTTTCTTTTCCTTGACTTTTGGAATTCAAATCAGAGAACCTCCCTCTCAGTAAAAATGCCCTCAAGCCTGCTGCCAGCTCTGCTTTGATTCTGCCCTTGAGGGACCAGTGCTGTGACAAGTACAGAACTTCTGTAGTATCTGTCTTGTGCAAACCTGGTAAGTCTATCTCCAGAGAAGCGACTTGAAAATTACCAGAAACTGCATGGAATGTGGAAACCTCAACACACAAAGGTTAGACATTTTTAACACCTTGTTCTCCTGAACAGAACAATCTTCAACCTCCTTGATTTTCTTCAGATTGATATACAAGAAACCACAAATTATTACAGTCATCTACCTGAATGAAGGTGAACTGGAGCTTTTCCTAATGCAAAGAGCCCCACACCAGTAATCCCAAACACCTAAAACCTTGCAGATAAGCACATGGACTGAGGAGCAGTCTCCTACAGACACTGGACTGCTTCACATTGCTGTGGATTGCTTCACATGTGTGATGGAGCAGGTCCGGAGGAAGGACATAAAAATCATCAGAGGGTTGGAACACCTCTGCTACAAGGACAGGCTGAAGGAGCTGGGGGTGTGCAGCCTGGAGAGGAGAAGACTGCAGGCAGACCTAAGAGCAGCCTGCCAGGACCTGAAGGGGCTACAAGAAGGCTGCAGAAGGACTGTTCCCAAGGGCCTGCAGGGACAGGATGAGGGACAGTGGCTTGAAATGAGAGCAGAGCAGAATTAGATTGGATGTTAGGAAAAAGTTCTGCACCATGAGGGTGTTGGAACACTACAACAGGTTGCCCAGGGAGGTAGTTGAGGCCCAAGGCCTGGAGATGAATCCAAGACCAAGCTCAACAAGGTTCTGAACAACCTTATGTAGTGGAGGATGTCCCTGCTCACTTGCATGGCCTTTGGAGGTCCCTTCCAACCCATACCATTCTGTAATTCTGTTGATCATGGAAAAATCCTTGTGCAAGACACACACAGGGTGGGCCCACAATAGTAGTGGTCACCATCAAGGAGCTCTTCTCCCATTGCCCTTTCCCCTGTAGTGAAAGGAGATGTCATTCCTCACTCCTTGGTAAGGGATAGCCCAACCACAACCCAAGTCTTTCAGAGGGAGAGACAAGCAAGTCTTTCACAGGCTGCACCATGCAGCAGGCAGGAAGACACCAAGACCCTCACAGGAAAACCCACCCAGCTCACAATTCTCCCTCTGCCCAAAGCGATAAGAATTAGTTGCAAGCCTTTCACTGACTGCCTTCTAGGTGGAGATCAACTGGAAGCTGTGAGTGATGCATCAAAGCATGTCCTGCTGCAGTGTCTGTCGAGAAAAAGACGCCAGGAATTGAGAGCTTCAGCACCAAGACAGCCAAGTACTTGACAGGAATAAATCAGTTACAAGCTCTGCTGCAATCCAGACTGAAAACAACCCCAACCAACCAACAACCAACCCTGAGGACTGCAGCTGAGGAAGCCATTTACCCTACCCTTAAATGAAAATCGTGGTACTAGTGGCTTCTCTTGTAGGCAAATTATAACAGCTGATTCAGAGGCTGAACGCGGTTCTCACTCCAGCCATTGTCCCAGGAGATCAGCCTGGCATGTTCTTGTTCATTTGGCTTCCAGGCAAATCTTATTGCCTCCAACAGCAAACAGCATAAGAACAAAGAAACAGCAAACCAGCCTGAAGGTTTCAGAACCTGCGAGGGGACTTCACACCTCCTCCACCCAATGGTTCCCAGACTGGCTTGGCTACCACCACCCCAGGCAGAAGCTCCCTGATTCTTCTACTAAAGACCTTCAGCCTCCAAACCACAGCTCCTAAATGGCTTCATCCACTACCCTCAACCCAAGTAGGGGCTGGAGGAGAACTGTGTTATGAAGTGTGCAGCACAAAAGGTGCACTGGGAGGTTGGACTGGATGATCTTTGAGGTCTCCTACAACTGGATGTTTTCTGTGACAACCCTGCTCCATGCACCAGCATCACAGAGATGCCTGTAGCTTAGCTACAGCTCTGCCAGCCCATGGAGGTGACTCCCAACTCCAGGGCACATGGCCTAAGGGCAAAACATACCTGAGAGTTTTGAAAAACATGAGCTAGAACAACTGTTTAAATCCACAACACAAACTCTGTCTGAAGCAGATGAAACTCAGCTGAGAGATTTCTAGACCATTGCCTCTTCTAACCAAAATAACAGAGCAGTGCAAATGACTAAGATTCAAATGTCCACCCTTAGTCCTCTCATGGCTCTCCAATACTCAGTGAGTGCTCTTTTTGATTATAGATACTTTCACCTGGCTTTGTCTCACTCTAAGAGCACCTTTCACATCTCCTAGGTCACACTTCAAACATCCAGAGTATTTTGTAGCAGGTCTGATGGCACCACTCCCAGGCCTGGGAGTGCAGCTTCCCAGGTCCTCAGCACCACCAGGGAGACAACTGAGCTATTCCTCCCCTCAGATTTGCCTTTTTCTTGACATGCTATATTTAAGAACCTCCCTGATCTGGTCCACAGCATCTCCTCAGGCAGCTGTGGCAGAGCAGCCAGGGATGGCAGGAGGTATCACTATGAGCCTGCACTGCTGCTGAATGTGTCACAACCCAAAGACACAATGAGCTCCGACTGGATGGAGGATGAGGCCTCCCCAGAACCAGAAGAACCCTTCTGGCCTCTCAAAACCGCAGCCACTGTGGCTTTAGAGGGCTTTCTGTCCTCCTCCACAGCTTTAACCTTTTTGCTTTGGCACAAGCTGGAGAATGCTGGCTTTGAACACGTTGCATCCCAACTGCAGGAAAAGACAACCAGGCCTTATGCTTAGCAAGCAACCATCGCATGCAGAGGCAGCATGCAGACATCACTGTCCTCCTCTTGCTCTACAGAAGAGATAGCTATAGGTATAAAAATGACTCTTCTCCTTCACACTCACACTACTAACACAAGCAGGAGCCCAACTAAAGCATACATTCTTCCTTAATGGAGCACTAAAGAAATTCCTTGGGATGCACAGAAAGTATTCCCCTGCCCCTGCACATTTGAGCAAAAGAATAAAAATAACCAAAGAGATCTACTGAACACGTAGCTTAAGCTCAGAGAGTGCTCCCATTTAAAATCGACCCATTTAATGACACTAATTAGCAGGCGATATCTCACCTTTGCAGAAAAACACACTACAATGCCAGCTTGGAAAGGCTGAGCAGGATAAAGCTGTACCACGTAATACATTTGGTATTTCACTCCCAAACAGATATTACCATTTTCCTTAAGACAAAGAAAGCACAACCCATAAACACATTGCTGAGCCATTTCTACAAGGCATTGAATTAGAGAGGCCTTTATTATTAGGAGACTTGAAATGTCACAGCACCGTTCCCAGCCACTTCTGCCTGCCAGTTTCTAAGGGCTCCTATCATACTCCCAGAAACAAACCAGGTCACAACTTCCTGCCTGCTGAAGGTTCTCCAACAGATATAAAGTGTGATGGAGATCAAAGAATGGTTTAGGTTGGAAGGGACCTCAGAGCTCATCCAGTTCCAACCCCCTGCCATAGGCAGGGACACCTCCCACTAGAACAGGTGACTCAAGACCTCATCTAACCCGGTCCTGAACATCTCCAGGGAGGTTGTTGATCACAGAATGTGATCTTCGACCTGCTGAAGGTTCTCCAACACAGACAAACCGTGATGGAGATCTTTGGGTTCTCACCTTGAGTCACAAAGCCAGCAGAAAACCAAAGCAACTCATCACTGCCACACTGTGCCAGGAGGATGGGAAACCCAGGCTGCCCTTGCCCAGCCACGCTGGAGAAGTAAGAACCCTGCTGGAAGACTCCCCAGCATGTTTCCTCCTTTCCCTGCAGAAAGCAAGTGCCTGCTGCTACCTGAGAGGTAAAGCAAACTAAGTGCATGCATGCAATCATGCTGCTTGCCAGCTTGCTGCAACACCAGCCCTGCCTATGTTACCTCCTGACAGGTGAGCACCCACAAGGCAAGACTGCACCGAAATGCAGCCTGCCCCGGTGCAGCACAGGCGGCTGGAGCCTCGGTGCGAGCACTCTTACAAAAGCAGTGGCAGAAATACCAGTTATTTTGCTGAAGGCAGATGTGGAGGAGTGCATGGACACTCATTAAGACAGACAGCTGTTTATCAGGATAACAGGGTGTGTGCCTCTGAAGGAAGTTAATTAATCTCAGCTCACTTCATCAACATTAAAAAAAAAAAAATCCTCCTAGCTTCCGATTAGGTCTTCAGACTACTGGAAAGATGAAAAACAAGGGGAGAGACTTGAGTCATCCACATTATCTGCTCTCCTCTACCCAGCCCTGCATCTCCCAGCCTGACACAACGAGGCTTCCATCACCAGAGATCCTTCCATGCCTTTTGCATATTTCTTCCCCTCACTTCCCGGCATCCTCCTCCTCCATGCTCTTCCTCCAGCTGTCCACACCCAGTAAAACTTTCACAGAAGATTCACTTTTCCTTGAGGCCCAGAAACACACCAGTTAAGCAGGTAATTAAAATCTCCCAGCAATTTGAGCAGCCTTTGTTTCAAACCCTTGCAATTCAGGACCCGAAAGCATATTTACAGGTGACTTGAGGCATTTAAGAATTGCAATAAAAAAATTAGGTACTGCTGTTCTGGATGGAGCTGAGCCAAGAAAGGAGATGTCTGTCACTGATTCCTCCTGAGAAGTGTAGGAATACCTGTGCACACCCTACTAAAACAGCCAAAGAAGTACCAAAACCCACAGATTTGGTCAAATCAGTACCGATTCAGCTTCCTTCCACTCAATCCTGAAAATAAATTAAGCTAAGCCGAAGGCAGGCTAAAAGTAAGCTACGACTGCTGGTGCAGGAGCTGTACTGCTTTAAGCTCTTACAAACGCACTGTCTGGTGTAAATCTGCGTGTGACAAGACATGAATTACTAGGAAGGGGGGCCGCGGGTTCCCAGCGACGCAGCTCTTCTGGAACCATGAAGCCACGGGGGACGGCGCTGACAGCCCCACGGCTTCTCGTCGCCCCTGCCCCACGCCTTGCTCCTCGTCCTCCCAAACCCTTCCGAGTGCTTGAGCTGCTTGTACGGTGCCGCAACCCCCAACCCCCCCCTCCAAAGCATAGCCACACATATAGACGGCACAGCGGCGGGGACACACACACGTGGGGAGGGTTATGGGTGCCGCGGCTCCACGCCACCCAAGCGTCGGCAGACCAAGACGGGGATCAGCAGAATCCTCACTGACCTTCCGTCCCCAAGCAGCCGCTGCCGCCGGCCGACACCTCCTGGGTCAGCAAGGAAAAGAAAGCGGCACCTCCCACCCGCCTTCACCGTCGCCCCGGGCTGCACAGACCGGCGGGCCCCTCCGGTGGCCGCAGCTTGGGGGCGGCGGAGCTCCGCGCACCTCTACCCGGCGGAGTCCCCGGGGCTCGGCCCAGCCCGCTCCTTCCCGTCCGTCAAGACGGGGGGGATGGGCCCGTCCGGCGCCGGGGCGCGCAGGCGGCGCTGACAGGGACAATGACCACCACCGCCCCGGGCCCCGGTCCCGGTCCCGGCCCCGCCTATGCCCACCGGCCAGAACCTCGCTTTGCCGTCCTCCCCCCGCTCCACACCGGGCCTCACCAGGCCCCGCCGAGGCCGTGGGGCCGCCGCAGTCCCCTGCACTCACCGCCAGCGGGGCTGCTGCCGGATCCGCCGCCGGGATGGCTGCAGGAGCCGTCGCCTCCTACCGCTTCTCTGGGCGCCGCCGCTCCGCCTCGAGCAGGTGCCCGATGGGGAGGCGGGGCGGGTCTCGACGGGCCGCGCCGGCCGCAGCTGCTCCCCACGGGCGCGGCGGAGAGAAAGGGCGGGCGGAGGACGGCGCCCCGGAAGAGGAGGAGCGGGCGGGGCTGGGCGGTGGCAGCGGAACCTCCCCCTCCCGCCCCTCGGGGCTGCTCAGCGGCTTCCCGGCCCGGTGCGCATCGCCCCGGAGGCTGGGGCTCGCCAGCTCGGGCTGGGCGCTATAAAGGGCAGGCCGCCTCGCTATCGGCTGCTCTTTCCCGGCTGTGGCAGTGCGGAGAGGGGGAGTGGGGCCGTGGCCTTTCTTGGGGCTCATTGAGAGCTCTGAGGCCCCTCAGGTAAACATCCCCGTGAAAAGCGGCCCCCTCCCATGGTGTTTCCCGCCGGGCACCTCTCGGGGCCGGGGATCGGCTGTCGCCTTACACGCGGAGCCAAGGGCGCTGGAGCCGGGCAGGCCCGAAGCGCCGGGGTTTGCCGGGGAGACACCACGGCAGCGGCCCCAGCCCTTTCGGGCAGAAGATCAAGAGGCCTCTCCGAGGGTCGGAGGCCGCAGTTAAGCCCACTGCAGTGCTGCGGCGCGGCCGCACAAGGAGCTGGGGCAGCCCCGGCACCGCTACCGCCGGCTCTACTGCAGGTAAGCCGTGGCTTGCTTGCTGCGGGCTCCTGCTGCTGCCAGGCTTGAGACGTCTCTGTGAAAGCTTCAGTGTGTTTTGGCAAAGCCCGTTTCAGGTTCCTGGAATGCCCACCTGAGCGTGCAGCGCGGCATTGCGGCGCTCTCCTTGCCTGCCGGGCGGGATCCATGCCAGCCATGTGAACCTTCCTGGGCCGCTGCGATGCGCTCCCATGATCATCAGTGGCGATACCAGCAGGCCCAACAGGTCTGGCCTTGGGCTGAAGGAGTTTGTCCTTCAAGGTGTTGTAAACAGCAGGAGCACACGTGGGCACATAGTGAATTCCTTTCAGAAGTAGCTTTTAGTAGTTAAAAAAAAAAAAAACCCACAGGGAAATGGATTTAAAGATTATGCAGAGCTACATAAGAAGAGATGCTGGTGCTACATAGACTACATTTGACATCCAAGGCTGTTGGTTGAGAATTGTTTGCTGCGTTGTCCGATGAGCTCATTAGCATGAATTTGATCCAGATCAGGCTCGGGCACATGCTTTTGTTTTAGCCCAAGCAGAGAATGGGTGCTGGGTGTTTTATTTCCATGGTAGCTGCAAGAATATGGGCGACACCTGACACAGCAGCGTTAGCAGTGGCATGGGCAGGTGATACCCGAGCTGAGGGGAGGTTTGCCAAACCCAAGGTATCTTGTCCACACTTTGGGTTTTGGTTGTTTGTTTTTTTTTTTTTCAACAAGTCAGTTTAAGCCCCCTCAAAAAGCCTGTCAGCTTGCTGTGCTACAGTCTTGACACTTCTGATCCAGCTCAGAGTCATATTGACCTGACAAGCTGAAGTTAGATTTTTATATCCACTGTATAAAGAGTGGAAGAGTAATTTATTGTTGGCCTCTTCATAAGAATCATAGAATGTCAGGAACTGGAAGGGACCTCCAAAGCTCATCCAGCCCAACCCCCCCACCAGAGCAGGGTCACCTAGACCAAATCCAGGTAGGTTTTGAATATCTCCAGAGAGGGAGACTCCACAGCCCTCCCTGAGCAGCCTGTTCCAGGGTTCTGTCACACTCACAGGTTAAAAATTCCTCCTTATGTTTACATGAAACTTCCTATGCCTTAGCTTGCACTCATTGCCCCTTGTGCTGCCACCAGGCATCCCCCAGCAGAGCCTGTCTCCAGCCTCCTGGCACTCACCCTTTACATCTTTATGAAGATTGGTGAGGTCACCTCTCAGTCTCCTCTTTTCCAGGAGGTGGGATCAGTTTCCTTACTTTCCCAACATCAACATGGGCTGCCAACTTAAGCTACCATTCAGGCTTTTACCTGCTGACATCATCTTGCCCTCTATTTAGAGGACTGATCTTTCAGCAGAGTGTTGTCTTCAGATCTCTGCCTTTTCAACCTTGACAGAGTTGGTCTGGGTAGGACTGAGAGATCCTTTCTCACAGCTGTAAATGTGGTTGCTGTCTTCACCTACAGCATCCTGCTTGGTTTTCTAGACTAGCTCAAACACTAGGAACCCCAGAGGACTGTAGTACAAAATAATTTCCTGTGTTCACCAAAACACTTTGAAGGTATCATAAGAAATGCATATGGAAGGATAAGATTATTTTTAATCTTAGTAGTAGTGTCTTCCCAATTTAAAAGGGACTCGCTCTTCCACTACCTGAAGGGAGGAAGGGACAGCCTCTTCCCCTTGGACCAGAGGAAATCATTTCAAGCTGCACTAGGGGAGGTTCAAGCTGGATATTAGGAAATATTTCTTCACTGAAAGCGTTCTCAAACACTAGCATGGTCAGCCCAGGGCAGTGGTGGAGTCACCACCCCTGGGGGTGTTTAAGGAGCACTTAGGAGCACACTTTAGTGTTGACCCTTTCTGTGTTCTGTGTTTCTGTGACTGCAAAAGATGAACTACATGGCATAGAAATCCAGTGGCAAGCTGCACTAAACGCTTGCTTGCTCTTCACCATGTGGATGTTTTTTGTTAATAGGAGCTCAGGGTGCGATGTGGGCAGTGAGCTTCAGATTGAGAAACTGACACTGAAGTGGGCAGATGCCATGAATCTGCACTGTCCTACAGAAACCTCTGGGCCAACCTCTCAGCTCATCTGCAGCACCAGGGTGGCATACCTCTTACAACACACAGGGTAATCCCTGTATAGGCAGCTACAGCTTCATTCTCAAGAGTGGGAAAGTCTAACAGAGAAAAGATTTGTTTTTATTCCCTCCTTCAGCTGGTGTAGCAGTTTGCCTGCTTTCTGTGTGGGGTGGAGCTAGCACTGCCCTGAAATTTAAAACCTCACTTGAAGCAAAAACTGGTCCAAAGCACTGAGTACAGACAACCCACCCCTCTGTGTGTATAATAAACTTCTACATTACATAAACTGAGCTATTAAACTTCACTATCAACCTACCTACTTGCATTCACCTCAGATGCTCCCAATTCCATTTATCCTGATGGACAGCAGGATGGATACTACCAAGGGTATGGTTGGGACTGTGTAGCCTAAGAGAAAAAAGAACTTAAACACACTTTGCAGATTAAATTAATATTCAGAGCAGTGTCTATTAGTAGTGCCACAGCATCATTATTCTCCAGCTCTAAATTGTGCAGGCCGTCCTGTTGCTCAACACTTGGCAATTACTGCCTATTAAGACTAATTATTTTAATCTATTTCCATGGTGGGTTTTGTTGTTTTGTTGATGTTTTTTTTCTCTCATTAAGTATCATTAGAATAGAGAATAGATTCCATGCTCCTTTAATGTTTCACTTAGTAAACATTCCCTTTGGAAAGAGCATAGCTGGAGTTCGCATGCTAAGTACTTGGAAATGATTAATGGAAGTCACCAAGAATTCAAAGGCAGAAAGTAGCTCTGAATAGCAGCCAGGTCCTGTCTATCCCTATCTATCTCTTCTTTCAAGGAAATTGTTTCTTTTCCACAGAAAACAGTGCTATTGACACTGAACTTTGCCCAACTCTTTTATGTTGAGTTGGTCATTTTGTTTTCTAAAGTGGAAATGAGGCTTTCCTTCATCCCTGGCAAGGCCAGGCCCAGAAGCAGGTAGAGTAAGGGAGTCTGAGCTGTGCTGGGGAGTGCCAGCTGAGCTGTCCTGCAGTGCCCAGCTCACTGTCACAGTAACTGCTGTTGCATGCCTGTTCTCCACTGAGAAAAGTAATTTGTAAGGAGTGGGATAGCTTGGTTGTCATACCCAATTCCTTGGTTGTCATACTCAATTCCTTTTGATGTCTGCAGACGGAACCCGTAGGTGGTAATAGGTGGCTCTGCTCAGGGATGGCCAATGATAGGACAAGGGGAACTGGGGGCAAGCTGGAGCAGAAGAGGTTCCATAGGAACAGAAGGAAAAATTCTTTCCCTGTGAGGGTATCAGAGTCCTGGAACAGGCTGCCCAGAGTGGTTGTGGAGTCTCCTTCTCTGGAGTCTTTCCAAACCTGCCTGGCTGCGTTCCTGCGTGACCTGCCCTGGGTGCTGCTGCTCTGCTAGGGAGGTTGGACTGGATGCTCTCTGGAGGTCCTTTCCAACCCCTACCATTCTGTGATGCTGTGCTAACAATTTCCTCTGTAGCTGAGGAAGTCCTGCATTATTTAGCTTTGAAATTTAAGGAAAGCAGTAATTGCTTAATTAAAACCCAAAGGAATGTGAGAGGATGACTGAGTGCATGAGTGAGCTCTGATAGCATCACCGAATAGCTCTCTAAAAAGAGCCTTCAGCAAGGCTGGGCTGCTGTGATGTAACCATGCCTCTATGTTTTATTTATGAGGTTATCCTGACTCTCCTGTTGGAACATGTGGAAAGGTGCTGCTGCCACTGGGCCTGTGTAAACTTGGTTAAGGTTTTGGCAAGTTACGAGTGAGAACGATCTCGGTGTACCAACTAACACCCAGGCGGGCCATAAACACAGTAACAGGATTTTAAAAGTAAGGCTTTGAACAAAGTTTCTCACCAAAGAGGCCACAGCAGATGAACCTGGGGAGGAAGGCAGAGAGGTACAGAGAGGCTGCTTCTCTTTGCAGGTGCAAGAGGTAGATCTTGGAACAGTGACAGGAGAAACTGCAGTGAAATAGCAGGATGAGAAGTCTGAGGAGAGATCAAATTTTCAAATGTCCAGTTTGGCAGGACGTTGTTGGCTGCAGAGGTGAGCTGAGGACAATCACATGAGGTTCAGTAAGGCAAAGTGCAAGGTCCTGCACCTAGGTCAGGGCAACCCTGGTTATCAACACAGGCTGGGGGATGATGAAAGTGAGAGCAGCCCTGCAGAAAAGGACTTGGGGATGCTGGTGGATAAGAAGCTGGACAGGAGCTAGCAGTGTGCACTTCCAGCCCAGAAGGCCAAGAGCAGGCTGGGCTGCATCCAAAGCAGTGTGGCCAGACATGGAGAGAGGGGATACTGCCACTTTGCTCTGCTCTTATGAGACTTCACCTGCAGTGCTGTGTCCTGCTCTGTGGCCCCCAGCACCAGAGAAACACAGACTTGATGGAATGGGTCCAGAGGAAGCCACCAATATCAGCAGAAGACTGGAGAACCTCTTCTACGAAGAGAGCCTGAAAGAATTGGGCTGTTCAGCCTGGAGAAGAGAAGGCCCTGGGGAGATCTTAGAGCTACATTTCAGTATCTGGAGACCAACACAAAGGCTGGGGAGGGACTGTTTAGAAGGGCTACAGGCAATAAGATGAGGCACAATGGTTTGAAACTGGAGCAGGGCAGATTTAGGTTGGACATCAGGAAGAAGTTCTGCACAATGAGAATGGTGAAATACTGGCACAGGCTGCCCAGGAATGCGGCTGAGGCCATCCTTGGAGACATCAGAGATCAGACTGGATGTGTGCCTGGGCTGCTTGAGCCAGTTGGAGGTGTCCTTGCTGACTGCAGTGGGGGTGGACAAGATTACCTTCAAGGGTCCCTTTCAACCCAGTGCAGTCTGTGAAGCTGTGACTGAAACTAATTCATTTCAGGATTTTAAGCAGTAGTTCTGTGGTAGTAAAAAACTGTGAAGCATCTTAGCAATCTTCAGCCACTGTTACCTTCAACAATCCTGCCTCCCCCTCCCTCATGCTATCTCCATTTATGCTAAATCCAGCAGCTGTTCCAATTGCTACAGGACATTTTCTGCCCTAAACCAAGACTGGCCCAAGACCATCAAAATAAATTGACCTTTAGAGACTAAAAATACAAATATTTCTTACCAAAAAGAAAGAAACCCTGACCTGGTCTTCACCTAGCTAAGTTTCAGCCATTTCTGAGCAAGATTATATTGATTGCCTCTGCCAGTAGTGCTTTGTTCCTCTCCAGACACAAGACTCCACATATTCAGTCTCCAAAAGTCTCCTTGGACTGTTTGTTTCTCCGCCAGCTCTGGTCCTGTGGACAGTCTTTGCCAGGAACTGAGTGAACAGACCTACTCCAGCAGGGATCTACCGGAACTTGTATCCTCTTGGATTTGTGTATTGGAACTGATGAAGGGAAGGAAGGGAAAGAAGAGAAGGGGTGAGTGAAAACTATTCCTGACTGAAAGTTCACAGCAGGAAAATTAGGAGTAACTACAGAATTTATTGGTATAAACCCCCAAAGCTCTGTACATGTCAGGCACTGATAATGATATTTTTACTCTGAAAAGGGAGGTGTGACCATGACATTAAATATGGTGTTAGAGATCTGCTCCTGCTTGCTGCCCTGCTCACGGATTTGGTGGCAGCGGCTGTCGCTCCTAGAAAGAAAAATAACATTGTCAGAGTAATTCCTCTGATTGAGAGCATCTCTCATACTCATTAATTTTTTTCCCTCCAGCTAAGTAATTTTGTTGCCACTGACTTCAGGTTATTCCTTTTAGACACATCAAGAAGAGTGCTAATGCAAAGCTTCTGGTTGAAGCCAGCTCTGTTAACGAGTGTAAAAAGTGATCTCTTAGAGCAAGGACTTTGCAGAGCAAGCAGCACACAGCTCACCATTTCCTTCTATTGACTCTTGTGCATCGCAGTTGTTGTTGCTCTGGAACTCATTCAGGCTTGATTTCATCAGGGTTACTGAGCTGTTTTTGTGGACATCACGTGTTGGCTTCCAGAGCAGTTGTGTTGGTTCTGAACACTGCAGGCCTCAGGTAATCATCCAAAACTTGCTGGTTTGAAAGCACTGCTGCCAGTCTGGGTAAGGAACTGGCTGGATGGCTGCACCTAATGGCCAAATGGAGACCAGTGACAAGTGGTGTCCCTCAGGGGTCTGTCCTGGGACCACTGCCGTTGAACATTTTTGTCACTGACATGGGCAGTGGTACTGAGGCCCCCACAGTGTGTTTGCTGGTGACAGCAAGCTGTGTGGTCAGGTTGGCATGCTGGAGGGAGGGGAATCCATCCAGAGGGATTTGGACAGGCTTGGAGGGGTGGGACCAAGCCAGCCCCATAAAGTTCAACAAGGCCAAGTGCAAGGTACTGTACCTGTGTCAGGGCAGTCCCAAGCACAAATATTGACTGGGGGAGGAGTGGCTGAGAGCAGCCTGGAGGAGAAGGACCTGAGGATGTCAGTTGGTGCCAAAGTGCCCAGGAGCCAGCACTGGTTGCTGGCAGCAGCCAGAGCAGGGAGAGCAGCAGCAAAGGGAGGGGATTCTGCCCCACCAATCTGTGCTGCTGAGACCATACCTGCAGCACTGCCTCCAGATCTGGTGCACACCAGCTTAAGAGGGACATGGAGCTGCTGGAATTGGTTCAGGGGAGGGCCACAAAGATGATCAGAGGGCTGGAGAACCTCCCATATAAATACATAGAGAACAGAGAACCTCATCTATATGTGTATTTTATTCATAGCAGGGACACTTTCCACCAGCCC
>WBNM01007956.1:0-10562 GCA_013399055.1 Ramphastos sulfuratus
CTCTACACTTATCCTTGTTGAATCTCTTTTCTGATTTTCTGTTTCAAGAATTAAGTCACTTTCACAATTCCTTTGTAATGTATTCTGTCCACTCCTTGTTCTCCAGCATTTCTAAGAATTCGTCCTGCCTTCCTAATTGATCTGTCATTTACAGCCTATGTCTGTAACTCCTGGGTGGATACATGGTAACCATTCTGAATTCTGATGAGGAAAGCAGAAAATTTCAGATCTGCAATGCTCTGGAGACAATGAGCTGTCTGCAGGCAAGATGCAATTATTATGATTCGGACTGGTTAATAAGCTGTCCTCGCTCACCAAATGTACATTGGGGATTTTGAGTGTGAGTTTAATTTGGTTGGATCAATCTACTACAGCAATGCTAGAGCTAAATTAATCTTTTTCCACAGGCAGCTAAAATTTGTGATAAATTGAAATTGTATTAGTCAAGGGCAAGACTCCATCATAAAATCTAGGCCTACCTAATTGCTTAATTAGCTTTATACATATTTATTTTTATGAAATGAAGACAGTGTTGAGGATCTCTGTCCTTTTTCAGTCCTATGAAGGTGTAACCCAAACTTCTCTTCCAATAAGAGTGGTGAGACACTGGAACAGGGTGGACAGAGAGGTTGTGGATGCCCCCTCCCTGGAAGTGTTTAAAGCCAGGTTGGACGAGGCCTTGAGCAACCTGCTCTAGTGGAAGGTGTCCCTGTCCAGTGCAGGGTGGGGTTAGAGACAAAAGATCTATCAGATCTCTTCCAACCTGAACCATTTTCTGGTTCTATGATCTTAGCATATTTCAGTCCTATGAAACTGTAAAGTAGACTTTTCTCTCCAGAAAAACTCTCTTTTTGGCTTCCTCCTTCTCACACATACTTCTTCAACTCAAGGCTTATGAACAGATCACTCTAAACAATCGAAGACTTTGAAAGCAGATATATATGTGGATGTAATCACCTCACAGAACCTGAGAAAATGCTGCTTGCTAACAACATTTGTGTCATTTCTCCCTGGTATATATCTGTCACAAATTTTCTGCCAAACATATTATTTTTAATCTTAATGTTGCCTGTTGCACCCATAGCTCTAATATTCTATGCTTGACTCAAGCTTTCAACAGTAGAGTTGAAAGAGTTAACATCTTAGGTTGCAGGTCCAGTGAATTTACTAATAGCAAAGCCGGATGAAGAATCAACATAATTTCCTTGACATTCCTTCTCCATAGTCACTGCACATGAGCTGCTAATAATAACCTTTGGTAGAGCTCTACTAGAGGGATCACTCCAACAAAACATGTTCTTGAAGAAGTCAATGAATTTAAACACTGAACTTACCTCTGTGCTAAACCCTGAAAGATTTCCATGCTTTCCTCTGTGTGAACTGAAGTCTTGGTTCTGGCTGTGGCTCTGCTCATGTCTGGTTTGTAGAAAAGTGCACCTAGCAGAAGATGATTTCCCTGCAATTGCTAAATCAAATCAAACTGGGAAATGCAGTGCTATTTGTGCCAGTGTCTAACACTGCTCAGCATGTGTGAGTGCACCATTCCTTGGCATGCTGGCACTTGCATTGGATCAAAATACAGATCAATTACCTCTACTAGGAAACTGTGCCTTCTCTTATAGGGTCTTCAGCTTTAATGAAGATCAGTTGTGACAAAGCCACATGGAGTAATGGCAGTCACAGAAAGAAATTGCTTTTTGTAAACGAAAAGCCTTTTAAAAAGTCACAAAAAGGACTATGGGAGCCGTGGGGTGCATTTTCTACCCTAACATTTTGGCATTGCTCTGTAGAACCTTCTGCTATCACCATGGAATGAAAAATTGCAGCTGACATCTCCACCTGGCACTTGTCTCTATTCATGGTTAATGCAGGGGCTGTGTTCTCTTGGCTTACTCTCCACCTGTCAGCTACTCTTTAGGAGGAAAGAGAGCAGTGAGAAACAAAATAGATTTAGGCTTCTTTATTTTGAACCAGGTTTCCATTGAAACCTGTAGATGAAGGCCAAATCCATATCTTTAAGGAAACAATTTCACTGTGGATCTGCTTATCTCCTTCAGATCTGCTGTTCCATCCGTTCAACAATTATGCAAACTTTCTGCCTGTATTTTTACATCAGGAACTAGAAATCAGATTTTAAATTTGGCCTGTCCTTCAAAGACGATGGAAAGCTTGAAGTATAGGTGTCCCTCCCCAGCTTCTTGTAGCTCACTTCAGGTACTGGAAGGCCACTCTAAGGTCTTCCCAGAGCCTTCTCTTCTCCAGGCTGAACAAACCCAGCTCTATCAGCCTGTTCCCATAGGGCAGATGCTCCAGCCCGATCATCCCTGTGATTTCCTCTGGATCCGCTCCAGCAGATTCTTGGCTTCACAGATTGCATCGGGTTGGAAAGGACACTCAAAGGTCATCTTGTGCAACCTCCATGCAGTGAGCAGGGACATCTCACAACACTCTGGAGCACACAGAGATACAGCTTGCACCTATTCGTGAAGTACTGTGCAGGCTTGTCCTGACTGAATTTACTCTGGGGAAAATTTGCTTCTCTTGCTGTCATTAGAAGAGCTCCAAAGATCAGATACATCTCGAACAGAGTGGCAGCTGCTATTTTTTGCTCTGCCATCTCTCATTGCAGATTCATGGATTCACAGATTGCACCAGGTTGGTTATGTTGTCTAACCTTCCCGCAGTCAACAGAGACACCTCCAACTACATCAGGCTACCCAGGCCCACATCAAGTCTGATCTTGAATGTCTCCAGGAGTGAGGCCTCAACCACATCTCTGGGCAATCTGTTCCAATATTTCGCCACTCTCATTGTGAAAAATTTCCTCCTAATGTCCTAAATCTACCCTGATCCAGTTTCAAACCACTCTCCCTCATCCTATCACTACAAGCCCTTCTAAACAGTCCTTCCCCAGCCTTCCAGTAGATGCCCTTCAGATATTGAAATGCAGCTCTAAGGTCTCCTTGGAGCCTTTTCTTCTTCAGCCTGAACAACCCCAATTCCTTCAGCCTGCCCTCATAGAAGAGGTTCTCCAGCCCTCCAATTGTCCCTCCTCCATACCCACTCCAGCAGGTCCATGTCTCTTTTGTTTTGGGGCCCCAGTAGCTGAACCCAGGACTCTAGGTAAGGTCTCACCAGAACAGAACAGTGGCAGAATCACCTCTCTCAAGCTGCTGGCTACACTTCTTTTGATGCAGCCCAGGATACCATTGTCCTTCTGGGCTGCAAGTGCTCATTGCTGGCTCATGTTCAGCTTCTCACCCGCCAGCAGCCCAGTACAGTCTAACTCAGTAACAGCTAAATATTAGCTCTCTAAGCCCAGGCTTGCACTGGGAGTGCTGCCCCTGATGACACCAAATTAGCTACTGCAAGAGCAGGAGGTTTTGTGTAGCACACAAAACCAGCAGAGGAGATGAGGCACAGCCACGAGCAAGGCACAGATGGATGCAAGTATCATGAGAATCCCATCAGTTCTCTGACCCCAAGTCCATGTTTCTGTAAACATGTATCTTGGCAGCATTTCTCAATAGGATGAAATGCAAGCCCTTTGTCATTTATCTCAGCTGTCTTGTTGTGTTATCTTACAAATGATTGCTGTTAATTCCGTGTTTAATTGTGCTTAACGTAATTTATTTGCTGTCCAGTGATTTTAACTGTTGAACGTAACAAAATATGGTTGTTTTCTGCTCCCTTCTGCTTCTCATTTGTGGATGTTGAAAGCAGCTGGACTTGTTCCATGTGAATGAAAGCAATTATAGGCATGTACGAAAAATTCATTAATCTGGGAAAGGCATCTTGTGTGGATCTATTCCTGGAATCTTCTTCACGAATTGTCTTCTTCATGAATTGTATTTTTTCTGCCCCTACAAAATCACTTCCTTCTAATTTTCCATCACAAACCTCTTGTCTGTGAACCTGCCTCCTTCCTCTGACTAATGGAGACTGGAAGCAAGATGTCCTAGAAGTAAACTGACCATAATTACATTTCTTAAACCAGCATGCTTGTCCCAGATGTTCTGGAGGAAGGGAAAACTCTGAATCTTTCAAGTGCAAGTGGAACACTGGGACCATTCCTCACAGTGGGAGCCCAAAAGAGAGCGATTCTGCTCTGTGTCATTGCTCCTTACCGTTTAAATGCACTGAATCCAAGTTCCAACACAGAGCAGTCAGGACAGGAGTATTCAAGGTCAGATTGGATGAGGCCTTGAGCAGCTTGGTTTAGTGGAAGGTGGCTCATGGCAGGGGATTGAAACTAGATGATATTCAAGGTCCTCTCCAACCCAAACCATTCTGTGATTTTGTGATTCCAGGCTTTTTAGCAACAGGAGTCTCCTAGGCAGAAGGATGCTGTGTATCCTATTGGTCCTGTGGTCCCAGCAAAAATCTTCCTGTCTGATTATAGAGGTTATGGAGACCTTTGCACAAGTTTGGTCGTGATGGGGTTTAGGTCAGCCATTGGAACAGGCTGCCCAGGAAGGTGGTGGAGCCACTGTCCCTGGAAGTATTCAAGAAACATGTGGATGTGGCACATTGGGACGTGGTTTAATGGCCATGGTGGTGCTGAGTTAACAGTTGAATCTGATGATCTTAGAAGTCTTTTCTAACCAATACAATTCTGTGATTCTATGATGCAGAATGAGAAAGCTACATGGGGAAAAAAAAAAAAAAAAAAAAAAAAAAGAAGGTGAAGTTACTGCTTATGTAACTGTAACAAATTTCATCCTGGTTCTCCACTAACTTTAAACTTTATGACTTGAGAGTGTAGAACTTCATGCAATCCAAATTAGAATTCCAGGGTAGAGAAATTATGTCGATCTTTGTTTAGTATTCTATAGAAGTGGTAAGTCCTACAAGAGTGTCAGAGAGACCTCTCTAGGGAAGCAGAAGAGCTAAGGAAGCATCATGATAATTTAATGCACACAAATGCTGTACAAGAATAGTTATAGCTAGTGAAGATGCTGCTGGTGTGATAGACACTTTTCGTTTGGCTCCTGCATTGGTCCTCTTTGTGGGTGTCTTATGCAGAGTGTTAAATGTGTGATTAATACAGCACAGAAATGTGCACTTGCCATATTATTAAAATTTAGCATGGCATTAGCTTTCAAAAATGAGTCAAAGCTTAAAAAAAATGAGTGTTCTGTGAGGAGCCCCAGCCCCATCATATAAAGCATTGAAATGATTCTTAGTATTATTTCATTAGAGCTTTTTAATTACTATGGCAGATAAGCAGGACTGGCCATTATTTTTGCAGAACATTTATATGAATAATGTCACACAATTTGCAATGATTTCAACAGTCTTCTGCTCCTGTTAAAAGCTTAATTTAAGCTGATGTGCAACAGCCAGTCTTTTGCAGGCCAGAGGTTTCCCCATTTCCTTCTACTGGGCTCCCAAGTGCAAGCCACTTTTATCCATCCCTTTCCCTTAGCAGTAAGTTATCCATCAGACAGCAGTGTACCCTTGTGGCCAAGAAGGCCAATGGTATCCTGGGATAAATTAAGACTGTGGCCAGAAGTCAAAGGAGGTTCTCCTGTCCCTCTACTCTGCCCTGGTGAGACTACATTTGGAGTATTGTGTCTAGTGCTGGGATCTGCAGTTCAAGAGTGACAGGGATCTACTGGAGACAGTCCAATGGAGGCTAAGAGGGTGATGAAGGGACTGGAACATCTGTCTCATGAGGAAAGGCTGAGAAACCTGGGGCTGTTTAGCCTAAAGAAGAGAAGGCTGAGAGGGGATCTGATCAATGTTTACAAATATCTGAAGGATGGATGTCAAGAATAAGATCCCAGTCTCTTTTCACTGCTCCCCTGTGATAGGACAAGTGGCAATGGATATAAATTGGAACACAAAAAGCTCCACATCAATGTGAGGAGAAACTGGAGCCCTGGAGCAGGCTGCCCAGAGAGGTTGTGGAGTCTCCCTCTCTGGAAACTTTCAAGACCCATCTGGATGCTTTGACATAGAGGTTGGACTTGATGATCTTCAGATGTCCTTTCTAACCCTCTACCATTCTGTGATTCTATGATTCTATGAATAAGGCCAAAGAAACAGAAAATTGCTCACCTTTTTCATTTTTATAACAAGTCAGCTGTTTGCAGAATGCAAGACATTGTTGTAATCCAAAGCCATGCTTTCATCTACTAACTTGGTAGTTTTTGGGGTTATCTTTTGTTTGCTTTTGGGTCTTGTGTTGTGGGTTTTGTTTGTTGTTGGTTTTGTTGGGGTTTTTGCTTGTTTTGTTGTTGATGTTTAGATATGTATTACAAAACCCAGCATTTTATTTCTAAGTGCAATTTTAATAGTTTGCTTCTTAGTGAGATATTTGTAGTTGAAATAAGGGATGAGAGAAAGGAGAAAGAGTTCACATCCCCTATATATTCCTTCTTAACGATCATCTAAAAAATCATCTAAAAAAAAAAAAAAAAAAAAGGTCAAGTACTAACACTGCATTTGAATTAGAAATTGCTCCAATCTTCTCACTTCCCTCCCTGGAAGTATTCAAGACCAGATTGGACAAGGCCTTGAACAATCTGGTCTAGTGGAAGGCAGCACTGCCCAATGGCAATGGGGTTAGAACTTGATAACCTTAAAGTTCCCTTCCAACACAAACCATTCTAGGATTCTATGACAATGCTACAGAAGCCTCAGAATCCTTTTCTGCACTAGTCCTGGTTTGCAGTGTTATTCAGATTTGCACAGTTCAGGCAGGAATGATCTTTTTTTCAGTGCTTAGGTTAATTTCATGATTACTTGTGGCTATCCTGTGTCCTACACAGTTCTGCAGTTTATCTGTAGGAGATTGCCTCTCTGTATTCAGAACACACAGAATTGAAACAAAGAGGAAATTCTGGGATTGTAGGAGCACCACAAGAAATTATCCCCATTCCAGCTTGTAATGAGGTTTTTTAAGTGCTGCAGAGAAAATTTCAATTATCTGTATTGGCTTCAAACAAGTTTTTGTCCTTGAATTATCTTGACTCCATTCAGTTCAGGATAGTTCAATATTTGCATTATAATGTCAGAATATTCAGAATGTAACACAGAAAAGGGTCGTTAAGACCCATTGCACTCCCTCTTCTTTGCTGGTCAAGGCTGCATTGTTCCTTAAATTCTATTCTTCTGTGGTTTGGCTGCCCTGGATAAATATTTATTAGGCTAGTGTTAAAAAAGGAACAGACACAGGGAAAGAGCCACACAGCATGAAGAAGAGAAGGCATCTGATTTTGGAAGCTGGTAGATTTGGGTCCTGGTGTTCATGTCAAATACGCCAGAAATTTCTTAAAGTACCAATATGTATGAAATGGTTACTAAAGTTGTCCACTTCTGTCTTCAAAAAGGGTAAGAAGGAGGACCCAGGCAACTGTAGACTTGTCAGCCTCACCTCCATCCTCTGAAAGATAATGGAACAACTTGTCCTCAGCACTGTACTTAGGCATATCAAGGACAAGAGGGTCATAAGGAGCAGACAACATGGTTTTACCAAGGGGAAGTCGTGTTTGACCAACCTGATAGTCTTTTATGAGTACATAACCAGGTGGATAAATGATGGTAGAAGTGTGGATGTGGTTCATCTTGATTTCAGTAAATCATTTGACACTGTCTCCCACAGCATCCTTCTGGCTAAACTGAGGCAGAGTGGTCTGGATGATCAGGTAGTGAGCTGGGTTTGGAACTGGTTGAAGTAAAGAAGTCAGAGAGTTGTTGTCAGTGGGACGGAGTCTAGTTGGAGGCCTGTATCTAGTGGAATCTTTCAGAGGTCAGAACTGGGACCAGTACTATTCAATATATTCATCAATGACCTGGATGAGGGCACAGAGTGCACTGTCAGCAAGTCTGTTGATGACACAAAACTGGGTGGAATGCCTGACATGCCAGAGAGTTGTGCTGCCATTCAGAGAGACTTGGACAGGCTGGAGGGTTGGGCAGGAAGAAATTTAATGAAGTTCAACAAGGGCAAGTGCAGAGTCTTGCACTTGGAGAAAGAACAACCCCGGGTATCAGTACAGGTTGAGGACTGACCTGCTGGAGAGCAGTTACGGGGATCTGAGGGTCCTAGTGGATGGAAGGATGGCCATGAGCCAGAAACATGCTCTTGTGGTTAAGAAGGCCAACACCGTTCTGGGGTGTATTAGGAGGGGTGTGGTTAATAGGTTGAGAAGAGTTCTGCTCCCCCTCTACTCTTTCCTGGTGAGGCCACATCTGGAATACTGTGTCCAGTTTTGGGCATATGTCACACTCTGGCCAGCTGGGGTGATGATTCTACTATTGGTGTTCTCAGGAACAGAACTAAGACTCAAAATGAAGTCAAGTGCCAAGTAACTTTACTTACCCACCAACAAGTATGCAAACACTAAGGAGGGAGTGAGAGGGAAAAAGAAAGAAAGGAAGAGAAGGAATGTTCAGGTACTATAGCTATCTCCAAAATGGATTCCCAGAATTCCAAAGGTTCAATTCCTCACCCAGCTCAGTGGGGGGGAATGTTCAGTCTGAAGTTGGTGTTCTCTTCCCTTTTATTGGGTTGCCTTGTTGTATATTCATGTAGCCACTTAGCATATTATGAGAATAGTTTTGCTTAGCCCCACCCACCACCCAGTGGTGGTGTGCATGCTCAGTATCATCAACGAGGAGTCTTCAGGGGTCTTCAGGGGTCTCCTCCTCTGATCTCCAAGCCCCTCCTCCCCCAGAAGCTGGGCCTAATTTTTCTTAATAGGCTCCAAGTTTTGAAAACAGAAAGCATCTATTCCTGCAGTTGGAGAAGAAGCAGCCTCCTGTCTGGCAGCCTAGTTGAAATTAACTCCATGGTCTTGGTGGTGGTGTCAGCCAGTGGTCTGTGTAGCAACTTTGAGACAAAAATGAGAAACCAGGTTCTTACAGCCCCTCAGTTCAAGAAGGACAGGGAACTACTTGAAAGAGTNCTGAGAAAATAATGGAGAGCTTTCTAGTCCTGCAAGTCTGCTCCTATCAAGGCCTGAATTTGTCCTGTGAGGTTTAGAATCATAGAATTATAGAATGGGCTGGGCTGGAAGGGACCTCCAAAGATCATCTAGTCCAATTCCCCGTGCAGTCAGCAGGGGCATCCTCAACTAGATCAGGCTTCCCAGAGCCCAGTCAAGCCTCATTTTGAGTATCTCCAGGGATGAGGCCCCAACCATCTCCCTGGGCAATCTGTTCCAGTGTTCCATCACCCTCATAGTAAAGAACTTGTTCCTAACATCCAATCTAAATCCGCTCTTCTCTAGTTTGAAGCCATTGCCTGTCATTCTGTCTCTGCAGGCCTTTGCAAACAGTCTCTCTCCACCCTTCTTGTAGGCCCCCTTCAGGTACTGGAAGGCTGCTATTAGGTTCCCCTGGAGTCTCCTCTTCTCCATCTCCTTCAGCCTGTCCCCATAGGCTGGAGCCCCATGATCATTTTCATGGCCCTCCTCTGAACCTGCTCCATTAGGTTCATGTCCTTCCCATACTGAGCGCTCCAGAGCTGGATGCAGTACTCCAAGTGGGGTCTCACCAGAGCACAGTAAAGCAGCAGAATCACTTCTCTGGATCTGCTGCCATGCATCTTTTGATGCAGCCCAGAATGTGATTTGTCTTCTGGGCTGCAACCACACACTGTCTGTTCGTGTCCAGTTTCTTGTCCATCAACACCCCCAAGTCCTTTTCCTCAGGGCTGCTTTCTATCACCTCATCCCCCAGCCTGTATTGATAGTGAGTATTGTTCTGGCCCAGGTGCAGAACCCTGACTCTGATCTTGTTGAAACTCATGAGGTTCACCTGGGCCCACCTCTCCAGCTTGCCCAGGTCCCTCTGGATGACATCCTGTCCCTCTGGTGTATCAACAACAGCACTCAGCTTGGTGTCATCTGCAAACTTGCTGATGGTGCACTTGATCCCATTGTCTATAGCACTGATAAAAATATTAAACAGCACAGATCCCAGTATGGACCCCCGAGGGACACTGCTTGTCACTGTTCTGCATCTGGACTTCAATCAACTGAGCACCACCCTCTCGATGTGACCATCCAGCCAATTCTTGATCCACTGAACAATCCATCCATCAACTCTGTATCTCTCCAACTTGGCCAATAGGATGCTGTGGGGGACTGTGTGGGAACTGTGGGGGATCTTGCAGAACACCAGCTGGATCACATCCATAGGTCATCCCTTATCTACTAACATGGTCAATTTATCATAGAAAATTACTAGGTTGGTCAGGCAGGATTTGCCTCTAGTAAAGCCATATTGGCTGTCTTGAATCACGTCCCTGTCCTCCATGTGCCTGACCATGTCATCTAGGAGGATCTGTTCCATGATCTTCTCAGGCACAGAGGTGAGGCTGTCATGGTAGGCCTAAGCAGGCCAAAATAGGCTTATACATGTCCTGGCTTGCTCAGGCATGTTTTTCTGCTCTCCCTCCCTCTGTTTTGGGGAGAGGCAACCACAGAAAAGAGGACAAAGAACCCAGAGCCACTGAGTCTAAGGACCCTGGCCAATTGCATCCTGTGGTACACACGCTTAGCTTGTTCATGCCTTGTGCAAGACCTGTGATCTCCCCTCAAAAGGGCAAA
>WBNM01007959.1:1528-25259 GCA_013399055.1 Ramphastos sulfuratus
TCAGAGGGCTGCAGCAGCTCTGCTCTGAGGACAGACTGAGGGATTTGGGGCTCTGCAGCCTGGAGAAGAGAAGGCTTCCAGGAGACCTTAGAGTAGCCTTTCAGTATCTGAAGGGGGCTACAGGAAGGCTGGGGAGGGACTATTGACAAGGTCTTGTAATGCCAGGACAAGGGGCAATGGGTTTGAACTGGCAGAGGGGAGATTGAAACTGGATGTTAGGAGGAAGTTGTTTGCAGTGAGGGTGGTGAGACACTGGCACAGGTTGCCCAGGGAGGTTGTGGCTGCTCCCTGCCTGGAGGGGTTCAAGGCCAGGTTGGATGAGGCCTTGAGTGACCTGTACTAGTGGGAGGTGTCCCTGCCTATGGCAGGGGGTTGGAACTAGATGATCTTTTAGATCCTTTCCAACCTTACCATTCGTATGATTAATTCCTGAGCATCAGCAGGCAGAATTCTCCTGCAAGTGTCAAAAATGGTGGTCAAGTGCTGAATATGGACTGGCAGGTTTCATCTGCATATGATTGGTATCACAAAGACTTGTCCCCACTTCTGTAGTTACTTTCTAGTTTCAAAGTTATTTTCCAGCTGCCAAACTAACTGTGGCTGTCCTTCACTTCCTTCTGACTGAAGAAAGTTGCTGTCTGATGTGTATTTGTGATGGGAATATAAAACCTAGAACATTGCATCCAGGTCTGGGCTCCCCAGTGCAAGAGGGACAGGATCTACTGGAGAGAGTCCAAGGGAGGGCTACAAGGATGCCTGATGAGGGAAGGCAGTGCTGCAGTCCCTTGCCACTGTCTTGTTTTTCCACTCTTCATTTTTTCTGTAAAATACCCAAAACCAGCCCTGGGGCTGGTTAGTCTGCAGAGGAGAAGGCTGAGAGGGGATCTGAGCAATGGCTATAAATATGTGAGGGCTGGGGGTCAGGAAGGGACAGGGACAGACTCTCCTCACTTCAAACACCTTAAATACCTCTTCCACGGTGGAATGAGCTGAATGATGATGGATATTTGTGGGCTTGGATCTCTCTCTCCCCAGTCAGCCTTGCTCTCAAAAAGCAGAGAGCTGCTGCAGTTTTTCAGCAGCTGTCATTCAACCTATGCATGCATAATCACTTCCAAACTGCAGGTATGATTCCTGAGGTGATGTGTGAAGAGGTTTTTGGAGCAGTTCCTCCTATCCTTAGGAAATGTGATAGGCTGAGCCACTGCTTTTGGGTTTCAGTTCAGGCTCACCATTTTAGAATACACTTGATTTCTTTTTTTGTTCAAAGTTAAAAACAAATAGCTTTGACTTGGATTTTCTAATGTGGAGGAATTCAAGAAAAGGAAGCAATAAGAAAATAGTACAATTTGAAACTGGAAAAAAAAAAGATGAGAAAAGCAAGATTCCTCCTTTGCCACATTCTGCAAATACACAATTATGTCACAAAGACTTTTTTTTTTAATCTTCAATAAGCAGGCAATGTGAATGGATTAACAGCTCTGTGGAGTTTATGAGCTCTGAGCTGTATGCTCTGTGGGTGCAGAGGGGCTGTAGAAGGAATGTTCTGCAACCAGCAGGCAACAGAGAGATTTATGTATCTGTAATGTTCCACTGCTCCTCAAATACTACAGGCTTATGTCTGTGGAATAACAGAATCTGATCAGAATCCTGTGTGTGTATATATATATGTGTGTGTGTGTGTGTATATACACATATAAAATCTGAACCAAAAAGAGTTGTTATTTGTCAATTAAATTCATTTGCCTTCAGAAAGAATTTCTTCTCTCTCTTGCCACTGTCTTGTTCTTCCACTCTTCGTTTTTCTGTAAACCACCCAAAAGTAGTCTAAAGATTTTAATCCTGCATGCATGTAAGTGAACTTTACTCTGCCCTGGTGAGACTACACCTGGAATACTGTGTCCAGTTTTGGGCTCCCCAGTTCAGGAGAGACAGGGACCTGCTGGAGAGAGTCCAATGGAGAGCCATGAGGATGAGTAGGGGACTTGAGCATCCTCCCTGTGAAGAGAGGCTGAGAGCCCTGGGGCTGTTTAGACTGGAGAAGAGAAGGCTGAGAGGGGATCTGATCAATGTGGACAAATATCTGAGGGGTGAGGGTCAAGCGGCTGGGGCCAATCTCATTGGCAGCAATAAGACAAGGAGCAGCAGCTACAAACTGGAACAGAGGTTTCACCTCCACGTGAGAAGGTGACACAGAGTGACAGAGCCCTGGAGCAGGCTGCCCAGAGAGGGTGTGGAGTCTCCTTCTCTGGAGACTTTCCAAACCTGCCTGGATGCATTCCTATGTGGACTACCCTAGGGGATCCTGCCTTGGCAAGGGGGTTGGACTGGATGATCTTTGGAGGTCCCTTCGAACCTCTGAAGTTCTGTTCTGTGTGATGTAGATATATATATATATGCACACTATACATAGTATGTAAACCAGCTTGAAGGTTTACAGTCAGGTTTTGAGCAGAAACGGTCAGGCATCTTCAACTCCACAGCACTAGAAGCTCTGTCTGTGACTGAAAATGGTTTTGCTGTAGAATTAGCCAGTGAGCTCCTGCCAAAAGCTTTATAGAATCATAGAATGGTAAGGTTAGAAGGGACCTCAAGGATCATCTAGTTCCAACCCCCTGTCATAGGCAGGGACACCTCCCACTAGCACAGGTCACTCAAGGCCTCGTCCAACCTGGCCTTGAACGCCTCCAGGGAGGGAGCAGCCACAACCTCCCTGGGCAACCTGTGCCAGCATCTCACCATCCTCACTGTAAAGAACTTCCTCCTAACATCCAGTTTCAGTCTCCCCTCTGCCAGTTCAAACCCATATGCTAAGATACTTTTTACTTTTGCAGCTAGTTATTAACTTTGATGTTTAACCTAAGAAATGCTTTCCTCCAAAAAAGAAAAAAAAATCCACCTACTTGCTTTCCTCTTGTCATGCAGCTTTAGTTCTGTGCTGCAAAAACAAGGGCATGTTTCAACTGCATGCCAGCTTGTTGTATGTCTGATTTATTAACTGCCACAGCTTGTGAGTAACTTGCCAAATTCTTCAAATTAAATTATATAGCACAGGAATAATAACTGGAAGTGAAGAAGTGGCCCTAATGAAATCAGCTAACAAATTCTGATTCATTTAATAGACCCAAAAT
Organism: Ramphastos sulfuratus; assembly: GCA_013399055.1. Classification (NCBI taxonomy): domain Eukaryota; kingdom Metazoa; phylum Chordata; class Aves; order Piciformes; family Ramphastidae; genus Ramphastos; species Ramphastos sulfuratus. Next base: position 4,660 of record WBNM01007959.1, read on the forward strand.
TGCTTTTATAGACAGCCCTGCACAGGGTGAAGCTCCCAACTGAGGAGATCTCTAGCGTGCTCTGCTGCAGCACAGCTATGTTTAGGAGGGTTTGATGGAGGGGGGATGGACCTCAAACAACTCTTTCCTTTTAAGATCTGCAGTTCTTGTTGCACGTCTCTAGGGATGCTCTGTCTGATGCCATGAACTTTATTTCTACTCCTGGTACTCGTATGCATGCACAGATGGAGCAGTGTGTAAATCACACAGGAAATGGAGTAGCTGTAAGAAATATTGGCTGTGAATTGTAACAGTATTGCAGGAGGGGACACTAAGGCACCTCCATGAGAGCTAAGACATCTCGATCTCCTCTAGGTAGATTTCCCCGTGACAAAACAACACCGGCTTCAAGCAGCTGAGGAAACGACAACAATGAGAGGATGCCAAATGTAGACAAGGAAAATGAGTGAAAAATCTCTTCGGCGGCAGCAACTGTGTTGCAGATTTGCCTGCACACCAGAGACACAACAGCACGGATGGGAGGAGGGTTTGATACCACACAAACCCCTTCCACAGCAGGGGTCTGTAGTCAAAATACAAGGCTTGATACAGGCGTATGAGGAAGTTATCCGCAAATAAGGCAAAGCAGACGGGCAAGAGCGGAAAGGTCCCCGTGCAACCTGGATTGTGCTGAGCAGCGGTGTCACCTTCTCGCTCCCCGCTGCCAGTCCCCTCCTCGTTGCCCGTTGCCCGCTGCCCACCCCTCCCTGCCCGCTGCCCCCTCCCCGCTGCCCGCTGTCAGTGGCAGGGGACAGGGCCCTCAGGCAGACAGCCTCGCACCGCCGTTCCTCAAGACAGGCAGGTACGAGGCACCCTGCCCCGGTCCCCACGGAGTGGCGACGCTCACGTACCCCCCTCGACACCTCGCCGAGTGCCAAACCCGCCCGATTCCCTACTCCCGCCGCCGCAAGCCCCTCGCCGAGCCGGTAACGCCCAAACCGCTCGCTGCCGCCTGAGGCTGCCGGGCCGGGGGCGGTACTCACCGGTGACACGGATGGACTCCAGCATGGTGCTCCGCCGCCGCCGCTGTCCCCGCTGGCCTGCCGCCCTGCGCGGCGGGCTTGGCCGGTGGGCTGCCGCCTCCTGTGCGGGGAGGAGCGGCGAGCCCTGAGGCGGGGAGGGCGGCAGCGAGCGGCGCCGGGAGCGGCGCGGGATCTGCCGCTCTCACCGCCTCACCGGAGCCCTGCCGCGGCCCCGATACCGGCCCGGCCGGCGGGAGCCGAGCGCCCGCTCTGCCCTGCAGACTACAGGTTCCGGGACGCCCTGCGCCGCCCGAGCTTCGGCGTGACCTGGGTATGGGCGAGCTGCACCCTGGGAGTTGTAGTGCAGGGGACGGAGCGGCTCCGCCGCTGTCCCGGGATGGCCCCGGGCAGGCGGGCATCAAGCTGCAGCCATCGTCCTCCGTGTCACACTGTCGTGGCTCGGCGTGAGGTGCCAGCAACAGGTCCAGAGGGACCTGAGCAAGCTGGAGAAGTGGACCCGTGTGAACCTTAGGAGGTTCGACAAGGCCGAGTGCAAGGTCCTGCACGTGGTTACCGCTAACGGTTGGAGGATGAAGGAGCTGAGAGCAGCCCTGGGGTGGACTTGGGGTACTAGTGGATGAAAAGCTGGACATGAGCCAGCAAGGTGTGCTGCCTGCTCAGAAAGCCAACTGTGTGCTGGGCTGAAGCAAAATGGAACCAAGCTAGAAATGGGGAGATTCAGAATGGATGTTAGGAAGAAGTTGTTCAGCACAAAGGTGGTGAGAGCCTGGAAGAGGTTGTGCAGGGAGGTGGTAGAAGCCTCATCCCTGGAGGTGTTTAAGGCCAGGCTGGATGAGGCTGTGGCCAGCCTGACCTAGTGTGAGGTGTCTCTGCCCATGGCAGGGGGGTTGGAACTGGAAGATCCTTGTGGTCCCTTCCAACCCTGACTGACTCTATGATTCTATGATTAAAAACAGCATGGCAGCAGGTTGAGACTCCACCTGCAGTGCTGTGTCCATCTTTGGAGCCCTCAGCACAGGAAAGACCTGGACTGTCTGCTTTCATACACACCTTCACAGGCCATAATTTGGGGGGGGGAAGGAAAAAAAAAAAGTTTAAAGTACTTTTTCATCTTCTTCACCACTGCCTCCCACACAATCAAAGACCAGCCATGAAAGGACTGAGGTGTCATTTTATTTTTCTCAGTCTGCTAATGAAGAGCTAATGATGAAGCACACTTCTACCTAGCTGACAGCTCTGATGTCCCTTTTAACTCAAATTCTTTGAGGAACAGAGGAGATCTCAACTCTGTCAACATGTCTTAAGTTTAACCTAAAATACTGAAGTACCTCTAAAGTACTTTGCTCACACTGTAGTCTCTGGAACCTGCAGGCTTGTCTCCAAATATCAAATGGTGGGAATTTAAATGTAGAAAGACAAAGCTATCACAAATGGGTTAGGATTTGCTTTGGTACATGGCAACTGCATAAAAATAATTCAAAACAGTGAAATCTTTTTTCTAGCCCTGCAGATAATCAGCACAGCAAATGAAGAAACCGTTGATGGCTGCTACAGTGTGAAGTCAATGTCACATTTTACCAGAACTCCCCAACAATTTTGCTGTGTGGACCCTAAATTCTCCTCTCAGAGGTGATACTTTATGTGTGCTTAGAAACCATCACTACTAGTGATGAAATGGGTAACTCCAGCTTTTGATGTGTATTTTACACACACACCCTCTCTCCTTCTTGCCTTCTCTCTGCATTTCTCATCTCCTGCCTGGTGGCTGTGTGTATTTTTCCACCACATGGTGGAAAGCCATTGGAATGGGCTGCCCAGGGAGGTGGTGGAGTCTCCATCCCTGGAGATGTTCAAGCAAAGCCTGGATGGGGCACTTAGTGCCATGGCCTGGTTGATTGGCTAGGGCTGGGTGATAGGTTGGGCTGGATGAGCTTGGAGGTCTCTTCCAACCTAGCTGATTCTATACTGGGACATTCAGTCACCCCTGAATCTGCTACTTCCCTCTTATTTTTTTTTTTGGTCCTGCTAGCCTCTTTCCTCTGCCAGCTGGCTTGAAGGTTTTGTTCAGTCAGGCTAGCTCCAGGCTGCAGCAGGAGGATGCCAAAGGCAGTAGCAGAAGGTACAGAGGGAGGCTAAAAGGCCATCTGCCTCCGTTTTCTGCTTGCTGACTGAGCAAGCTTTGTCACCTTTGCTGGTTCCAAATATAATATGGAAAGCTCAGTCAAGAAAAAAAACATTACCAAGTATATCAATACGACAAGAATGCTATATAAACATTTAATGTACCTCTAGCAGTTCTGACCTCAAAGGCATCTTAGCTTGCAAGTCTGTCTGCATGGACAGTGAGGAAAAAAAAAAAAAAAGAGCTTCTCTGTCATGAAATAATTCCTGGAGGCTATCAATGCTGCTGGCATGGGTCACACTGTAGTGAAGTGAGGGGACGTGGTGACAAATGGTAAGATTTGGATGAGCCACACTGGAATACAGCTTAAATAACACAATTCCACATAGATCTGTACCTTGGTATCATGTTTCCACTGTTAGCAGACAGAATTAAAGCATCTTGCATTTCAGCTTCAACATAACATCCCTCCCCACCTCAGATTCACTTGGTCATGTCTGCAGAGATATTTTCAGGTTATACTGCAAGGTCTTGCATGCAGAAGAGTATTTTTAGAAGAATATTAGCATCAATAAGCTCTGCAACTGGTACAGTTTGGAGTGGTACATTGTATTGATCACTGCAGCTGTCGGAAGCTAACAGTGCCCAACAGACACACACATCAAAATAGATGTGTGTAATGTGCCTTTGGATTTTAAATATCCATCTACATGTTCATACCCACGGCTGTTGTAGTGCTGGGTTTATTTGGTTCCTCCTCCACCTTCACACCAACATCTTTCTTCTGTTTCTCTCTGCTGACAAGAAAGAATTGCTGAGAACGAGAGTCCTTAACTAACTTTGCATCCTTTGTCACAGCTTGAGGCCACCACATCGGCAAGCTTAGCCTCCCCTCCTTGACTTAATGACTCTTAACTGGCTGAACCAGCCCCTTTCTGACCAAGGGACTCCAAGTGACCATCCTTCCAGACATATTCTTTCTAGAAACTCCTTCTGCCTTGTCCTAACATTGCCATTTGAATCCATGTGGGTCCTACATTTCTAGTATACAGCAAAAGCAGCACATGCTTATGGGAGCTGCTTCCTCACAGCCTTATTCAACGGGACTGCTATTTTTAGATGCCTTGAAGAGCACAATTTGATACAGCTTCAGTACCCAAATTGATTTAAGCACTGAATTTGTTCCCACTTTATGCTAAGGAGGCTCAATACTGTAAACCCAGCCCAATAAGGGGCTAGGGAACAACCCTGGTTAGGGGAAACAAGTGTGGGCAGTAAATTTCAGAGTAGGATCCTTGTGATGTGAACCTCCAAACATAGCTGGCTGTTGTCTGTTACCATAGAGAGGAAAACAGAGATGTCTGTTGTACACTCAAAAATGCACTTGTACCTGCTAAGAAAAAGGAGGCTGCTTCCCCGTGGCAGAGAACTGGATTATATACACACATGAATGACAGCCAAGCATGTACCTGCTTACAGTATGAATTGATGGACCAAAACACCCCTCTTGACTTTTCCTCCTCTAACTGTCTGCCTCCTTCTGCAGCAATGCCTTGTACAGGTGTCCTCCTGAGAAAGGCAGGATGCCACTTTGGGCAGTGGCAGGCAGGACTGGCAGGCAGCCAGAGTGCAGGCAGCCTGCTGAGCCACAAACACCCTGCAGGTGAGTCACAGATGATTTGTTGTGGCAACTCAAATCCCAGGTCAGGCTCACAGGGCTAATGACAACCTGCCCCCAAAGGATGAGAGGTTTTAAAACGTTCATACTTTTTCCTTTGTACCTTTTGGAGTCTGCCAATTCTTGGTGCTGGGATAATTTCAGTTGAAAAACAAATGTTTTCATAGTAATGCACCACCCTTCTTGACTGATCACGTGGGGACTTCACTTCTTTCATAACCAACTTGAGAAATGGAGAATGTTCCTCTCCCTATTGCTGCTCATTTCCTTATCTCCTTCTCTTCCACGCTGCCTACCTGGTCCTCTGTTTTCTGCTGGCCCATGCTGTACAACAGACTTGGAAAATGAAAAGGGAATAGCCAAGAAACACAAAGCACTGTCTTGGCAGGTTTTCCCATGATGTAACCTGTGCTGTAAGTGGATTCACCTGCATGCCTGGGCCAGCACTCTCCTAGAGCTGGAGCTCTAGTGCTGGGAGCAGGGACCCTTCACAGCTGATCTCAGTGGGCAAAGACTCAGCAGCTGGGGCAAAAGTAACAATCAACTTCTTCATCAAAGCTTTGCATTTCACAGAGCATCCAGGTGCTCTCACTTAGGACAGAGCAGAATGAGAAGGTGGTCTTCTGGTAAGTCCTGTTGTGATGGTTTGGGAGTTCCCTGCCCCCCCCACACTTTGTAAAATGACCTAGACTAGAACTCAGTCAGCTGGAAGTTAAGGACTGAAGCTCTGTTTACAGCTTAGCACAATGTACAAGCAGATATATACACTATGTACAGGAATATTTACAGAAATATACAAGTTAAAGGTAATACAGAAACACAATCCCCCTGCCAGAAATCAGAGACCCCAGGAGGGGCTCCCAACCACCCTTCCACCTTCTCCCCACCCCTATACCTTACCCCAGGGTTTGCCTTACATGCAAGGTGAGTTTGGAGGATGGGCCAGGGGAGTTAGAAGGAAAGTGGTTAGTGAGGTTACTCAGCAGAGAGGAGGAAGACAGCAGCTAGACCACCTGAGAGGCTGTTCCCCAGAGACTGTGTTATCTATGTTCTTATTCTTAAACATCTCAGCAAGCCTATGAGTGAAGTAGACATCATGGTTGTTTCCTTTTCACAGACTATAGTATAATTTTCTCTATTAAAATATTCCAATTAGCCTCAAACCAGCACACCTGTTTTGGCTGAGAAGTGAAGTCACAATAGTTTTGTTTTGTTTTTTAAAGCAAAAGCAGACTGAATATTAGAGGTATTTACTTATGTCTAACACAGCCTCGGTGTAATTATGTATTTTAGCTGAAGCTGAAGCTGAGATGACTTTATTACCAGTGTTCCTCAGGGGCACACGCTTGGGAAATACCTCTGTTACATTTCAGTTGTGGTTGTTCAAACCCAGCTGCTGCTTCTTTCAGGTGTTTGTGTCCCAACATATTGACGAAGAGATGCCTGAAACAGATTGCTAAGCAGCCCTAAAAATCCTGTCTGAGCATCACCCTCTAGTGTAAACATGCAACTATTGCAGGAAAGATTTCATGTTCCTGGATGGAATTTTTGCAGAGGATTGACCTGCAAAGAGAGTCATGTAAAGCCCATTTCATATCCTTAGCTCTTTCCTTGTTTAGCAAAGCATATAGACTAGGCTCAAATTGAAGCACCTACTTCAGTTTTTAAAACTTTAAGGTAATTTTCATAGAATCAGAGATTGTCTCAGGTTGGATGGAAGGGATCTCAGAGATCATCTCCTCCAACTTCCCCACCATGGGCAGGGACACCTCACAACTAGGCTCAAGGCTTCATCCACCTCGAACACCCCCAAGGAGGAGGCATCCCTAGCCTCCCTGGGCAGCCTATTCCATAGTCTTATCACCCTTGTACTGAAAAACTTCTTCCTAAGATCCAGTCTAAGCCTCTTCTGCCTCTTGTCCTATTGCTAAACATCCTCATGAGAAGTCCCTCTGCAGCCTTCCTGTAGGATCCCTTCAGGCAGCTCTAAGGTCCCCCCAGCTCTAAGCACATCCCTAGCTCCCTCAGCCTGTCCTCATAGCAGAGGTGTTCCAGCCCTTGGCTCAGCTTTGTGGCCCTCCTCCAGACTCCCTCCAACAGCTCTGTGTCCTGTACTGTATGGCTGAAGAAAGAAAATTGGATGTTTTATAACTGAGACACAAAAGAAGGAAGTCTAATTCCCCTTCTCTTTTGTAAATCAGTCAGGAGACCTAAATGAAAGGTCCTGAGAAACTTTGCATGTTTTAGAGATGCAAACTTAATATTATGCCAAGTAAACTGTGAGCACAATAAATCTATTGAAACTTTGGTTAGTGGTCTCCTTATAAAGGGCTTCATAGATACTGAAGTGCTTGGGCAAACTTCTATAACCTTCTGAAAATAAAAATATACCCCAGAAAACAGCCAACAGGCTTTAAAAATTCTTGAAAGAAAACTTGAGGTATAAACATTTTTTTCTTGCCATCTTAGAAGACAAATGACCATTTCCTGTGCTCATGCCTTCAATTCCCATGAAAACTGCAAGCCAGCAAAAAGCATTCCCCAAACGCTGTGTGTTGTGTTATTTATTGTTACAGAAGGGATTACTTCTCATCAGCTTACCCCTGGCAAGAAAAAAAAAAACCCAACCCAATCTTAAACCACTGATGTGGGGTGAGGGGGCAGTGAAGGATGTGATTCGTAACTCTGGAATTCCAAAAGGCTGGCATAAAACATGATGCTGTTGAGCAGGCAGGGCTAGCTCATTGTTCTGCTGCTTTCAACACAGTGTTTGCTTTCCTTCTCTTTTCCTTTATGCCTTCAGACTGTGAAACATCAGTTGTTTTCCTGCAGAAGTTGCAAACAGGCCTTCCAGTACCTCAAGAATGCCTACAAGAAGGATGGAGAGAGCCTGCAGGGATAGGATGAGGGGCAATGGCTTTAAACTAGAGCAGAGCAGATTTAGGTTGGATGTTAGGAACCAGTTCATGAGGGTGGTGGAACACTGGAACAGGTTGCCCAGGGAGGTGGTTGGGGCCACATCCCTGGAGATATTCAAGGTGAGGCTGGACAGGCCTCTGGGCAACCTGATCTAGTTGAGGATGTCCCTGCTGACTGCAGAGGTGGTTGAACTGGATGAGCTTTGGAGCCTCCTTCCAACCCAGACCATTCTATGATTAAGAATAAAATAAACCTTGACTGGAAAATCTGTTGCTGCAGGCTGTGCTCCTCACTACAACACAGCCAAAGGATCTCATGGCCACTTCATATTATAGAATCATGCAGTGGCTCAGGTTGGAAGGGACCTGAAAGTTCATCCAGTTCCAACCCCCTGCCATAGGCAGGGACACCTCCCACTAGAACAGGTCACTCAAGGCCTCATCTAAACTAGCTTTGAACACCTCCAGGGAGGGAAGAGTGACTTCCCTCAGCTCTTTAGAGCAATAAAATGATAAGATATATTTACTGCCCATTGCTCTTCTGGAAGGCAGATGTAACCCCTTGAGAAGATGGGAAACTAAGCACTCTGTTTAATCCTGGCAGGGTCTCACTGAGTCTGGATCAAAGCAATGAAGAAATTATTGGCCCTGCAGCAACCAGAAGGGAAGGACACTTGTCACATGCACATTGCCTTGGTGTTTTAAGCTGTTACACACTCACAGGACTCTCAACTGCATCTTTCAGAACATACTTTACAGAAATATTTTTTACAAGGCATTTATTTTACAGAATAAGGCATGATTATTCTCCCCCCCCCTTCCTTTTTTTTTCAAGATGAACTAGCAGACAAAATTATTAAGTACACTAAGTGCAGCAGCTAGCACCACTGTTTGGCCCCCAGGCTGAACATCATTTGGAGTATGACAGCAATGGATGGAACTGCATTTGGAAATTCACCCACGATAACTGGAGCTGCACTGCATAAATCTCATGTAAAGCAGAAAGAAGTTTAACTTGCAATAATTATGTTATTTATAAAGGATGATTTTTCTTCATCTGAGATGGCAGAAGGAAAAAAAAAACAAAACCAAAACTTAATGGTAATTCTCTCTTTATTTTTTCCTGACAACTTTCAGCTCTGCATTGGCTGTTTTGTGTTCTGGTATTGGCCTGCAGTGATTCCCTACTGCTTCATTGCAGGGACAATCAGTAGCCAGGGTGCCCAGTGCTAAAGATTTCTTCAGAAAATGATTATTTGATATCTTATTTTTAGATTCTGATGCATGCTGATGCCATGCTGTTTGCAAATAAGGAGCCAGAAAGCTTTTCTGATGAGAGACAGTTAGAACAGTTAGCAAAACAAAGTGAAGATTGGAAGAAGTAATGACTGCTGCCTATAAATAATCCAACAGGCAAAGGCAAGAAGCACAGCACTAGGGATGGGCAGCAGTGCAGAGTAATGAACACTATTTGCATGCAAGAAAAATGCATTAAAGGGTGCCAGTATGTATGGACAGACTGAAAATGTGATGAGGTTTAGCCATTTGGGCAGTCAAGACCTACAGCAGCCTCCCAGGGGGAACAGCAGAGATGAAAAAACAGCTGCATTTCTGTTTGCATTCAACATGCTTACGGGCAGTGAGTTTGAGATGGTGCCCAGACAGCAAGGGCTGGATCTCAGCACCTGGTGGGTCCGTACCTAACCCATGCACAATGCAAGGGAGAGAGGGAGTGTGGTAGCTGAGGTTTCATGAGACCACAGGCTATAATAAACACCATGAGAAGAAGCCGAGACACATACAGTTGCCTTAAGCAGCCTCTCCATTCGCACAGTAACATTAAAATATTTCCCCATCAATCCCAGCCGCAAAGCAAAGCTTCAAGTCAAAAGGCTCCCGGGACACTCCTGCCTAGCAGCTGCAGCAAAATCTGCGATCAAAGAGGCAGTATCGCTCTGTTTGCCTGTCAAAGGTAAACGCCTGAGTTTTCCTTAGAATACCCTTACAATTTGTGCCTGGCCGGGCTGACAGGGAGTGGAAGGACTATGAGAGGTGACAGGGCTGCCACAACTGGATACGCTCCCTGCAGGCACCGCAGGGGAAGCCCGGACGGCAGAGGTCGGACCGAGAGCCCGGGGATGCAGGATGCAAAGCCAGGCACTCTCGCAGAGCCAGGCGGGGACTGGGCTCTTCTGCCAGGCACCCAGGGACACAAGAAGAGGACACAGCCTCAAACTGTTTAGGCTGAACATTCGGAAGAAATTCTTCACGGAAAGAGTGATCACCCATTGGAATGGGCTGCCCGGGGAGGTGGTGGAGTCCCCATCCCTGAAGGTGTTTAAAAGGAGACTGGATGAGGCACTTAGTGCCATGGTTTAGTTAATTAGAAGGGTTAGGTGATAGGTTGGACTCGATGATCCTAGAGGTCTCTTCCAACCTGGTTAATTCTGTGATTCTGTGAAAGGGAAAGCCAGCCGCATCAGCCGGCAGCGATGTTCTACAACCCAAAACAAGCCCTCAACCGCCGTCTCCTCGCCCTCTCCCTCAGCCGGGCGGGTAGAGCGCCGGGGGAGGGCCATCAGGTTGGACTGCTGCCTGATTGGATAGCGCTCCTGTCAATCAGTATCCGCGGGGCGGGACCGTGCCCGGGACCGGAGCAGGGGCGGGGCAGGCCTCCCAGTATCACGTGTGTGCGCGGTGCTCTTGGGAGGGCGCATGCGCGTTAGCGGCCGGCGCTGAAATTCAAATCGCAGCAGCGGTTAGGGTGGAGGTTTGGCGTGTCGCGGGTGGCCTGAGAGCGGGCAGCAGTAGCAGCCGCCATGGACCCCTTCACTGAGGTAAGGACGCGGCGTGGGTTGGTCCCCTTGGAGGGAGCGCACTGGCGGGGTCGATCCGGCCAGGGGGCGAGTTGTCAGTGCCGGCGGCCGTAGGGAGAGAAGGCGATACGGGCAGGCCAGGGGAGCTGCTGCCTGTGGCAGCGCATGCGGGGCCGAACGGTTTCTCACAGCCCTGGTTCAGGCCTGTCAGCGCCTTTCATCGACTGCTGCATGCTTCGAAGGGTTGTAGCGAGCCTCCTTCTCTGCAGCGGGAGACTTTCCGCCCGCTCGTCTTTCTCGTCCTGGTACCTCCCGTATTGTAGCCGGCCCAGGCGTTCGTGGGGCCTCAGGTCTCTTCCCGGAGGGTGCAAAGTGGTTATTCGTGCGAGGCTTTGCGCAGGAGAGGATCTGTTCTAAACCGGGCTGCTACCTGACTGTGTTTCCTGGCGCTTTAATGTTGTCCTTTCATGAGCGTTTGGCAAATAGGATTTTTCGCTGAAACAGAAGGCAGCCTGAAAGCTGTGGGGTGCAGTGTTGACAACTGTTGTGCCGGCCTCATCTAAAGGTCGAGAGTGAAATTTGGGCAAAGCAGTAACCATCTGATGAAAAATGTGCCCCGTTGGCGTTGCTGCCACCTCTGACTGGTCGCTTCCATCTGCTGGCACAGTTCCTCTTATTTAAAAACAGGCATTCGTTAGGGGTGGGTTTGGGCTGTGTGTGTTGGAGGCTAAAGTGTACCAGAATGGAACTAACTTGGATCTGTAGGTTTCCTAGAGATGCTCTACTGCAGTCTGATTTTGTGTATCGTGTTCTTGTGACTGCTTTGGAAAACGTCATGGTCAAAATTTACCTCGATCCACAGCCTGCCTAAACCTTGAAAGCAATTTGTATATCAAACTGACGTAGAATCATAGAATGGTAAGGTTGGAAGGGACCTCAAAGATCATCCAGTTCCAACCCCCTGCCATAGGCAGGGACACCTCCACTAGAACAGGTCTCAAGGACTCATCCAACCTGGCCTCGAACACCTCCAAGGAGGTTGTGGAGCACAGAAGCCCAGAATGTGATCAAAGATGGGCTTCTGTGCTCCACAATCTCCCTGAGCAACCTGTGCCAGTGTCTCGCCACCCTCACTGCAAACAACTTCTTCCTAACATCCAGCTTCTATCTCCCCTCTGCCAGTTTAAACCCATTGCCCTTTGTCCTGTCATTACCAGACCTTGTCAGTAATCCCTCCCCAGCNTCAACTGTGCATACTTAACCTGAGAGTCCAAAAAAAAAAGAAAGTGACCACGATGCTTCAGTTTAAAAAAAAAACCCAAAAAACCCCCAACCAATCAAAAACAACAGACCATAAATGATTGATCTGAATGTCCTTACTAAATGTGTTATGCCAGGGCAGATTTACCTTACCCCCTTTGTAAAGTGTAAACATCTTGAAACCACCTTCCTTAATTGGTAGTGAGTAGCATGATCCAACTAGCCTTACATAAACTTCAAGTCCAGGCTGCTGAATCAAGTTTAAAATGGTTTTGAATGCTGGGAGATATTCCAAACTCAACACACCCTTCTCTTAAGTAACTGACTTTGAAAAGCTATGACCAACTGTGAGGCCACTCCTCGGAGTCAACTTCAACTCAAACACGTTCGTTAGCATTGCAGAGTGCCTGCAATGTTTGTGCTGTGGGGGACACTCCACTGCTGTGTTAAAATCTGGCTAAGGTCTGTGTGTATTAGTATGGAAATGTAACAGCTTCCAAAAAAAATTCTGAAAAGGAAGCTTTTTGCCACCTACTAGGAAGTATTTATGTTCTGAGTTTCTTTTTCTTTTAATAAAACCTTTCCTTAACTATTTTTAGATAGTCTTTGTCTATGAATTACCATGGCAGTTACTGTTAGATAATCTTTGTCTACAGATTACATTCCTTGCATGAACTGGTGAGGCATTGTAAATGGTGATTATAAAGCAGTATAATTCGAGCCTTAATTGGCCAAAGCGTGATGCTAATTCAGTGTTTGCTGAGCACTTTACTGTAACAAATGTTGCCCTTTTCTCACTGAATTGAAGCTGGAATCAATCTTGCTGTTATTCAGTGGAATGCTTTTAAATCAGATAGTCACAAAATAAAGTTCCCTTTGATTAACACTGCAAGGGGAAAAAAAAAACCAAACCTATCTGAATCTCAACCAAATTATTAATACAGAGCACACTGAAGAGATGGTGTAGTGAATACTTTTAGGATCACAATGAATATACTCTTTGTGGCTTTCCTTTTTCTAGTTGACTGCATAAACACCTTTCTTGCACAAAAGGCTTTGTTTGGCACTGCAGAGTCTTACAGGCTGCCCGGAGAGGTTGTGGTGTCTCCTTCCCTGGAGACATTCACAACCTGCCTGGATGCGTTCCTGTGTAACCTGTCCTAGGTGATCCTGCTCTGGCAGGGGGGATTGGACTGAACGATGGTTCCAAGTCCCTTCCAACCCCTAACATTCTGTGATTAAAAACAGTCTAGTTTATTTTGTGCTTCGAGGTACATATTAACATTCATAGAGCAAAGTTTGGTTTGCTGCTGTGATGGCTGACCAAAGATTAAGTTGCTCAGGGTGCATGTGTGCAGTTTGAAGTTAACTGCTCCTTCAGTGTCGTGGATAAATTTGCCTCTTGTGCTGCATTCTGCTGGTGAAGCAGAGTAGTCAGAACGAATCTTTGTAGTCACATGTGAGTCTAAGTATCTTCTCTAAGGCTGCTAACCATGTACTTTAAAAGAAGCTTTTTTAAAACCAAGACTGTCCATCAACATTTAATGTAGGAAGAACTTTACTCATGAAGGTACTAACCTCTTGATTAGAGAAGCCAGGGGGGAAGTGTTTCATCCTAAAAGAACAAACTGATATCATCAAAGGTAGGAAATTCTGGATGTTAAATGAGGGTAGTACCAAAGAATGGCAAAATTTCCCCCCAGGGAAGGATTTGACGTTTCATTAACCTCATACTGAATATTGTTTTGTTCATTTCACCAAATGAAAATAGAAAAGGCTGCCACTTGCAGGTGAATCAATAAGTTTGCCACACAAACTGCTGGATATACGTTTTTAAAACCAAGCTTGCCCACCAGTGTTTACAGCAGGAAGACCTTTTCTGATATTTAGAAGATGCTTTTGCAACACAAACTGTGAACTTCTAACTGCAACATGCTAGTTCTCAGGTTCCTAGATGTAATTAAGTAGATATATCCTACCTTGAAACTTTGGCTGTCATCAGAATGCTTGCAGGACCTGCTTGTTGATGAACTTGAAAAGTAAGACTCAAGTCCTGCTGGCTGGCTTACTCATCATGTGTAATAGCAGATTTGAATTATGGCAGTTGCATGGAAAAGTTGAGATACAAAACAAGCCAATGGAAGGTGGAGCTGAGCCATAGAGGCATGCATTCCTGGGAAGTGACATCCTATTTGTAACAACTGAAACTCAACCAACAAACCAGAAAGGAATGCGTGGCTGCATCTGAATAGAACTGTAGGAATACTGTTGTGGGAGATGCACTCAACGTTGTGCAAGAAGAGGAGTTCATTTATATAGCCTTGAAGATTTTATTTTAATGAGTAGTAACCTGCACTTTCCCTCTGCCTTTTGGAGGTTGAAATAAAGAAACTTGACTAGCATGGAGCTTGCATCAAAGGCCCTCCTGGCACTTGTGTGGAAGTTAAGAGAAGCTGATATTTTTTTTTTTGCTTTCACAAAAAAACTGTTGAGATTGACATCCTATTTGTCCTGTGTTGCCCTACAATGGAACATTGTTCAAGACTTCAGCTTTAGACAGTTAAAAATGTGAAATGTGTATTTAATTGCTGTGCAACAGGACAGATAATGGCTGGCACAGTTCTCATGATAATTTATGTGTGCCACCAAACAAGTGCAGTTTATATGCTGCCCTTTCAAGGCCATTAGTTCAATCACGCAATTTCTTGTGCCAAAGTGCTTTAAAATCCAGATCAAAGGAATAACCAAACATCCTCTAGATGTGATCAAACTGAGTGGTGATGATTTTTAAATTTTAAAATATTTAAATATTAAATTAAAATTAAAAAAATATTTTAAAATATTTTTTAAAAAAATCAACCTATTTCAAGTGAGGATTCTACATGGAATTATTTTTCATGCATTTGGAGTTGATTAATAATTTATTAAAGCAGCTGTCTGTGGAATCACAGTATCCAAATGTCCAGTGGACAGGGGATGAAGGAGGATGCTTTTAGGTAGCTCAAAGTAATAATCACAGTATCCAAATGTCCAGTGGACAGAGGATGAAGGAGGATGCTGTTAGGTAGCTCAAAGTAATAATCACAGTATGCAAATGTCCAGTGGACAGGGGATGAAGGAGGATGCTGTTAGGTAGCTCAACTGGGCATCATTTTGTATATTCTTCTGTATACAGATTGTGATAAAGAGCTTATTGCTTAAGACAACTGGTTACAACATCTATTCTTAAAACTCAAGCTTGAGGTAGAGAAACTCACTTTAGAAGATGTAATTCAAACAATTTAAAAAATATTAACAACCACACAATTTGCATTTTCTTATGACCTCTTGGCAACCACTTGAATGTTGTTTATTTTGTTGAAGGGTTGGTCTCAATCAGGTAACTTGACCATGTACTTGAGCAGTGTGTCGAACAAACCTCCTAGCAAGACTGTCACAAAAATGTAATCACCTCCAAACATTTCTGACTGCTTGAGGCTCTTTTTCTTTAAAAATGTTGCTATTGGTTGTGTCTCTTTAGTTTCCTTTTAAAGCCAAGATACTGAGAACAGTAGTTGAGTTAATGGCCAGAACTTTGGAACCTGCTGTCTAGCTTCACCTCTTCTTAATAAAAGAATAGGTGCTTCTATAATTTTCATGTGACTGGGTGAAAAGACCCAAACCATTGCTTCTGTAAAGAGAATCATAGAATGGTAAGGTTGGAAGGAGACTTCAAGGATCATCTAGTTCCAACCCCCTGCCATAGGCAGGGACACCTCCCACTAGTACAGGTCACTCAAGGCCTCGTCCAACCTGGCCTTGAACACCTCCAGGGAGGGAGCAGCCACAACCTCCCTGGGCAACCTGTGCCAGTGTCTCACCACCCTCACTGCAAAGAACTTCCTCCTAACATCCAGTCTAAATCTCCCCTCTGCCAGTTTAAACCCATTGCCCCTTGTCCTGTCATTGCAAGACCTTGTAAATAGTCCCTCCCCAGCCTTCCTGTAGGCCCCCTTCAGATACTGGAAGGCTACTCTAAGGTCTCCTGGAAGCCTTCTCTTCTCCAGGCTGCAGAGCCCCAACTCTCTCAGCCTGTCCTCATAGCAGAGCTGCTGCAGCCCTCTGAGCATCTTTGTGGCCTCCTCTGGACCGGCTCCAACACTTCCATGTCCTTCCTGTGCTGGGGGCTCCAGAACTGCACACAGTACTCCAGATGGGGTCTGAGGAGAGCAGAGTAAAGGGGCAGAATCACCTCAAGGCCCTGCTGGCCACACTTCTCTTGATACAGCCCAGGACTCAGTTGAATGCTGCAGCCTGTTGCCTGTCTGGTAGGCCAAAGAACTTTAGATAACCTGCAAATAGGTACTGCTCAGTCAGACAGCATGGAAGTAGCCTGGCATGTGCTACAGTGTGAACTGCCTTCTATCTAATAGGCACTTGCTGAGAATGGGAGGAGCAGTGGGTATTACAGCAGTGAAATCAAAACATAGCCTTAAGGGCTTATCACAGTGAGGAAGAGAGTGTACACAGCATACCATGTAGTTGGCAGTGTAGAAAACAAATGTTAATTATGGTTTCCCCCCAACCAAAAGCAGATCTAGAATGTTTCTGTCACAGTAGATGAGGTAGCAACGTCCAAGAGGTGTATTTGTCTTCCTGTGCCTTCACTGTAGACTCCTGGGCTTGTATATCCTAGTATGTGCTATATAAAAGTAAACATTTTAAATCTGAGCCCTTGGTAGTTAACATGCTTGTTGCAATGTATAGTAAACCATGATTTATTGACTACACAGAAACTCCTTGAAAGAACTCGTGCCAGGCGAGAGAACCTGCAGAAGAAAATGGCTGAGCGGTCCAAGATGGGAGCAAGACCCACAATGCAGACCAAGAGGGTCAGAGAGCCTTTGTTAGAGACTGGTAACCAGGCATCTCTTCCAGGGGAAGAAGGTATTTGCAACAAGTTTAATAAAAAGTCTTTTGGTATAGGTCTCATCCTCTTTTTCACTAAGGGAAGTGAAAACACTCAGTGTTTATCTTCATCTAAGCAGTGATGGACGCAATTACCTGGCCACTAGAACTGCATATGGCTAATCCTTAGCTTAACCTGAGAGCAGATGCTCTAAGTAATTAGTAAGCTATTTAAAAGTACTTGTATCATGCCAATCATAGTGCCTTGTGCTTGGCAGAATTTGGGAAGGGCAGTTTTCTGGGAGGCATCTGAGGGCATATTTATAAATTGCATTTTGTTTTCATTACAGTCTTGTCCTGTCACTGAAAATACTTTAGAGTCTCTGAATACTCACTTGCTTTAATGCTCTGATCCATGCAGGGAAACCTGGGACAAAACCATCACCATCAAAGAGGCTCTGCCCTAACAACATAGAAACTCAGACTTCCAGTTCAGAGAACACACAGCCACTTCCTTCAAGCTCCACAAGCCATCGTTCTCCTGAGAGGACTTCAGAGTTGCACGTGGCTGCTTCTGACAGGTCTTCACTGGTTCAGCCTCTTGAGAAACAAAAACCAAACACAGAGTCAGGAACTCCTGCAGCCCTTTCGGTCAAAACACGAATGCAGAGGCTGGCAGAGCAGCGGCGTTGCTGGGACAGTGAAGGTGTGTTTCACCTCTGAAGCTGTACTGGTGTTTTTCAGTGTTTGCTTCCATGGTGGTTTGCTAGCAGAAGATAATTTTGTGTGTGAATGCTAACGTTTTCAGAAGCAATTCTCAAACAGCTCTGAGGGAGGCCTAGAATGATGAAACTGACTACAACTTAATTTTATACCTTTTTTTCCTCCCCTTCTACTAGTATAATGCTTTGTTTGTCACAACAGTAGCATAAAACTAGTAAACTGCTTGGTCAAATGTGTTGGCTTTGCAGTGAGCTTTAACTTGATTAGTCTCAAAATCTTCAGAGCTAGTTGCTTGATTCTGTTGATAGCTGCTGACAAACTCTATGTACAGCAAAATGCAGAAGATGCAGATATATCTCATATTTTACTAGCAAAATAAACATGTTTTTCTTTTTTTCCAGATCCCTCTGAATGTGCTGCTCTGTCTCCCCTCCAGTCAAAAGATCTGTCTGTTTCTCCACCTAAGCAGACATCTAATGCCCTGGCAAGTGATACCCCTATTGGGAGAAGAGGCCGTTTAGCTAACCTTGCTGCTACAATTGGTTCCTGGGAAGATGACCTAAGTCATCCATCTGCAAAGCAAAACAATGCACAAGAACAGCCTGGCACTACTTGTTTATCCAAATTGTCCACTACAAGTGGAGCATCTGCTAGAATCAATAGTAGCAGTGTAAAGCAGGAAGCTGCATCCTGTTCTCAAAGGCTTGTTGAGGCTTCTGTTAATAAACCAGCAAACTCAAAGGTAGAGGTGAGTGTCTGATTCAGTTGCTGCTTTAAAATTGATTTGAATATTGGGAGACACATACACAAATGTTAATTCAGAGCTGTTTAACCTGAATTTAAAGTTGTGGTGTGAGCAATCTGAGACTATTTACAACTTTTGCTTTATTTCAATCCTGCGTGCCATTTGTTTTTTAATAGCTTAGAATCCTCTTTATTGAAATGTAAAGATAGATGTACTTAGAAATCTTGTAAGAGTTCATATCAAAGTAATTGTTGCTCTTTTGACCATCAAAAGGGGGCTTCTTATGGGAATGTTGGGTTTCACTTCATAATTTCATGTAGTTTATTGACTTAAATAGCAAATATTGTTGCTGTATGAGAATTCTGTCACAATAGTAATACCTATTGTTCAAGTTATACCATTTATGAGGTAACAGTATCTGCCCTGTGCAGCCCTGTTTAGGGAAATGTGAGAAAGTACCTAAAGTAGCTGGCAAAGGCACCTGGACTGAAATGCAGGAACAATAGGAAATATTGGGCATAAAAAAACCCCTTTTGATGCTTGTTCTCAGCTTTCTGTTATTGATGTGTTGTGTTACCTCCTAGTATGCTGTGCAGAATGCTTTCATTCTTTTCCCTCTTGAGAAAATAAGAATGTACAGTCTCATCTTAATATTCCCTTTTCCTTTGTAAGGATCCAAGCAGTCTTAGAACACAACCCTCGAGAGTTGCTGTTCGTTGTTCTAAGGAATCTGAAGTACGACAACCGCTAACGGGGAATCCCTGCAGCCCTCAGAAAGCTGAGAAGCTTACACAGGCAGCAAAACCACCTTTGCCTCAACCAGTTCAGTCCAAAGAAGAGCCAGTCAAAGGAACACATGTACAACTTGAACCTAAGGGGAAACCCACAACACCAGGTAAGCTGGTTTTCAGCTTCAATAAATGCTCAGGCTTATGTATCCTGGGTTCAAACTATGTATTAGTAAAGAATTTATGGTGCCTATTTCTGCTGTAACCTGAGTGAAGTCCTGAAGAGTTCTGTGATGATTATGAATTGAACAGCTTCCATATTTTTTCAATAGTAATTTCCTGGACATGTTTTTTAGGAACTCCTGAGACCAAAATCAATCTAACTTCTGTATGTAAAAATGTATTCTGCTGACATCAGTTAACTGAGACCATTCAAAACTCCTTTCAATTGTTGGATACTACTTGTATCTAATCAATATGAAGTAGAGTCTGCATATCTTAGAAGAAATCAAAGCTATAATGCTCTTAACTTTTCATAGTGGCTTCATTTTCAGTGGTAACATTGATGTCAAAATAATTGATCATCAAATTCAACTGCTTGTTGGGTTAGAAACTTGGACTAACAGCTTGAACTCCTTGAAATGAGGATCAGTAGAGCAAGTGTGTGTCTCTAGATTTACTGAGCTGTTCTTTCATTGCCAGCTTGTGTGGTGGATGCTAAACAATGTATCCATGTTGTTTACTGGAACAGACGTTTGTAGGAAGGCTGTGAGGGAGGCTAATTGTCTCTGGCATGTTGAAAAAGCAAAGTGGTAGATCACACATGGACATCAGTAACAGAAGGACATCTGTTTGCTCTGATATGCTGCTTTATTAACAGCAGTCTTCTGTTAGGTATTTTGCACTTCAGCTTTAATTTGTTTATACCATAATGGAGTATTCTGCACTAGATTATGGTCCTGCTCTGGCAGGTGGGTTGACCTTGATGATCTCTAGAGGTCTCTTCCAACCCCTAACATCCTGTGATCCTGAAAAGAGCTGTAAAGGAGAGAGCTTAATTGCCTCATTGAGAACCTTCAGCAAGATGCAAAACTGGGGTGATGTCTTCCTGTGTTTTTTGAGAGTTTTTTTCAAGGCAAAGCAATTGTTCTTGTAGGGGGATCAGGAATTAAGCCCTTCCTGGAACGCTTTGGGGAGCTCTGTCAGGAGCGTGCTGCACGGAGTCCTGCTGCCAATCCTGCGGGGTGCAGAACTCCCATTGTCACCCCACACACGAGGATCATCCAGGAGAGGCTTCTCAAACAGAATGAAAATTCCTCTACTGCCAGTCTAGCCCTTCAGCTGAAGCAGGTATGTCTTGCTAGCTCATAAGCTGGGGGAAGAGTCTTGCTGTTCTGCACCTACCCGAGGCATCAGACTGGTTTTGGCGTCTCCCAGCTGTCAGCTTTCCCCTCCTCTGTTTGCTTAGGAGCGTGAACGAGAACTCGCCTGCCTCCGGGGCCGCTTTGACAGGGGCAATCTGTGGAGTGTGGACAGAAGTGAGAGTTCCCAGAGAAAAATTCCAGAAGCTAAAATGGTAAGGTGTTACCTCCCCCTACCAAAAGGTGATAGGCTGTGAATTGCTTTAATATGTTCTGAAAGCTAGGATAGAGTCATGAATGTAAATAAAAGATAGAAACCTATGGTGTGTTAGAAATTTTG
>WBNM01007961.1:1790-32958 GCA_013399055.1 Ramphastos sulfuratus
CTTGAACACCTCCAGGGAGGGAGCAGCCACAACCTCCCTGGGCAACCTGTGCCAGTGTCTCACCACCCTCACTGCAAACAACTTCCTCCTAACATCCAGTTTCAATCTCCCCTCTGCCACTTTAAACCCATTGCCCCTTGTCCTGTCATTGCAAGACCTTGTCAATAGTCCCTCCCCAGCCTTCCTGTAGGCCCCCTTCAGATACTGGAAGGCTACTCTAAGGTCTCCTCAAAGTCTTCTCTTCTTCAGGCTGCAGAGCCCCAACTCTTGTAGCCTGTCCTTATAGCAGAGCTGCTGCAGCCCTCTGAGCATCTTTGTGGCCTCCTCTGGACTCGCTCCAACAGTTCAATGTCCTTCCTGAGCTGAGGGCTCCAGAACTGCACACAGTACTCCAGGTGGGGTCTGACAAGAGCAGAAGTGATCCCATCATTTAGAGTTGCTCTCAATTTTTTCTCTAGCCTTAAAAGGACTGTTTCAAAATACTGAAAGCACCTAGTTTATATCTGTGCCTCTTAGTATAACGCTGCATGGATTGTGTATGTGAAGTCTTAGACAGATCGTGGCTGTAGGCTTTTATATGGCTGGAAATGAGGTAAATCTGAAGAATATATGGGATCTTCAGTGTTTATATAGTGTGGGGCAATTTTCACCTTGCAGTCTAGCACACTAAGGCTTTTTTTCCAAGCCAGGCATGTTAATACATTATCCTTCTTGGAAAACTTTCACAAATACAGACATTTCAAGTGAAAACAGAATACAAAAGTAATCAATCTAAAAGGAAGAAAAAAGGCAGACACTCCTTACTTAGCCTCCAAACTAAAACACATAAACAGTTCTCTAACTTTATTTTATACTATATATCATTCCCTTGCATCAAACTGCTTATGAATAAACATTAAGAGCATAAAGAAATGTTTGGGACTGCATATTTAAGCTGTAAGTTCTTTTGGGCTGGGAACTGAACCCTGTAATGCTTGCAAAGGTGGTTCTATACTAATGAAAAAAACAGGTGGTCCTCAGGACCAAAGTGCAGTAAATCTTTCTTTTTAGGATATTATATCATCCCTTAGGAAAGCAGCTACCCTATCCATCCTTGCATGCCAAACATCAGCAGGCTACCAGTGATAAAACTACATATTCAATGCACAGTTAGTTACAGTTCTCTAACTGGCTTCTGGCCCATATTATTGACAGCTCATTTCTGGTCTACATTGCTCAAGGGATCTGCAGAAATGAGAGACAGGATATAGAAGAAAATTAACCACCTTCCTTCCTAGGAGATGGAAATGAGATAGACCAGCAGAATCATATGACAGATTTTTCTATCTGTCCTACCTGAAAGGAGGTTGTAGTGAGGTGAGTGTTGGTTTCTTCTCCATAGTATCAAGTGATCGAATGAGAGGAAATAGCCTCAAGCTGTACTAGGGAAGGTTTAGGCTGAATATAAGGGAAAAAATATTTACCGAAAGAGTTGTCAGGCACTGGAATAGGCTGCACGGGGAGGTGGTGGAAATACCATCTCTGGTGGTGTTAAAAAAAAAATGTAGACATGTTTTGGAGTACTGTGCACAGTTCTGGCACCCCTAGCACAGGAAGGACATTGAACTGTTGGAACTGGTCCAGAGGAGGCCATGAAGACACTCAGCTCTAGCTAGAGCTCTAGCTCTAGCTCTAGGAGAGCAGCAGCGCTGCTATAAGGACAGGCTGAGAGAGTTGGGGCTCTGCAGCCTGGAGAAGAGAAGGCTTCCAGGAGACCTTAGAGTAGCCTTCCAGCATCTGAAGGGGGCCTACAGGAAGGCTGTGGAGGGACTATTTACAAGGTCTTGCAATGACAGGACAAGGGGCAATGGGTTTAAACTGGATGTTAGGAGGAAGTGAGGATGGTAAGACACTGACACAGGTTGCCCAGGGAGGTTGTGGCTGCTCCCTCCCTGGAGGTGTTCAAGGCCAGGCTAGATGAGGCCTTGCGTAACCTGTAGTAGTGGGAGGTGTCCCTGGCTATGGCAGGGGGTTGGAATTAAATGATCTTTGAAGTCCCTTCCAACCTTACTATTCTATGATTCTATGATTTAACAGTCATGGTAGTGTTAGGCTGATGATAGGCCTCAATGATCTTCAAGGTCTTTTTCCAACTGAAATGATTCAGTGATTCTATGATTCTGTTTGTAAAGCTAAAGTAACTTTCAGTGGCTTCTCCTTTCCTTCTCATCTCACATCAAAAATCCTAAGATAACGGAGTTTGCTCTAGACAGAAATTTAGAGGCAACAGCTTAGAAGAAGGAAGAGAAGGAGAAGGAGGGAGGGGAAAGCAATAAAAGAAAAGAACATTTCCTCTCGTTGAAGTCTCAAAGAGTTAAGAGGCAAAATTATCCCATTTTGAAGTTTTCTGCTGGGAAGACAACTTAACCCTGTGGTTAGCAGGCCCTGGCTTTACACTACTCCCATAATAGTTACACAGGCATCCTGGATCAGAGCCAGTGTTGCCACATCTTTAAAGACAGTTGATGGCTAGAAGGGGGATGCTTTAATTGAGAAAGGTTAGCCCGTGAGTGAAGTTTTCCATGTTTCTCTGTGTGTGGTTTGAGACTGGCTGGGTGTAAATGCAGCCAGTTTTTTAGAGGGTTTACTAGCTCAGAATGTTTTTTAACAGGCGAGAAAAAACAATGTTTTGCTTGGGAAGCTATTTTAGGGTGCCCTTAGTGGTTTTTAAATGATCCTCGCAATGACAAAAGGTATTTTTCCTCCCCAAAAAGAAGGAAAAAATAAAAAGCAAAGACCTCCTACGTAAAAATACGGAGTTCCTAGTCTGACATTTCAACAGCTTTTAAGAAATGATCAGAAAAGAAAGGAAAAAAAGGGTGGAAAAAAAAATATCCAGCAATACTAGAAATAGAAGCATTTAAGTCATGACATTATAGCAATTACAGGACTATATACAGATGTGCAGATCAAAGACAGAAAGAATGATTAGGTCTTACAGTCCTAGTTTTCCTTAATTAGCATTTTCACCTCTGTGACTTTCCTCAAGTGCATTTTTGTTCCACAGAGCTTCTTTTAAAAAGCCTACGTAATCCAAAGATACCATGATAGAATATCTATATTTATAGTTGCTGGACATATATTTACATAAGAAAGGGGCTATTAACTTCAGAGAGGCAGGGACAATGCAAATGACAACAGCATATGTTTAGGATCTTACCAGTAAGCCAGTAATGTTCAGAAATGTCAGTTCTGATGTAATGGTGGTCGTGAGAAGGGCCCAGAGAACGTGTAAGAGCAGTGTCTTTGCCAAGGAAATCAGAAGCTGTTCCAGCATAAAGAAACTCATCTGCAAATGAAAAAGAAATAGGATTTCTACAGCTGTGGGGTAAACAAAACTAAAGCTGTCCTTGTTTTGGTGGGTAAACAATAACTATATTTAATAGATCTATGAGCTAATTTAAATTTTTTTTAAAGTATTATGTTTTAATGGGATTTGGGATTGCTTGAAGTTATCTATATTAAAATGAAGGTAATATTTTTAATTGTGTGCCTGAGAAGTAAAAGAATTCAAGTCTAATTATCAGGTGCTTTATGCACTCAAAAAAGTAAATTCCATGGCTTTAAAGTGTGCTGGGCTTTGAAGGGTATAAATGTCTATCTGTCTGTACATCCTGCTCTGTAAGCACTGACCATGAACATTGGGGCCGTAGCAAAAAAGATGACCACCCACCCATTCAAGCTAGCTTTTGGTTTGTCGTGGCCCTGATGGTTTTGGTGCTACTGGGCTTGAGCAAGTAAACATGATGGATGCTTCACTACAGGAACTTTACAGCTTGGCCCCTTCTAGTGTAGAGATCTCCATCCTACACTTCATTCCTGAAGAGGAATTTAGTCGCTATGGGAATTGCTCTCAACTGTGTAACATATTAATGATAGGAATATGGGTACAGACCCAAACTATGATCATTAGAACATAGCAAGTGGTCCCAGTAAAATAAATTAGTTATCTTGCTTGGAGAAGGGAGCCAGGATCTGTCTCCAAAGGAAACTGTTATCTAGAGTAAAATACAATGCACTTGCTGCAATTTGACTTACTATCTAGTGGCCTGCCAGCTTTGTTAGCAATGCAAAATTTCACAACTTTAAGAATTGCAAAATGTTATCTGTTTTCCTTCAGGTCTCAGTACTTTCCTAAAAAGTAGCAAAGAAATAGTATCACGGTGACTTTGATTTTAATTTTTTTTTTCTCCCTCACATTGTGCGTTTTATGATTGTATTTCTTGTCTGCAAAATAACAAGATAGCTTTATTGGTTTGAGGATTTTGTTGTGCTTGGATTTCTTTGGCTGATTTGCTTTAGTTTTGTTTAGTTTTTGGTTTTGCTTAATGACTCACAACAATAAATCCCTGGATCTTGTAAAAAGAAAAAAAAAAAGTTTAGTGTTCTTAAACAATAAGCATTAAAAAGCCCTATCAGATACATAAGAATCCCTTTCCAGGTGTTCCTNTGTCAACATAGACACTTCTGTTTTCATTTGCAAAAGATGTAAATAAAATTTTTAAAAAAGAAAGGGAAAAAAACCCAAAACAACAAAGCATCAAAACCTCACAAAAAAAATCACAATCCACCACCCACAAGTACTTGACAAAAAAAAAAAAAAAAAAGAGATCTCTCAACCTTCTTTTTACCTCAGTATTATTGTTACATATGTATTATTTTCATGACAGTATTGGCAAGCACATCTTTCAGACAGCATGTCGCCTTTGTGAAGAGACAACAGTGCTTTCTGAAAGGTATTTGTCGTAATGAGNTAGTATCACGGTGACTTTGATTTTAATTTTTTTTTTCTCCCTCACGTTGTGCGTTTTATGATTGTATTTCTTGTCTGCAAAATAACAAGATAGCTTTATTGGTTTGAGGATTTTGTTGTGCTTGGATTTCTTTGGCTGATTTGCTTTAGTTTTGTTTAGTTTTTGGTTTTGCTTAATGACTCACAACAATAAATCCCTGGATCTTGTAAAAAGAAAAAAAAAAAAAGTTTAGTGTTCTTAAACAATAAGCATTAAAAAGTCCTATCAGATACATAAGAATCCCTTTCCAGGTGTTCCTTCTCCAGGTTTTCTGACACTCTTGATGTAAACATTTCATAAGATCTTTTAGAGAGAAGTCCTTTGTTGAGAGTGAAAACAGAATAAAAAATTTNATCAAAACCTCACAAAAAAAATCACAATCCACCACCCACAAGTACTTGACAAAAAAAAAAAAAAAAAAGAGATCTCTCAACCTTCTTTTTACCTCAGTATTATTGTTACATATGTATTATTTTCATGACAGTATTGGCAAGCACATCTTTCAGACAGCATGTCGCCTTTGTGAAGAGACAACAGTGCTTTCTGAAAGGTATTTGTCGTAATGAGGAATGGGCAGGGTAATTGGTGTTTGCTAACTGACAGGCACTCAGTGATCAATAATTCTGCAAGGCTAACAGAAATTCTTCATCCTTGCTTAGAGCCTGCTGACAAGGCATTTTCAGCACTTCTTTTGGCTTTTGGTATCTCTCATTCCAAAGTCTCGGTTAGGTCTAGAATAGTTTTGATGTGATTTGTAATAGAGGATGGATGATGAACAGGTGATTTTTCCATCAAAAGGACTAAACTTCGAGTGGAATTCTGTTTAGAACTCAAAGGGAGAGTATGTATTTCTACAAAAGAATTAAAATTACAGCTGTATTAACCTAAATGCATTAGTGAACTTATAATGAAATATCACAGTATCACAGTATCACACAGTATCACAGTATAGCAAGGTTGGAAGAGACCATCAAATTTAGCTCTTATGTATAACTGATTTCAGAGTGCTTTCTGAGGGATATAAGTAAATTTTGTTTCCACTTATCAGACAAATAAAACTAGGCAGAGAGAAGTGGCATGCCAAAGGATACTCCTCTCATCAGTGGCAGAGACAGAATGCCATCACATTGCAGTATCATGTCAATGAGCTGTTCTGCTCTCCTCACACTTTTGGTAATAATCATCAAAAGATAGACCAAGAATTCATTCTCTGATCAGGTCTATAACTCTTTACAACGCTTCTTGCACATTATTGTAAAGCACTTGACACCAGGCACAGTCAGAGAACAGATACTAGAATATCCTGTTCATTAATTTTGTCTACCTCGAAAACTGTAGCAAAGTTCATAGCTTAGTTAGCTAAAACACAGCAGCTTCTTCAGTTGACAAGACATAATAGAGCAGCCAAAGCACTAGAGTGCTACTGAAATTAGCCAACTACATCATAAATCATGAAGTTCTACTGCATTAAAAAAAAAAAAAAAGTTTCTAGAATCCCATTTTAAAAATAGACTTCATGGTCATTAAACAGTCCTAAGGGTCTCTGAGAAGAATAAGTGCTGGCTTTAATCTATTGTTTTTAATAAAGGAAGTCCTGCCCCATCTGTTGGGTCAGAATCACAAATCATCTATCTTATTATCTGAGCATAAAGAGTGGACATTAGTCATATTCTTTTTATAACACAGAGTGACCGATACTTCAAAGCATTGTCACCACTGCTCTCTGGCTGCAAATGAAAACGTCCTGGTGCTCCTCTCTTATCTTGTATTCATATGCTTGACGGACAAGTTAAATGAAAATCGGCCAAAGCTATGAACCAAACCATGACAAAAGTAGCTCTTATAGTGATTTGAAATCCAGAGGTCAAGCTGACATTCCTCAGCACCAAATGTCAGACCACACAGCGCTGTGATGCATGCAGGAGGCAGATTGCGCTATCTTGTTCCTAGGCTTCCCAGCTTCAGAAGTGGCTACTGGAGTAAATAGAAACCTCAAAAATGTATTTATGGAAATAGTGGATGTCAGCAGACTTCAAAGGGCAGAACACATTGATAATTGCAGAAAGAGGCCCAGAAGCGTTTCAAACATTGTCTGACCATGTGGTTTTTTTGTTGTCTTCTTAAAGGAGAAATGACTGGGTAAGGATGAAACTGTTTCCTGCTCAGCTGGCAGATGCTTTGCAGCCACTCAAACGTCTCTGTTTGTGTTGCTGCATTTCCAGCTCTTCGGTGTCTGCAGACTG
Source organism: Ramphastos sulfuratus (assembly GCA_013399055.1). Lineage (NCBI taxonomy): Eukaryota > Metazoa > Chordata > Aves > Piciformes > Ramphastidae > Ramphastos > Ramphastos sulfuratus. The sequence goes on from WBNM01007961.1 coordinate 8,866, forward strand.
AAGGCTTCCTCAACCCCAAGAGTGCAAATCAGCATTGGAAAGAGGACTAATGCAGCGGAGCTCCAATGATAACACCTGACGAGCCTCTGGCCCCAGCGCGTTATGAAGGCATTGCACCTGGCTCTGGTGCTTTCTTACCTGCCATGACTGAAGCAAAAGGCTGCTGAGGATCGAAAGGACATTTCAACCTGCCAGACTCCAAGTTCTGAGTTTCCAGACGGAATGTCATTTCCTGAGAATAAACACATACTAATTAGGTGGCATGACTGCAGAGAAAACCTCACTCGGTCAAACTTACTCTGCTAATATACAAAGTGAAGGTGTGTTAGATGATGCAGCTGTCATCTCAGCATTGATGTTTACAGTCCATGTCTCTGTTAAATAGCTGCATTTTTTTACTCATTCTTTTAACACATCCTTTTCTCTATTGTGCTGGTTTGAGGCTANATATAAAAAGATGCATTGTTCAAGTCTAATGAAATTAAAAGCTGGATTGTACTTAAAAGGCACTGGGTTCTATTTGGGAAAGTGCTGATAGACTGCTGCAACAGGAGACTCAGAAGGGATTCTGGCTGATTCTTAAATTTCTCTAGGGACTGCTGAAAAATGTTTGTAGCAGATAGAGTTTAGTCCCTTTTAAATGAAAGCAACATATGCTCTCACTTGTTATTTTTAACAAAGCTAATGATACAAGAGATATCAGAATAGATCCTTCCTGGTAGTTCTCAAATAGTGTGATTAATTCCTGGGTCACAGAGCAAGGGCATAGAGGAAGATAAAGGAAAGAAGTTATTTAAATTTTTCTCTTGATGTTTTCAGTGAGCAATCAACAACTCAGTTATTTCAAGCATCAATTTGATTTTATTATAGCTTTGAATTACAAAAAAAAGATGTTTTTCACTTGTTCCTTCATTGGTTTCCTAAAATCACATTAAACTTGAAGCTCGTAGTGAGTCCTTCTGAAGACAAACTGCTTGCTTAGGGGAATAAAGTGAAATCTTTTCAGGTATACAGGTTTGATTTTCAGAATTCTGCTGCTGTTAGAGAAAGGATGTTACCTATAGAACTACTGTTAACAAACTTCCTTACCTACAATGATATTTAAAACCCCACTAGTGTTCAGGAATGAAATCTTTGTGGGCTTTATGCCCATTGTAAAGAGATTGAAGCTAGTTAAAAACAAAACCACAAAAAACCAAAACCAAAACAACCAAACAAACAAAACCTCTGTGATTTAAACAATTACTTTAAAAAGGGTAAAGTGGCTTTAATTGTTTCTATACACCTGTATGGAATTGAAGAGTACAAACAACAGCTAAGTATGTCCAAAGAGGGCCACACAGGATCAGACTTCACATTAATTCAATCTATCCTTAAGGTACATCAGATTGTAAATGACCAAACCTTTCTGTTTCATTGAGGAGTCTCCTAAACATTCCAGGCTCAGAAGACAAAAGCACAGGCTATTGAATAATTAAGCTCCTTAAGAGAAATGGAAAATCAATTCAAATCTGTGAACATAAATTCCATTTCCTCCATCAATACTAGCTGATTTAAAGCATAGTTTAATCATCAAACAACAACCCTGCTTATCTTCCCAAACCTGTGGAACATCAAGTAAACCAAATTCTCAGGCTACTGAAGTAGATCAGATCACAACACGGACAAAACCAAATTAAAATTAAAAACTAAATGTTTTTTTGCCATTTTTCCCCCTGACAATACTGTGTTAGTGTTCCATTCTCCTTTCTTCTAAGATGTGCAATCCTGAGCTACTCAGAGGACCCTTGTGGTATCACAATGCTGTGTTAGTGTCCCATTCTCCTTTCTTCTCAGATATGCAATCCTGAGCTACTCAGAGGACCCTTGTGGTATCACATGAAAGGAGGCTGGCTGTAAGTCCAGCAGTACTCAAGAGACTAAGGGCTTTATAGATCAACATCAAATATTTCAAACTTCACCCAGACAAACTAATGGACACTAGAAGGCATTCACACAGAATTAACCTCCTGCTTTCACTTCGGACAAAGCTTTCAAAGAAAAGAGCATCCCTTGGAGAGCTGTGGCTAACAGCACCAACCAGGCTAAACTGCTTCTCCACTGGCCAAGAGAAGTTTTGGCAGTAACTTCAGTAACAGCAAGACTAGGACTTTAATCCCCTTTAATTGTGTGATCCCCTAGGGGATTTGTACTGCTTCCAAAGCAGTGTCTGCTGTGGTTTTGAGTCACCTGATCCACACTGTTTTCCTCTCCGTTTTCACTGCATTGGCCAGCAGACCACTGGGCAGATCCACCAACAGCTTTCAAAGGTCAGCAGAGCACTGCCTGGTTTCACAGCCTCTGTGAGGCTATCTCAGGCCCTGTATCTCCCAAGGATTCCACAGCTTCCTGTAGAGGCTGCTAATTACCAAACACGCATTACCTATTCTTATAACCCAGAGATTTAAAAAAAAGGAAAAAAAAAAAAAAGGGAAAAAAAAAAGAGGGTAGGGGATGGGACAAAAAGATGAAAGAAGAAATCTGCAGTAAAATTGTTTTAAATTACCATGTGGAACTCATGCTTTCAGTTGCTACAATAAGACATTTTCAGCTGCCTGTTAAATCCATGTCAACAGATTTGCCCTGAGGACATTCTTGCCTTGCCAGATTTATTTGTAGGAGCAGTGCAAGAACACTGGCTATAAGGTGTTTTGAGATCAAAGAAAGAAAGAAAGAAAAAAAAACCATGTCTGATGTCATTCAAAGCTGTTAATTTAGTAGGATTGTGTAGAAAAGATGCACCCTCAGAAGAGGCATGAGTAGTGCTGAACAGTATCCAACCTACCACTGCAGCTGAGCAACCAGGAGGAATGTAGGAGAGGCAGGACTGGGAGACAGTGAGGGGATTAGAAAATACAATACCAGGATTCTTCTTCCATTTCCTCTCATAAAGTAATTGGTCATGTCTAACTGAGACAGACCCCTTGTCTAGACTGGCTGCTGGACTGAACAATCAGACCAAATCCATAATTTCATAATGCCTGATGAAAACCACCTTGACAAATGAAGTAGTTAAAGGTGCAATGGTAGAGTGAATAAGGCATCTTGCTAATGACCTAGAGGTAAATCAGAGCCATGCTTGTACCATGATGAGAGCTGTTCTTTTCAATGCAGCTGTGTATTTGATCATTCGGGCTAAGAGATCAGCCTAACACAAGGGTTCTAAAATTTCAGTTGCTTTAACTGGAATATTTAAAGTCCTGAAGCAGAGAGGTTTACATACTTATTTCACTGCAAGCCCAATTATACAGCTATCAAACAAAAAATGGCTTACTAGGGAAAGAAACCACTGCACAGATTTCAGGTAGCCCCAGTTTATAGAATCATAGAATCATAGAATGGTAAGGTTAAAAGGGACCTCAAGGATCATCTAGTTCCAACCCCCTGCCATAGGCAGGGACACCTCCCACTAGTACAGGTCACTCAAGGCCTCGTCCAACCTGGCTTTCAACACCTCCAGGGAGGGAGCAGCCACAACCTCCCTGGGCAACCTGTGCCAGTGTCTCACCACCCTCACTGCAAACAACTTCCTCCTAACATCCACTTTCAATCTCCCCTCTGCCAGTTTAAACCCACTGCCCCTTGTCCTGTCATTGCAAGATCTTGTCAATATTTCCTCCCCAGCCTTCCTGTAGGCTTCCTTCAGATACTGGAAGGCTACTCTAAGATCTCTTCGAAGCCTTCTCTTCTCAAGGCTGCAGAGCCCCAACTCTCTCAGCCTGTCCTCAGAGCAGAGCTGCTCCAGCACTCTAAGCATCTTCGTGGCCTCCTCTGGACCCCCTCCAACAGTTCCATGTCCTTCCTGTGCTGGGGGCTCCAGAACTGCACACAGTACTCCAGGTGGGGTCTGAGGAGAGCAGGGTAAAGGGGCAGAATCCCCTCCCTTGCCCTGCTGGCCATGCTGCTCTTGATGCAGCCCAGCACTCGGTTGGCTGTCTCGTGTAGCATAGCTCCTCTGGGCTACAGATTACATGGAATATGATGATGGATCTCAGCTTGGGCAACTATTAATAACCTTCTTCTTACTTTTCTTTTTTTCAAGTGCAACTTCTGTTGATTCAGTGTGTCAGAGTGACTCCTGTGTGCATATATTTCAGTTTATAACCTTTAATAGCTTCTTATTAGACCTCATTTATTATGCTCTAGATTTCGCTGGGACACGAATCAAAGAGAAAGTTATTTCTGTGACTGCATAGGAAGCCTGCACTGCAGGCAAGCAGCCAGACAGGTTCTTGACACTGTCTGAGAACAGAGTTAGTGTTATAAATACAGCCAAGGTGTTATACATATAGGAGTTAAAAAGAGACTTGTGTACTAAGTGGCTGCTTGACACAACACCAAAATTCTTCTGTTGTGGGGGTTAGGTCTCAAACATTTACCACTTAGGATAGAGATTTCTTTGTCACCAGCAAATGAAAACCAATCAGCTGCTAACTTCAGGAATATGCCACTAGTGATGGAGGTTACCCAGCCTCTAGCAACAGGGCTGCAAACCATCTGCAAAATCCTAAGGTGGCAACTTCTCTCTCAGGCTCAGAGACCATTTACAAATTGTGCATTACTCTCATGCACAAGGAGTAGAAAAAACATCTCTGGGGACCAAGGGTATGTGTACATTAAAAGATAGAACTAGGAGTGTCATCTTGAACTCTCTGTGTGTGTATGTAAGCAGAAAGTATGTGTGGAAACGACTTAGTAGAAAGAAAAACATCTGGGTTAAATATTCTCTTCACTTAGTTAATCATAGGGAAGTGTCATTCTGAAGAACTTTGTGTATTAAGCCCTACTGAGGAAAGTGCTTTGTCCAAGAGTGATAGGCACATATCAGCTGTGAGAGTATGTGTTGCTGTCTGACCTGCAAAGTCCACCATTTGCCCTGCTATTTATGCAACTTGCTGTCAGATCATTTTTTATACACTCCTGCAGTATTTTTCAATCTATGACGAATGCTAAACAAGATGAAGGTTATTCCTTGACATGTCAGAGCAGTGAGGAAATTAAATTACCTCTTTGTGAGTTCCAAGTTCAATGTATCCACAGAGAGGGTGAAATGCTCCTGTGCCACAGACATAAACATGGGTTCGGTTGTAGGGTTGAAGAACTCTGATAAAATTAGCACATTCTGTCTATAGGGAAAAGAAAGAAGAAGGTTTATCTTCAGGTTTATTCTTCTCTTTCACACTATACATTTCATGAGGTTAGAGCTGTAGTATTGGTACATTGAAACTCAAAACTACTGGAGAAAAGACTGTTTACTAAATAGTTCAAAGTTGTGACAGCCACAGTTTTTCAGTGGCTATCCACTGGACAGCTCATCAGTCAGACTTGTAAGCCTATTTCTGCTATAAAGCTTACAGCCATGACAAGCTACATGGTTAAATACAAGTTTGGAAGATATCTGCTCATCCTGTGTTATAGAAAATAAACCCTGTCAACAGCTGGAGTTGGTGGGGTTAGTCTGGCTACCAATCCTCCTGCTTTTGATCCCAATTCCAACTTTTGTGCAGGCTTTAACACCAAAAGGTCCCGTGCTAAAAATCACTGTGGTTTACTGAAGGGCTGCAGCATTCTTCCAAGGATATGCCTTGTGTATGTGTATTCTTTACCCCAACTACATTCTACTGATCACTTTTATCTGGGCATCTCTGAGTCCTGTGGGTTGCTTAAGTCAGTCTTGGCTCTAGCTGGGCTTGGTCCTTGCTGTTAAGTAGCACTGGTTGGCTGCTGCATGCTGCCAGGGTGCTACATGGAAAGGTAGGAAATGCTTGCTGCAGCCTTCCTCAAAATTAAACAAATATATATATCTCAAGGTACTTAGGAGGGAATACACAAGAGCTATTCATATGTACAAGCTACTACCCTACACTTAAGTGAGAGGCAGTCTGCAAAGACCAGTGTAGAAAGCACAAAGGAAATATTTATGATCTATGTATAAAACAAATATTCTCTCTGGGGCCTTTTTTTTTAGTGTAGAAATAGATCTGCAAAAAAATCTTCCATATAGACCAGTATCAGAATTTTTCCAGTGCCCAGCAGAGGTGTTGTTTAGTTTTTGTCTGCTGTAAAGATAAGGGTAGCAATAAATTAGGGTAAAAAGTTGAAATTCCTCAGAGTGGCTAGAGTGTTTTGAGTTGAAGTCCACCTTGGTAATATACACTCTGGACAGAAAATTTGCAGAGAGAGAGAAAAGGAAGAAGTTTTATTATACATCAGGGAAATGTTTACATTTATTGTGGGCTCTGGACACATGATGTAATTTGTGCTACACAAGAGAGATATGGAAGCATTATTATAAAATGAATGCACCTTAAATGCACTTCCTAAAGAGACTTCCTAAAGAAGATTTGTGGTTCCAGGGAAAAGCTAATGAGTCTGAGATTCTGTTTTAACCTTAACTGCAGCTGTCTGCAAATTAAGTTAATTTGTACTCTGCTCTGCTCCTCTATTTCGTTAATGAATTATAATGAAGTTACATTCAGGATATTCCCTAGGAACAAAAAAAGAGAAGTCTTTGGATGGGAAAGAAAGGATTTTAGGGGAGTATCATCTGGGATGTCTATTCATCTCTCAGTTGCACTTAATACATAAAAGGATGGCTTAGCATGACTGACACAATATTGCATATTTTTTTCCTAAAACACTAACATTTAAAGGAAAAAAAAAGTACAAGGATGGCTTAGCATGACTGACACAATATTGAGTATTTTTTTCCTAAAACACTAACATTTAAAGGAAAAAGAAAAGTACAAGGATGGCTTAACATGACTGACACAATATTGCATATTTTTTTCCTAAAACACTAACATTTAAAGGAAAAAAAAAAGGACAAGGATGATTTAGCATGACTGACACAATATTGCATATTTTTTCCTAAAACACTAACATTTAAAAGAAAAAAAAAAGTACAAGGATGATTTAGCATGACTGACACAATATTGCATATTTTTTCCTAAAACACTAACATTTAAAAGAAAAAAAAAAGTACAAGGATGATTTAGCATGACTGACACAATATTGCATATTTTTTCCTAAAACACTAACATTTAAAAGAAAAAAAAAAGTACAAGGATGATTTAGCATGACTGACACAATATTGCATATTTTTTCCTAAAACACTAACATTTAAAAGAAAAAAAAAAGTACAAGGATGATTTAGCATGACTGACACAATATTGCATATTTTTTCCTAAAACACTAACATTTAAAAGAAAAAAAAAAGTACAAGGATGATTTAGCATGACTGACACAATATTGAATATTTTTTCCTAAAACACTAGTATTTAAGGAAAAAAAAAAAGTGCAACTTATTTTTTTTTACATGAATGAAAACCAGTTCTTTAGTTTAGAAAAAAAAGAGTGTAACTATAGATTACTAACCCCTTTTGTGCATATAGAAACAAATACACAGATGTAGAATCTTCTCAGTAATAATAAAAACATATATATTATACTTACATGGGCATCTTTACCCTTTTGTGCATATAGAAACAAATACAAAGATATAGAATCTTCTCAGTAATCATAAAAACATATATACCATACTTATATGGGCATCTTTATCCTTTTGTGCATATAGAAACAAATACACAGATATAGAATCTTCTCAGTAATAATAAAAACATATATATCATACTTACATGGGCATCTTTACCAGCTAATTTGCATAATTCTACTTTTTCTTTTGCTGCAGGCCAGTAAATCTGTAACACAGTTAAAATAAGACAAAAATTATGCATATTAGAAATTGTCCTGTGACTATAATTTAACTATTTCCTCAAAGGAACAGTTAAAATGCATTTATGTATATTATTATGTATCTTTATATATGTATATGTATATGTATATATGTATCACACACAGTATCNGTACAAGGATGGCTTAGCATGACTGACACAATATTGCATATTTTTTTCCTAAAACACTAACATTTAAAGGAAAAAGAAAAGTACAAGGATGGCTTAACATGACTGACACAATATTGCATATNATAATTATGTATATTATATCCTGTATATTGCAAATTGAAATGAACATGAGGAATTGAGCAACCTGCTCTTGAGGAAGGTGTCCCTGCTAATGTCAGAGGTGTTGGAATTATATTATCTTGAAGGTCCCTTCCAACTCAAATCATTCTATGAGTCTATGACTTTGAATACAGGATTCCATTACAACAAAGTGAAGAGGCTTTAAATCACAGCCCATGTTCTTTGTTCTTTTCCTCTATGACTATATGCACTTTTAAAAAGTACTTAGATGATCTGGCTAGCACACCTTGTCATCATTATGATTTGTGTGATGAGCCAAAAGATGTTGAAACTAAACTAAGTGCAAAACAAGGAAAATTTCATTTGTGATGAATTTGGTCTAGTGGACTTGGCAAACCCATAATAAAAAAAAAAAAAACCAAAAAAACAAAACAAAACAAAAACCAAAAAACCAACAAAAAAACACCCAAAACCCTGTAGCTTTTAATGCCAATTTTCAAATGAAAAGAAGTTTTGTTTTAAAAAAACTAAAGGTAGCTTAAGGGAAGTTTGTAGAACAAAACCTACAGTTTTAAAACGTCAATCATCAGCCAGAGGTGGGTTTGCTGAGAAAAATGAGGCAGAAATTTAGAGGAGAAACATGTACCTTAGATAATTGGCAGCATACACACACACACACACATATATATATATCTATATGTACAATTATTTATATCTATCTATCTATCTATCTATCTATATATATATATAGATATAAATAATCATCAGACCCCATCTGGAGNACAGACACACACACATATATATACACACATACATATATATAGATATATATATATAGCTTCTTCTCTCATATGCACTTCAGAATTCTGCAAGCTGGGTTTTGGTGTAGATGGAGCCAGATGACAAATCACTATCACTCACTGTAACCTCAATTACATTAGTGAAGAAATATCAATGACCAACAGCTGAGACTCTGCCTCACTGATTTCCATTAAGCAGTCAAAATTGGATATTATCAAGTATATGCTTGATTCTATTAAACTCAAAATTGAGGTTAAATATAAAATCTTCCTCAATCACCTTGGTAAACGTGGATCTTCTTTCCTTGTTATTTTGACAAGACAAAGGTATATAACCATTTCATATGACTAATAACAACAACAAATCACATCACTTTTTGAGCAAATATTGCTCAGGAAAAGTCCCAGAAACCAACATGCAGATTACTAGTAGGGAGCTACAGATGCTTGCAGAGTAGTGTCAAGTTTCAAATCACTTTATAAAATCTTAAGCAGCAAACTATGTGGGAATAAAGAATTATTATAATATACATTGGGAAAAAAAATCATCATCAAGGAAGGATACAGGACTCCACTGTAAGCAAGAAGAATTAACCAGTGTCATGCTCCCTTTTTTTTTTTCACACATATCTGTTGGCACCTTGCAGGATGTGGCTCAACCCCATACTGGTAAAGAAAATAAGAGTGCCCTGTGTGAAATAGCTTTATCACTGTCCAAAAACAATCTTCTTATTTCTCCTCCTCTTCTCAATGAAAATGGATTTATTGGCTTTCTGCAAGGGAATCAATTTCCTCTCAAGTGAATTTGCAGTTACCTTTTTGATTAAAAGGCCTTAGTGAAGATAATGCATCTTGGTTACTTAAACCTTAACCCTTCACATCAATATTTACTTGAAGGCAGAGATAAGGCAGTATAACAACATCGCAGTACCAGAGCACAAATTTACTTTCCCAGAGCATTTTCTTAGAATGATGTCACGATACCATCCAGGTGCAAAAATGCAGTCTGGAATCTGGCACTATGATGCATCTGGATCATGCAGTGTAAAATGCCAGAAAGTATTGAGGAAAGTTCTGGGAATATTGTAAAGCCATCAGAAAGCACTTGAAGGTAGCACCAGTAAACTCATCTCATCTCTGCCTGGGTAGAGTGGAATGAGTCTGGCAGCACTGGTCTGACACAGGTGTTATTGGGTTAAGGAGAAAACCTGATGCTTAAGAGCTGATGGTGAGGAAAAGATGATGAAAAGGAACATGTGGAAGAATCTCCAAGGAGACTTAAGCTGAAATCTGATCTTCAGCTATCTTGGAAATAAACTTCATGTTCAGCTCTGCCCAAGATCCCTGTATCAGTAAGAGAGAAGGGTAGATTTTTTTTGAACAGATATTTGACCAAATTTTAAGTATCTAATCAGGTAGGCAAGATGTTCCACTATAGGCTTTTGGAAATGTTTGGTTCTCTTTGCCCACTACCCAGGAGAACAGAACTCCTGCTTTGGGAGGCACAGTTACATTCAAAGACATCTTCTCAGAGGCATCACATATATTAATTCACTCAACTCTGACCTAACTCCTCTACATATTTCTTCATGGCAAATAGCAGTTGTCATACAAGCCTGAGATATGCACACTCTCTTTTCTATGATAATTGGCCTCAGTCAATCATCATTTGAGGAAGAAAAAAAAAAAATCAATTATTTTACTTCCTGGCTACTTGACATCCTCAGCATTTAGGCCACATTAGACAATGGAAAGTGAAGATCAATTAACAATTATATATGAGGATTAAAGTTATATTTATTTGCTTTCCATGTGAGAAATTAGAGATTCCCAGAAGCAATCAGGTCCAAATTGCAACAGGCCAAGAAAATTGCATAATAAATAATGAGCTAATGAGCTGAGTAAGAAAGCATAAACTTAGGTTATTTATTAGATCACATGCTGTGTGACTACCATAGGTCTGGTTCCCTCAAACATTGATAGACAAATAACTTTACACATGAAGATTTGTCTCACTGAATTTTCATATATAAACTTACTCACATGCTGACTTTTCTGTAGGGGATGAAATTAAGTCTCAATATTCTATTTTAATTCAGAAAAATTATTTATGTTCACAACATGCAAAAAGTAAGACTGGATGCTCCAGTGTTCTCTTAGACATTTAAGGTTTGATGCTTGTAATTTTTCTCTTTTTCTGTAATTTATTTTGTTCACATGCTGAGCCTGCAATGGTACCATCTAACTTAAGGAAAGCAATGGTGCCATCTAACTTAAGAAAAGCAATGGTACCATCTAAGTTAAGAAAAGCAATGGTGCCATCTAACTTAAGGAAAGCAATGGTACCATACCATTGCATAAGGAAAGCAATGGTACCATACCATACCATTGCATAAGGAAAGCAATGGTACCATCTAAGTTAAGAAAAGCAATGGTACCATCTAACATAAGAAAAGCAATGGTGCCATCTAACTTAAGGAAAGCAATGGTGCCATCTAACTTAAGAAAAGCAATGGTGCCATCTAACATAAGGAAAGCAATGGTGCCATCTAACTTAAGAAAACCTTCTTGCTAATTCCTTTAAAAAGTAAAATCTTGAAGAAAATAAGAAAACAAAGAAAAAACTAATACACAATAATGGTGAGAACACCACTGCTATGTGTAATCAGAATTACTTTGTGTTGCAAACAGCACAGATTATATATATAATATAGTTCATGGCTGCATCTCTATCTAATGTCTGGAGAAGTCTTAGAATAGCTGAGTGGTGTTAGTGAATTTAAGGCAAGAATGTAGCTAGTTGAAATACACAGATTATATACTTAAACAGGATTATTTTCTTCTCTCAATCTTCAGTTTATTTTCCGTGCAAAATATCCGTCTCAATATTCCAAAGGTCAGCTACTGTCATGGTTTCCTGATTTTATCTTTTATAGCTCAATTAAAAAAAATATATAAAATAAATCTTTCCATTGCTTTTAAATAATTCTACAAATATTTTCCTAAATGTAGCCACAGGAAAGAAATTAAAATCTCCTAAGAAATACAAGTTAATTCGTTCTCTGTTAGAAGAGTGAAAGAAAACCTCCCAGGAGTACAAAATTAAGTAGTACATGAGGGTATGACAGATAAGGTATCACTTTAAAGGGTAGCTGGAAATTAATTTTTGATTAAAACAAAACGTTAAAACCCACAAAGCTCCTTTTTTTTTCAGATCAAGAACAGAGTAATTTCTAAAAGTTACACTTTTTTTTTTCCCCCAAACACAGATTTTCATAATAAAGAATGGAATGAAAAGTAAAAGTGAAGTTGAAAAGAAAAATTAGATTAATTATAAATTGTTACATGGATGCTATTTATGTAATTATATGGATATATAGATCATAGCTGGACTGACTTTGAAGAGTTTCTTTTCAGCTGCCATCTATGCCATGCACTAATACTACTGGTTACAAGCAACTATTTAACTATTTTCTTTCTTTTTTTTTTTTTAATAGTTTATATTTCTCTATTGATTTTAATTCCTAAGATAATCCTTGGGAGATGGATTTGAGGAAAAGCTTCAAAACTAAACCAGTGAACTTGGGCTCCAAACAAACTGTTGTATGAAAATTTAGACTAGATGTTAGGAGGAAGTTCTTTACAGTGAGGGTGGTGAGCCACTGGAACAAGTTGCCCAGGGAGGTTGTGGCTGCTCCCTCCCTGGAGGTGTTCAAGGCCAGGTTGGAGGAGGCCTTGAGTGACCTGTCCTAGTGGAAGGTGTCCCTGCCTATGGCAGAGGGTTGGAACTAGATGATCCTTGAGGTCTCCTTCCAACCTTACCATTCTATGATTCTATGAAAATACATTTTTTTCACTAATAATTTCTAATGCAGCTACTAAATCTGGGATGATACTGGGGTTTACTAAAACAAAGTGAAACATATTGTATGTTGTCACAACACAAAAGAGCAGGAACACGAGATATCTAAGAAAATTACAGGACTGATGGTCTCATTTCATCTGTTTGTAAAGCTTCAAAATAATTTTTTTAGTTAGGGAAGGAGTAAATTACGTTTCCAATGAAAATGATTGCATGAAAGACAACATAGCAATGTTGTACTTTCCTTCAATAAAATAGTTGAGTTTCATACTACAGTAATGCGGTAGAGCTCCTTCTTCAAGAAAATAGCTGAAATTCATACTACAGTAATGTGGTAGAGCTTCTTCTTCAAGAAAATAGCTGAATTTCATGCTTCAGTAATGTGGTAGAGCTCCTTCAAGAAAATAGCTGAAATTCATGCTTCAGTAATGTGGTAGAGCTCCTTCTTCAAGAAATTAGCTGAATTTCATACTACATTAATGTTCTAGAGCTCCTTCTTCAAGAAAATAGCTGAATTTCATACTACAGTAATGTGGTGGAGCTTCTTCTTCAAGAAAATAGTTGAATTCCATTCTACATTAATGTGGTAGAGCTCCTTCAAGAAAATAGCTGAAATTCATACTACAGTAATGTGCTAGAGCTCCTCCAAGAAAATAGCTGAATTTCATACTTCCTTAAAGTGATAGAGCTCCTTCTTCAATTCAGTAGCTGAATTTCATACTACATTAATGTTCTAGAGCTCCTTCTTCAAGAAAATAGCTGAAATTCATACTACAGTAATGTGCTAGAGCTCCTTCAATAAAATAGCTGAATTTCATACCACATTAATGTGATAGAGCTCCTTCTTCAATTCAGTAGCTGAATTTCATACTACATTAGTGTGCTAGAGCTCCTTCTTCAATAAAATAGCTGAATTTCATACCACATTAATGTGATAGAGCTCCTTCTTCAATTCAGTAGCTGAATTTCATACTACATTAAAGTGGTAGAGCTCCTTCTTCAAGAAAATTGTTGAATTTCATACTACATTAGTGTGCTAGAGCTCCTTCTTCAAGAAAATAGCTGAATTCCATTCTACATTAATGTGCTAGAGCTCCTTCTTCATCAGAGCTCATGTTAAGTAAGTTACCACAATGAAAACTGATTAGCTCAGCTCACCAAAAGAAAAAGCAGTTTGATAATAAAGAGCTTGCAGCAAAGTGTTACTCATGGAGTTCCTCAAGAAAAGAGTGGCAGAGCTCATCCTATTTCTTGCACCCTTCCTTAACCTTGGCAAAAAACCAACACTCATCAGTGACACACACGGATGACAGAGTTGGGAGGCATCACTTACACAAATGAAGACTGGTAATATTGTGCAGAAGGAATCAAAGGCCTTTGAAGAGCAGAATTATAAACAGTTAAGAGGAAATGGGTCTAAAACAGTTATAAATAAACATAGATTGTAGATTTTAACAAAAAATGAAATCTGAAACATGGGAGTAACGAGGCTCTGGTCAAAGTTGCTGCAGAAGTTGTGTGAAACATTCCACGAGGCCCCTTACAACAGATTCAGAGCAGGCTATGGAAGGAATTACTTCTACATGAGGTAGCTGCTGGTGATAGCAAGGAGTGAGACCAATTGACCAACGCAACTCCTTCCAGTTATGTTCCCAGGATAGACACACTTATGCCAGCAGCAAACACTTGAGTGTCCCAATGAGGTCAATGACTCAGGGCAGCCCTGGAGTTTTTGCTGGGGCCTCTCACGTGCTTAGCACCGCACACGTGCTTCAGCACTTCCCTATCAGTACAGGCTCTGGTACAAGAAACTCCAAAGTGTTTTACTGGTGGGATGTACACCACCAGCAGGATGTGCCTGTGTCTGGAATGAAGGACGTCGGCTGAGCAGCGTATCTCATAACTCTCTTGCTGAGTTTGAGTCCTGTGAAGAAAAGAAAGGCTTCCTTCCTATTTCAAAGGGGTAAGAGGTGGCAGAAGTACTTAGAGCAAAACACACTGATTTTAAATAGCTGCTTGGTGGCAGCAAGAGAAAGCCTGCTTTCTTCCTTTGCTTTATTCTTTGTACTAGATGTTTGTTATATTAATGCTTGAGGGAAGGCATGCAACAGAATAACAGCTTCCTGAGCATCAGAATGACTCATTGAGGCTTTCTGAATCATGTAGACCATAAGCCAGAAGCTTAAGCTCATTGGTATGAGCAATTTGCCCATATGACAGTTCTAACAATAAAGCCAAGCTGAGCTGTAAACCCATTGTCATGCTGGCATATGCAACACACTCCCCCTTGGGAAACTCTCCTCTATGAGAAACTACTCCCCTGAATGAAAAAAAAAAAAAAAAAAAAAAAAAAGATTCATGACTTAGCTCAATGTGATCATAAAATGGGTACAGTGAGAGGGCAACATGATCCAAAAACACTAAAGTAAACCAGGAGCCATACTAATCCCAGTTTTGCTATTGCACCACAATACATGACAGTCATGTCTCAATTTTCCCACCAGTAAAATGACAATAATATATCTTTTTTTTTTTCTTTTCTTTTTCTTTTTTAAAGATTTGGTGATTTATAGATGAAAAAAAAATGACTAGCAGATGAAAACAGAAAAATCAAGAAACACTGAGAAAAGACACAATAGTGATAGAAGATGACTGTCACACTGCTGCATAAGACCATATCATAGATGTCACACTCCAGTACCATGAGAGTGGGTGTTCATGGATTGCTTCCTGAGAACTAGGACATTTATCATTTCTCTATGCTGACCCCAGGTCAATTCACTTAAAATTATTGCAAGCTCTAGAAATTTATTGAATTTCCCAACAAGCACTGGAAAGAATTTAATGCTTTTTTAGTATTATTTTACTGAAAACAAAGAGTATTTTAATTAATGGGAAAATGATCTAATTTTAGCCTACCATACATGTACACCAGTTGTTCTCTCAAATATCTCACATCTGTTGCATTCATGTGTGCAGTATGGGAAGCACACAGCTTGGGGAACTGGACAGATTGTTCTCATATATAAATCTTAAGAGGAAGGTTACCCTGAGTGCTTCTTGTAACTAGCTCCCACTATACTTGCTGTGCTCTGGAAATCAGCATTTCAAAGTCATCAGCAAACAGAGGAGGTTAACACACCTAAGCTCCTCATCTGAATTTCTCCCTGTATTAGAAACCTAACCAGGCTGTCTTTAGTTAGATATTTTCCCCTAATGTTATTTATAACAGTTTTATTAAGGTTTATCTAACTCTCAGAAATAGAGATCCTTAAAAGCCAGGAATGTATTCCTAAATCTCTTTACATCTGCCACAGACCTTCCTTCTCCTAAAAGACATTCCTATACCCGATGTACTGATTCCCATATCAGAAATATACATCCAGGGAGATATTTGACCAGAATTTCCAACTCAAATTGTTTCGTGATAGCAGAAAATGTAATCCCTGAAAACTATAATTTGCTGTGGCACAGGCAGAAGAGACAATCTGAGGACCATTGAAGAGTGATTTACAACACTGAAGGAAGTGCCAATATCACAGGTTGCCCAGGGAGGTTGTGGCTGCTCCCTCCCTGGAGGTGTTCAAGGCCAGGTTGGAGGAGGCCTTGAGTAACCTGTCCTAGTGGGAGGTGTCCCTGCCTATGGCAGGGGGTTGGAACTAGATGATCCTTGAGGTCTCCTTCCAACCTTACCATTCTGTGATTCTATGATTCTATGATTCATGGTGATGTCAAACCGAATAAAATGGACTGGAAGTCAGGGAGAAGTTGTGTATGTGGATGACACATTCAGGGACTTTTGGTAGCTTAAATTTGGCAGGTGGCTGTTAGAAGTGAAGCTTCTTAAAATCAAATGGTCATTTTGCATTGCATCTGTCTGACATAAAGCAAAATCTCCATGTGCCACAGCTCTCCCTTCAACAGTGGCTCTCCAACACACTTTAAAAAGCAGTCAATGCTTGCAGTATTTAAGGCTTTTCTGAAAAGTTCATTTTCCTCTGTTTGTTATGAGCATATGTGAAAGCTTAAAGAAAATGGGCCAGATGCTGGTTTCATTCACACTGGATTAAATCATGAAAGACTTCAGTGCTTTTACACTTCATTTTCCACAGTATATCCACAGCAGACTTCTGCCTATTGTCTGTTTCTCCTTAAAAGAAAACTGTACACCAGGTTTTTCAAGGTAAATGGCATTGCTCCTGACATGTTTATCCCTTCAGACTGAAGACAAATCCTACCTTTGAAAAAGCCAAAGACCAATATGAGCAAATGTTTGCAGAGAGCAGGATACTGACAATTCTTTGTACCTAAACATATGGGTAAAATACAAAAATGACAACGGATGTTTATGGAAACATAATTTAGGACAACAATGCAAAAGGAAATAACACAGACACTTGCTTCCACCTAGGCTTGCTGTCATTCCAGTTACAGGCTGTTTTCTTCACTGCTTGGTCCTGTCTGCTGCTTTGTGTCTGTAAACACTGTTGGAAAGCTTCCTTCTTGTCTACACAGGTGCCTAAATTCAAGTCTGTCAAACAATTTTTATGGACTCCAAAAGTTTTCAGAGGTTCAAAACAAGAGTTAAATAGTTCAGTGGTAAGAGGTCTGAAACAGGTAGCAAACATAAAGTTATCACCTCTGGCTCTGAAAGTCCCTAATCTGAAGCACTGTGGCTGACCATCTTTGGGGACAGAACATTAAACTATACAAATACCCAGTAAACCTTTTTTTTTTTTTTTTTCTTTTTAAATTTAAATTAATTAATTTTTTAAAAAATTAATTTAATTTAATTTTATTTTTTTTTTATTTTCTTTCATTTTTATTTTCTNTTTATTTAATTTTATTTCATTTTATTTTATTTTTTATTGTATTTGATAGATATGACAGCTTCTATTAATTTTGGGAGCAAGGGAAATATTCCAAAATAAGTGGAAATTAGTACCTTATGAACTGCAACACCCAGAAAATTTCCCTTTGTTTCAAAAGCTGGGCCATCAGTATGCATCTCCTCCTTGGAAACTAAATCCTCATATGCAGATGGTCAAATCATGCTCCTATCAAATCACGGCCTCAGCCAAATGAGTTTTTTAGAGCTTTTTCCACTCACAGAGACTGAGAACAAACCACAGATTTATGATCATCCTGCTCCAGTTCCACTGATTTATTCTAGACTTTCCCATCCTCATTCTCCCAGTTTCAGAACTTTAGGTATCTCCAGTGTTTTCCACGTGACGCTAGGGTTGTAATTGGTATTTCCTGGAAAGTTTTTAATTCTGACAGGTCAAGAGAGATTTAGCCTCACATAGGCTGCAGCTTTTGCTGAGAGGCAGAAATCTAAATTCCTTTTGGTTATAGAATAAACACCACAATATTCGTTTAGGAAGGACCAGTTGTGGTATTACTGTTTCAAGGCTGCAATAAACATCTCAGACTCAATGTATTGCTGAGGCTCTGGCTCCATGGCAAGAACAAAAGCCTTCCTTCAGCACTGGCTAAATTCCCACTGGGTTCATGCCTAATTGACAGCACACTTATACAGACTGACAGAAGCTTTCCCAGAGCAATGAAGGTAAAATTCAGCTCCTATATCTCGAGGGTGCTGTTTTACATAAATATGCACATGTATTTGTATTTATGTTCCACTTCCTGCAGAGATGGGTGGGTCATACTGCAGATATGCCACAATGATAACAGTGATGACTTAAAACCTCATGGTTTGAACTGTTGGTAAGCATTGGAGTTGTAGAACAGTGCAGAGTTTCTTCGCAGCTGTTTTATAAGCATTTACCTACCCAATGTCTATAAATGCATATGCATTTTTCACTGTGAACTACAGATAAAAATCAGTAGAAGAGGGCACATAAAAACATAAGTGACAATACAGCTGCACCTAATAACGCCAAAGAAATAGTGACAACCACAAACTAAGGATGCTTCAAGCAACAATAATTTGTGACCCTGTGCCAATGCACACAGGGACAGATGAAAACAACTTGTTCCAAAGCTGCTATTGGGGATCTGACATGTTTATCTATTTGGCCCACATGTGGCCGTGTCTTCTAGCACTGACAGCTCCTGCAGGTTGGCAGCTTTTCAAAAGCTTGTCAGCCCTCGATAGCATTCCTATTCCTGCAGAGATGGGCGGGTCGTGCTGCGGATTACACAGTGATAATAGTGCTGACATATAACCCCACTTGCACAGGCCTTACAGAGAGGTGCACCATTTCTTTGCAGCTATTCCCTAAGTGTTTACTCAGCTGATGACATTTTCTATTTAGTACTTATTTAAGTCCAGAAAGTAATGTAACAAAGGCTTTGGACAAAACAGAAGAAAGTTCTATGTACCAAAGTAATCTTTTCAGACCTTAACAATACTATGGAATTTCTTCTCCAGCTTTCCAGCCTTTCATGCTGTTCTGTATGTTTGGTTGGTTTTGTTACACTGCCTTTCTGGTGGTTATGGCATAGTTGTCTTAAAATTTAGTGTCCACATTTGCAATGCCCTGGTAAATGTAGGGCTGCTGCTCTTTTCTCCTTCCTTTTGCTGAGTGTCTCTGTTTTACTCATAGGAAGGAATTGCAGATCTTCCAGTTTACAAATAGCTTTCAAAATTTGTCAGGCATCTAAGGATCTTTGGGAAAAAAAAAAAAAAAAGACTATGGACCTTCATAATGCTTCTCCTGCAATAGAAGCTAGAGGCTTCTATTTAGGACAGCTTCACAGAAATTATATCCCTGCTATAGAAAGATGATTATGCTTTGCTAAGCTTCAGGTATTTGTAGAGTGCAACTATTTTAGCTCTGCATTTGTCTTTTGTTCTGAGAGACTTTTATATTGCACTATGGTGCTTACTGTTGTTTTATAATGAAGTTTGCAAGCACTGGATGGATTTTGCCAAGCAGCCACCTAAGGAAGCTTTCAACCATTTGCACAATAAATTGAATAAAAACTACAATGACATAGGAAACTGTAACTCTGGAAGAACTATTGATTTATTTTATCAGGAAAAATATACCAGGAAGTAAAGCCATTACTTAATATATGTAAGTTAAATTAACTAAATTAGGTAAACAATTAGGTTGTAAAAAGGAAGTAATCAAATTTTTTTATATATATACACTAGAGGAGGGAGCAGGATACAATGCTTTGGATGTTTCTTTGACTGCTATTCCAAATATGTCTTAATATAGAGCATTAGGCTCTACAATATAATCTTGCCAAGTAATTATGTCTACAGATGAGAATTGTTCAGGATCCGGACTTGGCTTTTTGAGGTATAAGTAGTTCCTAATATAAGAAACTAGGGATGAGTGATAGGTTGGACTGGATGATCTTGGAGGTCTCTTCCAACCTGGTTGATTCTATGATTCTATGAAACATCTGAAACTGATTTTTTTTTTTTTTTTTTTTAAGGTGAGATGAACCTACACAGCATAAAGCATTGTATAGTTGATGTTCAGTTTTGTCTTAAAGAAAGAAACCCTCAAACTATGCTCAATCTTTCCTTCTAGTTTCCACGCCTTTACACTTTTCTTACTCCCTCAGCTTATTCTTAAACCTGCATCCTCACAGTTATTAACAAACACATTACTTATATGGAGAAACTTACTATTCTAATAAATTACCTTTCATTTTAATAGCTATATATAAGCCTCTTTTTTTTTTTCCCCCTTTTTTTTTTTTTCCAAATGGCTCACACTCCAAAGGAATACAAAGGACATACTTCAGACTCTCATAGCCCCAACATGTGTGGTTTCCTCACACCAGGGAAGCCTGGAAGCAAGCCGCCTGGCCCTCTGCCAACCCAAACCACGGTCAGTCTAAACACAGCGCCAGCAAACGCTACTTTCTGACACTTCCCTGCTACTGGAGAATATCCTCTAGCATTGAAACCTCATCACTGACTGAGATTTATACACCACCTCACCTAACTGCCTTCATCTCTTCCCTCCTGAAATAAGTTTCTACCAGCCAGTCTAGTGCAGAAGAACAAGAGAGAAATGCTTATGTGATAGCTCATGTTACCCAGGCATTCACCCAAGAGCAGAAACTTATACAATTGCTGAATGCCCACAGAGATCTTGGCAATTAGCACACCAGGAGGTTTTCAAGAGATTTTCTGTCAGTTTTAGCTATTTAAATATACTTCTCCTCAGCATTTCATCTGAAAAATTAAAGATTACTTGAATAGTTAAACTACTGCTACCAGTATTTGATCCTGCAGATAATCATAGAATCATAGAATGGTAAGGTTGGAAGGGACCTCAAAGATCATTTAGTTCCAACCTCCTGCCATAGTCGGGGACACCTCTCACTAGTACAGGTCACTCCAGGCCTCGTCCAGCTTGGCCTTGAACACTTCCAGGGAGGGAGCAGCCACAACCTCCCTGGGTAACCTGTGCCAGTGTCTTAATTTCTTTAGTCCGGATATGCAAGTGGTTAGAAACTGTATTCATTTTATTCCTTTCTCCTGGGTTATCACAGATATTTAGGCATACATTCCCTATTCAGCTTACTGATTGTAAATTTTTATTCCAATGTGAAGTGAGCCTTTGCTCTACAATATCTGTATTAAATGGCACTGCTTGATTACACACCAATTCTCCTGGGTCAGCCTGTGTTCTGCTCTTCTTGGAAAGCACAGCGTACATAATGATCAGCGGTGGCTTGGATACAAGGAAAACTGTACCAGCTTGGATGGAGGAAAAGATAGCACAGGGTGATACTGCCTCCAGAGAGTTCTGAGCTCATCAAGCCCTGCTGAACTTAACCAAAAGTGACAGCACTCAGCACCTCTCAGGAGGTAAGCAGCATCACGTAGAAATAAGCTTTTCACACAAACAATTTTTTTTTTCCTACAGAAAGCCTATTTCAGAAATCAATCTGTGGTCTGAAAATCTGCAATATAAATAATGGTATTATTAATGCAATCTCCTGAGGAGGTAGGGAATTTTGTGTAAAATACAGACACAGTTATCTATTTAATAAAACAGCCCAGGGAAGAAACTTACTGAAATGCCCAGAATCTGAGTTTTAAAGAAAATGGTATATGGAGCATTGCAGAAGACAAAATAAGAAATAAGATACTCAGCCTGGTACTATATCTCTTCTGTACAATGACAGCAAGTGTGGCATTCAAACATGCAGGGCAAAATCCTGGTACACCTGCTAAACTTCTGTCCTGCAGTTGTGTTAATTCAGAGTCAGTTACCTCTTCAGAGCTGAGTGCAGAAGATAGTAATTTAAAACCTCCTTCTGGTGTTTAAAGAAAATACCGAACACAGCTGAGAATTTAAATTTTCTTCAGTACAGAGCTTATGTGGGAAAAGCAGGAAAGCAGTTTTCCTGTGTGTTCCTGTGTAAAGCACCTGTTTTTTTCACACATAGCAGTCAGCTGTGCTTGCAAAATCTCCAGCTCCTTGTGTCTGCTGGAAATATTGAAGGCTAAATTGACACATTATTGTGTAGAGTTAACACAATGTCACAGGGAATGGACAAGGAGGTAGAGCAGATCCCAGTGGAACCTTCTCCTCTCACTAGTAATTCTAGATATTAATAGAAATATTAATACTAAAATGCTAAATACTAAAATTTTACTATAATTTAAATCATCCAAATTGCCTCTGCTCTGTTTCAAAAGTAACCCCTGTTATGCCAGGAAACCAGGAAAGAGCTGTCTTCAGTTATCGTCTTTCACATGTTTTTTTTATAGGAGTAGGGTTACCATGTCCAAAGAAATTAAGAAGTGCATACTCCAAGCTGCATTTTTCTCTATTTGCTGATATTTTGGTACTACTTTCAAACACTGTAGGGCTCATCCAGGTAGCTGACGTCTTGCAGGAAATCAGTCTCACAGGAGATCACATAGCATGTGACATTTAATTGCTAAAAATAATAGAATCATAGAATCATAGAATGGTAAGGTTGGAAGGGACCTCAAGGATCATCGAGTTCCAACCCTCTGCCATAGGCAGGGACACCTCCCACTAGCACAGGTCACTCAAGGCTTCCTCCAACCTGGCCTTNACTGTCTGGGCTAATTTATGTAACTATAAGAGGTGATATTACCAAATCATAGTATGTAACATCTCACACCAAATCTACCAAGGGAAAAAAAAAAAAACAAACCAGGAAATAAAAAAAAAAAAAAAATAAAATAAAAAAAGGAATGAAATTGAACTTGTGAGATGAACTCTTTGAAAAACAAACTGACCTTTTTTGCATTTTTGTTTAAATCAACCAAGTTGAGCAGGAAAATGTGGTCTTTAGCCCCGACTAGCAGACGGCCTCTCTCTTCATCTAGCAGCAGGGTTCGAAAATCAAGCCCCTCTGTTGAGCCCAGGAATGGGATGCAGCTGTTTGAAAGCAGCAAGTCTGTGGGAAAATGAAGAAAATCTTTATAATCAAAATGTTTACACATGACTCATTGGTGTCTTTTATAAATATATGCAACCAGCATGGAGTATGCCAGTCTCGGGGCATGTTTTGCCAGTTTTACAGTACAATTCCCATTGACCTTGGTTTTCTTCAGGGCTTTGTTATTTCCAGATTGTTATGACCCAAGATCAGGGCCTTGTACTTAACTGTGCATAACTTCACTGGTTCACATAGGCCTGCTCCTCCAGCATGTCAAGGGGCATTCAAAGATCATTTAATTCAACTAGATGAGGGATGGCATCCATTCCCTTAAGCCTATTAACTGCACCATTCAATTTGATGTGATCTACCAACTTGGTGAAGATGCACTTATTTTCACTATGTCACTGATGAAGACATTAACTCTTGAGGGACACTACTCATTAATGACTTCCACTTGGATATTTAGTTTCATATATGATTGGCGAGGAACTGGAAGTAACAACCATAACATGTATGGAAAAATTGATATAAAGCTTCAATTTGTCCATTGTCTAATATTAAGTTGTGGTGGCAGTATAGAAAATTGCTAGAATTATATTTCAATTTCAGTTGAAAACTGAGATCTATCACAGTATCACAGTATCACAGTATAGCAAGGTTGGAAGAGACCTCAAAGATCATCAAGTCCAACCCACTACCACAGACCTCAAGACTAGACCATGGCACCAAGTGCCACGTCCAAACCTGCCTTGAACACCTCCAGGGACGGTGACTCCACCACCTCCCTGGGCAGCCCATTCCAGTGGGGAATGACTCTCTCAGTGAAGAACTTTCTCCTCACCTCCAGCCTAAACCTCCCCGGGCACAGCTTGAGACTGTGTCCTCTTGTTCTGGTGCTGGTTGCCTGAGAGAAGAAAGCAACCTCCTGCTGGCCACAACCACCCTTAAGGTAGTTGGAGACAGCAATAAGGTCTCCTCTGAGCCTCCTCTTCTCCAGGCTAAACAATCCCAGCTCCCTCAGCCTCTCCTCATAGGGCTTGTGCTC
>WBNM01007962.1:0-22234 GCA_013399055.1 Ramphastos sulfuratus
GAGTCCTGCACCTGGAAAGGAATGACAAAATGCACCAGTACAGGTTAGGTGGTGATCTGTGATAAAGCAAGGGGCAATGAAAACTACATCACAGGAAGTTCCACCTCAGCATGAACTTTTCTGTAAGATTCATGGAGCACTGGAACCTCCCCAGAGAGCTTATGGAATCTCCATCTCTGGAGACTTTCAAAAGCTGCCTGGATGCATTCCTGTGTGACATGTGCTAGATTATATGGTCCTGCTCTGGCAGGGTGGTTGGACATGAAGATCTCCAGAGATCCCTTCCAACCTCTAAAATTCTGTGATCCTGTTATCCCGTGATAATGTGCAGATCTTATGCAATAAATGATAAAACTTGTTGTAATTATTTGTGTTGGATTTTTGTTGTTTGGTTGTTTGTTATTTTTCTTTTTTTAATATGACTGAAAGATTGAGATTTTAGTCATTAAAATAAACAGGAAACAACAATGTACTTGCAACAATGAAATGTTTCTTAGGGACATAGTAATATAATACGGATTTGTTGTTTTTATAACATTTTCAAACAAATTTCTGAAAATAAGTGCATTTTGAAGATATATTTGAAAATATTTTCTATATAGAAATAGGATGAAGTACAATACATAATACGTTTTTTTTTTTTTAATAGTAGGTTCATAATGACAAATTTAGTCACAGCAAAATTGACAGAAATGAGACCAGTTTGCAAGAGAATATGAAATAGGCTTAATGGAAGATTAATTATTATAAGCAAATTAATTAAAAATATAGCTGAAATTTTTGTACAAAAATCCGTGTATTTTCAGACCCTTTTTCTGATTCACTATATTGTTAGACTTCATAAGAGTTTTCTAGTTGTATGCAGAAATTTGTTGATATGTTCATAAAGTTTCTTTTTTTATTTAAAAAAAACGGTAGATTTTTTTTAATGTATTACTAGAAAATAAACAATAAATTAATTTTTTTTTTCAGATGTGCAGTGTTGATGATGCAACAAAGATACACTGCAATGCTTACAAGTGTGTACTGCTCCTGTCATCCTTAAAGGAGACAGAATGTAAATGAATGTGGGGTGTGCTGGTAAATAAGTGCTAATAAGGGTCGACAAAATTTATATTGTAAAATAAAACACATTTTTAAAATCATAATGAAATAGATTGAATTAGTTTTAAAATAAATTTGTATTTTACTACTTGTTTACAAATTACAATTAATATTATCAAATTTATAGGGATATTAATGTATCATATCCATATGAATTTATTTCTCAAGCATAACAACTAGACACAAATATACACATTATCTGAAATGAAAATGTTTTTCTACTCATTAATAGAATCCTGAATAAATGATAGTTCTCAAATAAATACACTAAAAACAAACACAGTAGTTTCGAGCAAATGCTTCCTTCTTCCCAATAGTGCAACCATATACGGCTAAGTTTCATTTTGCTCTTGCTTTGTGCAAACATTTCCTTTGGATTCCATCCCTCTGAGTTTGCAGCTCCTGAAACTGTGTTTGAAATATGTATTTGGGCTCAAAAGTCGCAAATCCAACTTAACTTCTGATGACAGTTTTAGCTTTACCTTTACTGCTCTGCACCCCCACTGATGAGTCAGATATAAAGCTCTTCCATGTGAATTGTCTGAAGTTTACAATCTAATTTCCTCTTCTCAAAATCATCACTCTCCAAAGTACAATATCTTTCATTTCCCTCTTCCTTCTCAGTATCTTTTTGTACAATCCATGTATAGAACATGAGTAAAAATTGTGTTTTCTAACTAGTTTTTCTCAGATAGACTAGTAAAAGATATTATCTACACCTACTACATGAAGGACTTCTCATGATTTAGTATCTTTTATTGAATGAAAAGCCCCATTGGACCAAGCATGCAGTAGGAAGATCAAGAGTACACTTGTAATATTAAATTTCAGTTTTATTTACTTATATTTTTTAATGAATCCTTTATAATCTGTTAACTGTCCTCATTAATCTTCTGCACTTTTTAACAGAGTTGTCACCTGTCAGCAAACTCGTTGACAATGGCAATTTCTTCAATGATCCTGTCCTCCCCTTTAGTAATAATTACACAGTGGGTGAAAGGCATTGTTTCTGCTCTGTCAAGTACTAAAAATAGTAAAATTGTTAAAAACTGTGTTTATTGAAATTTGATTTATCAAAATAAGTGTGACAACTCTTGGACACCTAGCTTCTTTCATATATATTTATGAATTTATCCAGAAAAATAAACCAGATACTCCTAAGAAAACAAAATATTTTGTACAGAGAAACTCAAAAATGAGGGGAAACACAGTCGTTCTCGAAGCAACGTCCACAGCTTGTCTTAATACAATAGTTCTACTTGGTCATATTCATCATTCAGAAATAAGAGTTCACTCTCTCAGGTAGGGAAGCTCAGATGATAATCCCTCTTCATATGTCCCATCTCAAATGAAACAAATCCTTCGAACAAAACATATCTCTGCATGTGATATTTTTCAGGTACTGAAGGCTGTATGATTGCACATAGATGGGAAGACTGAGGCAGGAAAAAATAATAATTTAATGAGAATCTAACTACATTCATAGGGTTTTTCCTGTGACATCACTAGCAATAAACTACTTACAGTTTTTAGCAGGCATAGGCATGACTATTATCTTGATGGCACTATTTCAGTTGCTGTCCCTTATAATTTATTTGCCTGATCATTAATTTAAACTGTCTCTTGCACATGCAGATTCATGCCTTTGCACACACACATGCACACAAACTCTGTCTCCTGGCTATATGCTTTAACTATAGACCTTTAGACCAAATCCAAAAAGTCTGAGGATCCTGGTTGTGCTTTAGTTTTTATTTTCAAGTAGGTACATATTAATTCTTTGAGTGCTGTTTCTTGGCTATAAAGGACTATAAAGGCAGCATCAGCTCCTCATCTTTTCAATCTGTTTTTTGTTTTGTTTGGGTTTTTTGTTTGTTTTGTTTATTTTTGGTTGGTTGGTTTTTGCATCAGTTTTACAAAGCAGAGCAGCTGTAAACTGCTGAGCAACTGAGTTCAAGCCCCTGCAATTCCATGTGTCCATGCATTAATCTATAATCTGTTACTCCTTCTTTGTGACATAGTTATCCCAACTTTCCATTGCATAACTTTCATATGAGCAATAGCAAAAGGAGTTGTCATGGTCTGAATTAGAACAGACCAAATTCTATTTGGTTATTTTACCTTTCAGCTCATTCTCTTTTAAGTTAACTGCACCTTCTGAAGTTCACAGCCTATTTTCACAAACAGTAATGATAATACTCAATGTTTATAGTTAAAATCAAGGATCTGCCAAGGTCTCTGCTAAATCCTGTATGCCACCTTGAGAACACAGGAAGAAAAAGGCCACAGCTGTGGGGAGGAATGAACAGGACAGGCTACCTTTTAACTGACCAACAACATATTCAATTCCAGCATAAAGCTGGGGGATCATCAGGGTCAAGTTCTCTTTCTCAGTGACCTGTATTTGAGGAGAGCTACATTGGTTTTGCCTTCAATTCCCAAGCATGTTTTCTTAAGACTTGATAGCAGATGGCAACAGGATTTGTCTGGGACTTCCCCAGTGCCTTTCGCAGCATCAGTGGTGATGATGGTGTAATTGCCATTAGGGTGGTTGGGTTCAATATTACATTTGTATATACTTTATTTTATTCTTATTTTCATTAAAGCTGGATTAGATTTTCAATATAGAACAACTCCTCTCCTTTATTTCCTTCTTCTTCCTCTTTGGGAAGGGAAAGGGGTTAATAGAAGACATCTGTCACTCGTCTAATGTATGGCCTAGTTCTAACTCTTAACTTCAGTGTACAAATGTAAAAAGGCACAACATTTTGTCATTCTTGTACATTACAGATCCAGAAAGAGAACAATGGAAAATGGAAATTTGTGATATTTGCATTGAATCATAAAACCAGTACATTCTTGTTGCTGGGAATACAACTCCATAATTCATTTAGGGTACAGCACGGAACACAATTTAAATAGGAAAAAAAAAGAGTGGGCAATATCAATATTGGTCTGGCTGTTTCTTTTAGGAACCAAGATAATAATTTATAAGACCTGTATATGACCATAAGAAATGCCATATTGGAGGAAATAATATTTTGTCTACTCTAATAATATTTTCTCAATGACATCATATGACAGATACTTTGGGAAAAAACTTCCAAAAACACCCAAATCAAAAAAAAACACAGAACACCTACGAGGCAACTAATTCTGAAAAATGATTTTGTGTTGTATGTAGCCTGGAAATGTATATTGCTTTTTGTGTATTTCATCCTTAATTTTGTTGATGCGTTGAGACAGCAGCCTTATAATTTTTAATAATTCTGCAGTCTGTTACAGATTTTGTATATTTTGTTACTGTTACATCTTGTAATTTTCTTCCATGCACAGTAGCAAACTGTTTAAAGTCAAAATGTATCTTTTGGTCTTTCTGTACAAGACATAGCATACCCATGGGAATGACTGTCAGATTCCTGGTGACAGTGTGATACTGAAACAGTGGTAGTTGATATAATCTGAAAAAGGAAAAAATGCTGGCATTTTCATTCCTCAGAATTAATGAGAAAAAAATCACACATGAGTAGCAGAAAATGAATAAATTCTGCCTCCATGGATAATAGAAGTTTACAAAAACACTAATTTTGAGGCCAAAAAATACTGACATCTTTAGGTAAAGATCCATATAAATAAGAGGTATTTTTTAAACATGACTTAATAAAAGTCAATAAAGTAATAACATTTATAAATGTTAATAGAACTACAGGTTTATTTTTAAATAAATGTGTGATATGCTGTATTTTTTACATAGCTCAAGCTTCTGCATCTGAATCCCTCAGAATCACAGAATCACACAAAAACATCAAGGTTGAAAAAGACCCTCAGGATCACCAAGTCCAATCTATCACCCTACCCTACAAGATTCACCCTAAATCTTATCCCTAAGCACCACATTCCTCATGTGATTGTCCTCCAGTGAAAAAGAACTTTTTTTCCATTCAGACACAAGGAAGGATTTTTAAATCGCCTACAGGATTTTGTGAATATCTCTGCCATTGAGATGTCAAAATAATGATCTGATGTGCTTTTCTGTGTTTTGTACCACATTCCTAGAGCAGTTTCTTGGGAATTCCTTTAATCTTGGAGCATTTGGAAAGTAGAACAGATTGGTATTTCCTGAGATATACACACTAATATAAACCAGCTGAACATGAGCTGGTAATTCTTTTGTAACTTGGTAGCTTAAGTATGATCCAGTGGCTAGTCATATATGAATTCATATATAAACAAATGAGTTTTTGGTTTTTGCATTTTAAAATGCAGTCTATTGCAGAAGCAAACCAAGACAACACTGTCTAGTAAAAATGAACTTTAAAACTTACTGCTTCCAGAACTCTAAAGTAAGACTTTCTGCAAAATAATGGCTATTTTAACACTGCAGGTCACTGGTATTGAATTGCTTAGCCAGTCTTTCTACCATTCTGCAAGAAGGAAGGTCTTCCTATAAAAAGCTGCTTACTTTCAAAGCATTAGTTGAAGTCAAGTCTTCCAGCTTGGTCACAAAGGGATACACAAAGAGATGTGGCAGAGAATAGTGTCTATTTAGCATATCAACCAGTATATTTCTGAGTGTGGAATTAGTTCTTTATGTGAAATGATAATGAAAAGTCCTTGGCCATATTTAGTACCTATTAATAAGACAGTACAGTGTATACATGATTCGCTTTGTTTACCTCATAAAACTTACTTTCCTGAACTGAATTGTATTGCAATTTGATATATATTGTCTCAGGAGGAAATACACTGAAGGCGGGGGGGGGGGGAAGCAATTATTAAGCAGGAGGGAGGTTTTTTTTTCCCCTTCATGTCCACCATCAATGAGAGACAGCAATGGGCTCAAAATACAGAAAAAGAGATTTAAACCAGACAGCAAGATAAATTTTATAATGGCAGATTAGGTAAACACTGAACTATGATGTCTGGGGAGACTGTGGACTTTCTGTCATTGGAAGCTTTTATAACCTGAGACAAACCTCTCACAGGAATGATTTAGTCTGTTTCTGGCTCAAAATCATTGGTCTGTTCCATCACCCTCTGATATTGCTCTCCAAACTATATTTCCACTGGTCTTTGTTTTAACAAATACACCAAACAGTGATTCTAAGCTCTGAAATAAAGGTAATGTAATGAAAAAGATAAAAAAAATTGTCTTTGTAAAAAATACAGGTATAAAATTTAAAAGAAAAATTTTCATACAATTTTTTTTAAGTAAGCATACGATCTTGAACAATATTTCTGGTTATAACAATTTTTACTACCAGAACCAAAGTAGTT
Organism: Ramphastos sulfuratus; assembly: GCA_013399055.1. Taxonomy (NCBI): domain Eukaryota; kingdom Metazoa; phylum Chordata; class Aves; order Piciformes; family Ramphastidae; genus Ramphastos; species Ramphastos sulfuratus. The sequence continues at coordinate 6,382 of WBNM01007962.1, forward strand.
TCATGAATTGTGAGGTTGTTAGGCCAATTGTTATTCTGTCATAATTTTAACTGATTCTGTTTTGCAGAAGTATATTAAAATGAAAAAAAAAAAAAGAAATATTGTACGGAATGATAAAACATCCAGGATCTGGCAACTACATGAAAAGTTTAGAAAACCTGAAGTTTCTTCTTCTGAAGAAAATGAAATGTTAATCAGACACAAATGATTAATTTTGTAGGGAACCATAGGTGTGAAAGATTGAAAGACAAAAAAAGAAAACAAAGGCAAAAAAATCCCAACCATCCAATCAAAATATCAGGCTAATCAAGATGGTGGCTTTTAAATATGATATGATGTAAAAGGTAGAAAAATTAAGTATAAGTGTTGATAATAAATAAGCAAAAGTCATTGGTCTTAAGCTAACACTTTTCCATGTTTTCCAATTAGTTTTCCAGATCTTGTGATTTAGTTCATTAGTGAGAGTCCTTGAGAAAATAGATTAAAGTTTTTGTAATATGTTTGGTGAAATTTCCAATTATACATTTTGTTTCCAATGACAGCAATAACACATTAATTATCTAAGTTACCAGATGTCATAAAGTGAGACAAGGAAGTGTTCCTTAAACATGTCCACCTTTGTTGAGGAAGTGCAAATCTGCATTTAAACCAGAGAAATGTAAAAATATAATGAGGAATGAAGGAACATATATGGGCATAAAGAAGAAACTTCAAGAGTACTTCACAGCTATACAGAATTTTTAACTCCCAATTGTTATCAGACATCCCAGCTACACATGATACTATAGCTTATTTCTGTCTGATTGAAACTAAAAGAGGGAAGAAAGTAAAATGTAAAAGTAGAGCTCCATATAATTTCAACATACTTTAAAGAAAACAATGGCACATTGCTTTGTTACAATTTTTTCTTGTAATAGGTAGGCCATATATCTCCTCTATCTCCATTTCAGCCCCACTTGTGACTCCTTACTGCTGGCGCCTAAATAAAATACTAATTCACAGGCAAGCAAAAGAGGAGCTTTGACTTTTTTTACAGTATCTATAATAAATGTAATCAATTTGAATTCACCTGTGCTAACTGTAGCTTGCCTTTAGATGGTAAAGAAAAAGTGGGGTTTTACATTATCTATTTAATTTTTTGTCCCGATACAAATATTTTTTCTCATCTGTTAGAAACAATCAAAACACCACTATACAGCAAATATAAAAGTTCATTGAAAAAAATATAAATATATAGATACATATATTCATGCAAAATATATGTGCATAAATATCTATCACTCTGCCTCCATAAATAATTTGTCACAATAAATAATATTTTTTTTTTCCATAGAAATGAAAGAATTGAGGGAATCGTGCAGAATTCTTCTATGAGATATAGCCAGGCTTCATATGTAGCTATGTTCATGTAATGAATGGCACAGTTTGGGATATGTAATTTGTGCCTTAGAATGACAACATTTTCTAAAATTTTTTTTTATACGTAAAAATAATGAGCAGCTCTTTCTCTATAGCAGTCATATATGTCACACTGGTATTGCAGTGAGTTAGTGATTATCTTAGCACCCTGATGTACCAGTCTAACTAGTTCAGTCTTCAGTACTATCACAATAGGTTCTGGTGTTAATCCATTATTCTCTGGAACAAAAAAGCACTACTGATAATATTGGTTAGATTTCCATATACAGTATTCTAATGTTGAAGTTCTGAACCTGAGTTTATATAACATCTAATACTGATTTGCATTGACTGTTTTCCAAGAGAAGACAAAAAATGCTCAGCTTCAAAAGACTGCAAAACAAAGAGTGCAGATGTGATTACCTGCTCTAAACAAACTAGCAGTTAAACACTGGGGAAAGAATAAAACTGGTTAAGCCAAAAGACAATGTTGACACAAAAGCACATGATTATAACAGTATCATGAATATATTTAAAATTGAAATTAAATGAAAACTTCTAATCATTAGAAAACTAAGATTAAGGCCTGGCCTTTAATCAGAGTAACAGAGGAAAAACCTTTAGCTAGTTTTAAAACAGATCTAAGATAGAGAATAGGAGAATCCTAAATCCAATGCTCAAGTAAACTTCTCCTAGTTATGTCTGTAAATTGTCTAGGTTTAAACACAATTACTCTCTCAGCTCATTAATTGGTGACAGTGTCAATGGGTGCATATCTCCCTTTAAAACTAGGCATTCAACTAAATACTGGCTTTTTAAAAAAGGAATTTCTCTTAGATCCCATACAAAGTGCAGAATCAGAAAGAAAGTTGCACCTGAATTCAGTAGTGCAAGAGTAAACCCAAAAACACCGATTATCTTTTATTATATGTACACTCTTACATTGTTTATAAAAGGGTGACTCCAAGAATGCGAATAAAAGTTCACGTTTCACTTCATTTACGCTGATCAACTGTCATGGTAGGCCTGGACAGGCCAAATTAGGCTTGTACATGTCCTGGTTTACCCAGGACATTTTTCTGCTCCCCCTCCTTCTGTTTTGGGGAGAGCAACTGCGGGAAAAGGGACAAAGGACCTGGCGCCACTAAGTCTGGGGTCCGGGGTCTGTCNTATATTAATATTTTTATAATATCGTCTCGCAGTACCTAATTACCCCTTCCCCGACATCAACATCCTGAAATCTTACTGCTATCACAGTATTAAAAGAAATAGTAATTTTTTTCTCCTTTTTTTTTTTTTTTCTTAACTGTGTCATCTTTTCAGTGTAATGAACTTGATTTTGACACAATTGACTCGTAGCTATGTGTTCGGTATGTAATTCTTAGGAAAAAAAGGCAAATACAGTGTCAATGTATTGCACTGCACAAATTCCTGGAATTGACAGCCAGTTACACAGATTGAAAGAAAAAAAAAAATCAGAAATATTTGGACACTCGTACTGGTACTACTCTTGTTATTGTAACACTGTATTTGCTTCTGAAATTTAGTGTAGATTACTGAAGATTACATTTGACAGTATTGACTGAAATTCCATTATGTAGCAGAACTCTGGAACGTGAACCCAAAATGAATAAATAACTCATCATATAGTTCATTATTTTATTTATCTGACTGTATGTATGTTTATACTCCTTTATTCTGTCCCGTGTTGTATGATCTTTTACCCTTGTGCTAGTTTGAGGCTAACTGGAATATTCTAATGCAAGAAACTAGATCATTGGTTGTAAAAAGAAAATAATGATAACGTCTATATTATTCATTGGTTAGCTAAAAGGTATAAAAAGGTAAAATACAAATTATTTGTCCCTCTTGGCTTAGGGATGCTTCTTCTATTCGCTTCTCCTTTGCTCCACTCTATCTTCCACTATCAGATAACAAGCTTTCTGGTTGTTTGTCTGTCTGGGAGAGAGTCCCTTCTGGGCAGTTTCTTTTGTTGGGGAAGGAATTTGGATTTCTGTACTATTTCTAATTTTCATATGATTGCAAATACTTCTAAATATATTGTGTATATATGTTTGTAAATTCAGCTTTGCTGTAAATATAGCTTTATCTTGCTTCTAACCCATTTGAGCCAGTCTGGTAAATTTTGGTAGTGGAGGGAGGGGCCTAACCTACCACGACCCTATAAAATTTAACAAATCTATATATTATAATTTATTTATGTACCTTCTCCAAATTGAAATTAAGTTTTTGGAAAAATTGCCACTGATTTTCAAAACAGTCTTTGCTAGACCAGACTTTTGAAGACACATGGGAATTGAATCTTACATTTCCACAAGTGTTTGTATCATATGCATCTGCAAAAGTCTCTTCATCTGACCAGCTGGTCATAATTAGAGTAATTCACATTTAGACTGAAGATTTGAAACCGAGAGCCATACAGAGTACTTTTTAGTGCTTGCCAACTTGTATTCCTTGGGGAAAAAACAAGCCAACATAAAATAACCCCCACAACAAAGTCTGTGCCTTCTTCCATAACCTTCTTTATCTTGTGCTGCTAAATTCTGTGTCTCTTCATAGATTGCAGCATGCACATGCTCATGAACAGCAATTCATAACTCTGATCACAGAGTCCTTAATAGAGTAATGCCCATCAAATGCATCGCTTTCCAGACTTAGACAAAGCAGTTGCTATACCCAAGATGATGCAATTACAAGCTTACAGGACTGCAACAACTTTCAATTATAATGACATTAAAAAATTCTTATTCAAAGAAAAAAAAAAAAGGAAACTTACAATTCTTGAGATCTACATTTATCACCCACACTCAAAACAGATTTTTTTCTGTGTGATATAATAACAGCTTGAGTAGCTTTGTCTAGCTTTCTGACCTTCTGTAAATTACATACATTGACATTTCTCTACAAACCCCATTTGGGAATCTCTTCTCTGTGATATAACTTGTCACAGAGTATTACCAGTTTTTATAATTACTGTTTTCATTTAAAACTCTGAACAGAAAAATATCCACAGTGTCATCATTAATACTGTGTAGAAAGAAGATTTGAAATAGAGTCAAAACAATTTGAACTACACTTGCAACAAGAACAGTCTGTCATAGAGACCAAGAAAAATGAAACAAGCTCCCAGCTGGGAAAACTTGTAATTGCAACCAACCAGAACACTGAAAATGAGATAGCAAAACCACTAACAAGAAAAAAACCCAAAATTTAAGGGACAAAGGAAGGTAGGAAGTGTTCTCATATGTATGATATGAGCTGGAGTAAACATGGTGAAAATATTCATCACTAGCAGAATATTAAACTGGCAAAAGAAAACACAACGGCAAAAGATTATTACAATGGTAAATACAACATACAACCTAAATTTGCTAAAAAAGAAAAAAGAAGTCACAAAAATTAAGGAGAGACATTAAAACAAAACAAATATTGATCAGAAACAAAATGTCAAAAGAAACTTGTAACTAGAATTTCATCCTCAGCAAATGCAGTCAAGACTAATGGTAACTCTACCATAACAGAAGAATTCATATTGCTTCAGGGATATTATCAATATGCCTATATATACCCTTAGCATGTGTGACATTAGACTAGTGAAGACTAAAAAAACAAATATTATGAGAGAATGAAATTAAGGCTGAACAAGAATTAGTATGTTTTCTAATACTTTCTGAACAAGAACTAGTTTGTATTCTAATACTTTCTGTATGCTTATCCATCCAAAGTAATTCTGCACTCCCTGGTATTAATTTCCCATGTACCTTTAGAGTTGCTTCTTACTTCTATTAATTTATGCTTGTACTAATGCTATACAGGTAGAATGTTTGTGAGAAGTCTAGAAACATGTTCACTACTGAAAAATATCAGAATGTATTTTCTTGACGAGGTGTCGTGGTAGGCCTAAACGGGCCAAATTAGGCTTGTACATGTCCTGGCTTGCCCAGGTATGTTTTTCTGCTCTCCCTCCTGTTTTGGGGAGAGCAACCGCGGGAAAAGGGACAAAGAACCTGGCGCCACTAAGTCTGGGGTCTGGGGTCAGCCCAGCAACCACAGTAAACAGGGTGCACACGGTTGCCTTATGCAAGGCCCATGATCTGCCCAAAAAAGGGTAAAGCAAGCCTATGGCTTCACCCAATATGGCCAAATCTTGGCTAACTGCCATTTGATTGGCTATCTCATGTCCANGCACGAGGTGCTTAGTCAAACCAAAAAAAGTGTGTAACTTAACATTATCATGGCGTGATCTTAAAAAAAGTTCACATTTCCAGTTTAAAGAAGCACATGAGACTATTACTTAAACAATTTGTCAGTTATCTTCTCTGCCAGATTATGCAGAGGTGATCTAGAAACACCATGAAAGTCAACAGTCTACTGTCTTCTGGTTTTAATTAGGTTTTGATTGATTTTATAAGCATAAAAAACATTGACTCTTACATAATTCTTCCACTTACATGCTGAATTGTTTAGTCTGGCAAGAACTTTTAAAGATTAAAGAACAACTGCAACCATTATGTCATGTTGGTCAAGTGAACATGTACCTGCTTACAGGCTGCCATTCCTACGATAGAAGAAAGTTTCTCAGACAAGGCAAAACATTTCTTTTGCACTTTCAAAGGTGGCGATCACGACAGAAGCAATTTGTAGCCATTGTTTAGAATGGCAAAATAGAAAATGTCGTAATGAGTAGACAACTGCTTTGTCAAAAGATAAGACATTCGAAGCCAAGAAATTGCACATATGATCAATGGAGGTGAAGAGCTTGAAAGAGAACTGTACACAGGTGCAGATAACATGTTCAAAAGACTGAGAGGGAAAGAGAATCACTAACTGGAGAGCTGAGTTGTTGAAGAGACAATTCATTAAAACCTGTGCTGTGATAGGACACAGTTTGGTGAGGAAAAATTCCTGAAGGAAAAAAAAAAAAGGCTCAAGAAAAGGAAAAAAATGTGAAAACAAGAAATTTGAATGATTTTACCTAGAGTTCTCAAACTGTAGAATTAAACCAAATAATTTTATAGGCTACAAGGCTACACACATAATGACAGAAATTTAACTTACATATCAGGCCTTGAATGTTCTCCACAAAGATTTTTTTCTGAAGAGTCACAAATCTGAAAGAGCTGGAAAATGTAATGTTTACATTCATACTGAGAAGTTTTATAAACAGCAGATCCTGTTTCACTAGGACTTAGCTCAATGAGATTTAACACGGGAAATTGTTGTATCCACTCACTAGTAACAACTTCCAAGGAATAGATTCTATATGTCAATTTTTCTTTTAAGAGTGATTATTTAATTTTTTATTCTTCTACTTCACTACTTCCTTTTATTTACTTAATTTTTAATAACATTGAAAAGGTCACCAGCAGATTGGTGTCTCAATATGCTATCCATGTCTTACAATACAGAAGTAACAATTCCTAAAATGAGATTTAGAGCTACTTAAAAAGGCAACAGCTCTAAAAGAAAAAACAAAACAAAACACACACACAAAAAAAAAAAAAAAAAAAAAAAAAAAAAAAAAAAAAGAAAAAAAACCCCAACCTGTTTAGGAATCTTTTGCTTTGAATTTATACACTACAAAAGTAGAATTAAATCCATTAAAGCTACCTGATTTAGTTTGAGCAATTAACAAGGCAGGAATAATAAAATACGCAATTATTTTATTTCCAAAAGTCCCACCCACCAACTGTGTACAAACTAGTTAAAATTGGGTTCTAAATCAGTTGGGAAAATCTTCACGAGGATGCTTATGGGCAATTCATTCACTTAGGAGAATCAGAAAATTGGAAAAGTTTAGCCACAAAATGGGTTTGCCTCACAAATAAAAGGTAGCCCAAACCCCTAAGGAATGTCTGTGCTACTCATGTCAGTGGAGCACAAATTTCAAGATAGTTCCTGGCTCCTATGTGGCAGTGTTGGAAATGCTCAGGATCTTGATAGCCGTTGAGAGGCTTCTAGATCTTCTCAGACTGTAGCAGGGTGCTGGAAAAGATGCAGATGATCTCTGACCTGATTCTGGTTTCTCCTTGCATGGAGGTTTGCAGATGTGTAGAGAGCACAATATCAGTGGCACTTCTCACCATGTTGTGAGGCACTTAATGCCTTCTCCTGGTAAACTTGAGGCACTTAAGTTTCCAGGTAGCACAAGCCCAAAATATCAGGACTAAGCTGGCCTGAAGCACAAGGCAGAGCAGAACACATTACCCAAGCCAAGAGCAGTGAGGCAAAGCATATTGTCTGGGCAGAGCAGTCCACACTGAGGCAGAGCAGTAAGGTCGAGGCAGCTCTGTGAGGCAGAAGCAGCACAACTGCTTGCAACTTAGCTCAATTTATATTATTTGCCTGAGTGTAATGGCTCCTTTGGCCACAGAGATTCACCAATCAAAATAGCATTTGCAAAACTGACCATACTAGGTGAAACCAGGGCTTGCTTACCCTTATATGAGCAAGACATTAACAAGTACCTAAACANGGTATGATAACCATTGGAGGCTTTTGGAGCTTCCCCAGGGCTCTGGCAAGGTGCTGGGGGTTACACAATTTCTGACCTAGTCTTGGTCCCTTCTTGGGCAGATGATGTCCTTTCAAGGGCTCCAGACTCCTCATGGAAGTTGCAGCTGTGCAGGCAAGCACAGGGTCTTGCTGGTAGCAGTTAACTTGCTCTCTTTCACCACATAGACTGTGGTGAGGTCTCTGTAAGTGAGCTCTCCAGCCAGAGCAGCTTATTACTTTCAGTTCATGCTAGGCTGGCTGGGGGTTTCAGTCAGCTTTCAGCAATGATTCTTGCCTACTGCATGAAGGTACTTAATGCCTCTCCCTGGCAAACTGAGGCCCGACAAAGTTTCCTGGTAAACAAGATTGAATCGTCAAAGCTTGTTATAACACAGCAAAGCTGGTCTGAAGCAGAGTGAAGCATGGCAACAGCATGGCATTGCAAAGTGAATTGAGGCAGAGCAGAGCAAGGCAAAATGGTGAAATGTGTTGTTTACAACTTCTGACCATATATTTATCAATTGTCTGAGTCCTGATGGTTCCATTTGGCCACAGAGATCAGCCAATCAAAATGGCATTTTGCCAAAACTAACTGTATTAGGTGAAGCCAGGGGCTTGCTTTACTCATATTTGGGGAAACATGGGCCATGCACAAACAAGTGTATGCATCTTGTTTACCACAGGAGGAGACTTGGTGGCTCCAGGCCTTTTGTTCTTTTCCCACGTTGCTCCCCTCTCCAACAGAGGGGGAAGGGGGAGCCAGAAATAATGCCTGGACAAGCCAGGACACATATCAGGCCTATTTCGGCTTTCCATGACAGTAGGAAAGCCATGCCATTGGAAATCAAAAGTAGATAATGTAACCTTTGTGTCTAAACACACATTAACAATGCTACAATGAATAACTCAAAAATCCCCAATCTAAGCCCATGGCTTCTTAGGATTTATTTGTATAAATATGTAAGAGAGAAATCTGAACTAAAAATCAAAGTGAATTCGGTCATTATAATATGAAGCTGTGCAATGACAGCTTTGGTGATGAGGCTCTAAATTAGAAAGAACTAGTCTATTCATTTAATGTCTGTTTTCTGTATAATCTACCTAATATGTATAGTTTATCTAATAGCCTTCTGTAGTGGTTTGAACCACATAATATCCCCCACTATCAGAATTATCAATTTATGACTGTCGCATTTACAGTGGGTGGTGTTATGGTCCGATAAAGGAGGGTCTCTGGATTTTCTGGTCCTTGAGCAGGTGGCTGTGCTTTTCCCTGTTACAGGATTTTGATAGATATTCCTTTCCCTTTTCCTTCTATTCTTTATATGTACTGATGTAACCTGGTATCATGTAAATCAACTGAAGACTCCCCCACCCCCTTATCTCCTGGAGAGGAGAGAGGAAGCAGGAAGGTGAGTGTGGGGAAGTGGGGAGTTTATCTCTTGCATTAAACTATTACAAGATTGTTGGGTCTTACTATCTGGATACACTAGTTGAGAGCTAAGTCAGACAAAGCATAAGAGTCATGAGGGAAAGAACTGCTAACGAGGGAAACAGCTGCAGCTGTTCCTTCTGCTGTGAGTCATTCAAGATAAGAAAGTAGCTATGTAGAATAAGGAGTTAGTTATGTTATGTTAAACAAAGATGTAGCATAGCAAAACAGGGTGCCTGATCATGGCCATGTTGAAGGTTTTCATCAGTATGTGAACATCTCTTGAAGAGCTGCCTGTAATCAATCAGAGAATGCATAATGTGTGACCAGACAATTTATCCTGTGTAAGTGTATGCTGACTTTCTGCAATAAAACGGTGATCTCGGATGTATCAAATTGATATCATCTGATCATCCCTCGTGGTGTCATCTACCCCCCCACACCTAGCAATCCCCAACATCATGTGATTCCGCCACATCTGGTGATCCCTGACACAAGATTCAATCTTATAAGTATCTCTGCACTGAAGATTAATTTTTATTCTTCCAGGTATCAACTGATCATATTAGAGCTCAACAAGAAAGAAAGCACACACTTTCAAAGACTAGTTAGAGATTATACCTATGCCTGATAAAGACAAAAAGAAAAGACAGAAGTCTTTTTGACAAAGAAAAAATTGACACAGTTTTTTAAAGTAACAATATGCAAAAAAAGAGGTTTGAGTCAATGAAAATTTTGAGTTTTAAATTTTTAGATTTTAACAATAATAACCTAAAATCAACTTCTCTGAAAAGCAACTGAACTAGGATACTAAAATGCCTCTCTTAGATTGTTCAAAACTGGAGATATCAAATTAATAGCTTCTCTTTCCTTCCTTAAAAAGCATTTTTTTCCCATATAGATAGCAGACTTTAAAAATATGTATGCTTCAGTCTATATATGATTTTTATGTTCCAAATCACTTGCATAATTACTGATTTCTGAAAGTTAAGAGCTGTAATACTTAGAAGACTATTATTCTTGTGATTTCTTTACTGTCAAAAAAGAATGTCTCATTTTGGTTTTAAAGTATTTAAGACTTTCTTAGTTATTTCATCATTTCATATACCAGCCTTTTAGTCTCAGATATCTAAAAAATTACCTTTTTTTCTGTAATAACTAGATCTCTAGAGTGATCTATATGCACTACCTCATCCAAGAAGTTTTGACACTTCAATGATAACTTGAAGTAGGGAACCTCTAAATATTGGATTAATATCAGAAGCAAAAACAATGGATTTTTCCTTTAGACTTGTGTTTTCCTACATCATGTTGGAGCTCTGTTCTACCCTTTGAATATCTTTCAAAACTATAGTTGATTATTTCTTTCTCAGATATCCATATTAATAATAGTGATTTGAAACTAGCTCAGAGGTTCAGTCAAGTTTCTGTCTTATTCTGCAATGATACTGTTCCTTAAATCTTTAAAATAATAAAAATGCATATTTGCTTGCATATTCTGCATCTCTGTATCTCTGGTGATAACTCTTCAAGATCCACAGAAAAACTAAAATGTACACTACCCGTGGAAAGAACCTCCCTTTAAAGGAATAAAAACCATCCGTAGAAATGAAAAAAATGTTACAATTTCCCTTATCTTGGAGAATAATAAAAAGCCACTTTTAAAAAATAAATAGTGATTGGGAAAATGTTTGGTACAAATTGAGAGAATTGAAATGGGTGAACTTATTTCTTGTGCATGCTAATAATTCCATAAATGCCACCTAAATAAATGTATATTACATATGCTACAGATAGTATTTTACTCTCAAAATACATTAAATATTTGTAGACTCTGTTCAGTGTCACCTGTAGGAAAAGTCCGTGATAATGCAAAATCACATGTAAATGATAACTTCAATACAGAGTTTCTTGTGTTTCCTTGCTGGCATTAGCCTTTGATCTGATTGAATCAAGGTATACAGTGCCAGTTCCCTATTCTTAATAGTATTTAAGATAAGAAAACATTCCTACCTTTTCACTCCGTCGAAAATGCATTGCATTTTGTAATACTAGATACAGGTGCTAAGTCTCTCTAAAAATGCCAGTATGTGATTTTTTAGGATGCATAAAATACAGTCTCAGTAAAACAAAAGTAGTATTTTGTGCAAGTATTTGTATTTTGTTTTCTTTGATCATAGATGTGTACATGCACATGCTTAAGTGACTTGGTAGATGTAGACAGGCTCTTGCATAGCTTTTTTTAATGACAACAGAAAAGGAATCAGATAAATTGCAGTGCTAGCTGCCTGTGGCTATTTGCAGGGAGATTTCCTTCTATATATCCCAGGTCTCAATAACGTGAAATCTTAGAGGCAGTGCCATAACAGTCACTGAACCAAAAGATTTGCCTACCTTTAAGTTTGCTTTGAACACCACAGAAACAAACTAAACCCAAAATAACATACTAGATTCAACCATAGTAGTGAGGAAAGAGTGTCTAGTGTCTGCATGCAGATTTGACATAATAGAGAGAACCTACCTAAAGGAGCTAGTGTTGTTACTCTATCCAGAGACTACATTTTTCTCAGGAAGGCTTTGGAGTTCATGTTAAAGACTCTCAGTTCCAGCAGTTTTGCCCGTCACACTCACAGATTGTGTGTCATCAAAACAGCATAGCCTCAAAGTTATTTTTAGTGTTTGATCTGGTGTTCCATTACTATACAAGAAGAAAGAAGATACACGAAGAAGAAAATTAGATATAATATTGTTTTGGTGTGAAATAAGAAGTTAGCTTCATTCATTAGGGTTAAATTTGTAGACGAAAATAAGTGAGTTGTCAATATGTATGTGTATTTTGAACGTTTCTGGAGAATTCTGACAGATTTATACTGATAATAAGCATCAACATTGAACTTTTTTTCCCTACCTTCCCCAGTATGGAGTCAAAACATTTTTAAAATTAGTTTCTAAGTTTTGAGCCAGCTTCCCATTTAAACAGCCGAGAATAAAGATCCCTGTTCTTCGGTGGCAGTCCTGGCTAGGTAAAATAAATACTAGTGTGAATTTCTTCCAGTATTTATTTTTGGTTAAATATCACTCCCCATCTTCAACAGGACACAAAGGAAAAAATAACATAGAAAAGTTCATGGACTGAAATAAGGACAAAGAGATCACTCACCAACTACTGCCTCAACCAAAACAGAATCAGCTTGGGGAAAATGAAATGTTACTGCCAATTATGATAGAGAAGGATTGCGAAAAACAAAGATTAAACTAATACACCTTTCCCCAGGCTCAATTTCACTCAATTTCCAGCTCTTCTATCTCTCTCCCCAACAAGAGTAGTGCAGAGGGATAGAGAACAGCGGTTGTGATCAATCCACAACAGGTCCTCTCTGCAGCGTCTGCCTCTTGATACTGTTCCCCTTTTTCACTGTGGTTTATTCTCATGGTTTGTAGTTCTTCATGATAAACCTCCAGCATGGGCTGTCTCCATGATCTGCAGTTCCTTCAGAGTATATCCACCTATACTGGCATGGAGACCCTCATGGCTGCAGGAAATCTCTGCCCTAGTGCCTGGAATATCTCTCCTTCACCTCTCACCTTGGTGCTCATGGGGTTATTTGTCCCACTTCTTTCCTTACTTCTCATTGCCTGTGCACCAGCTTGCCCTTTCTTAATTCCACTTCTACAGGTTTATAACTGCCAGACTGTGTCCTGTAATGGATTCATTTGAGTTTTTTGGAACTGAATGTGTCTGCTTTGAGGCAACTTCTGTCTCTCTCCCTCCAGCCAGCACCTTGGCTCCTACATCCAATGCAACTCTAAATAGTTCAGAATTTGTTTGCAAAACCATAAGAAGACTTACGTTCACTGGAAGTTACACCGTGTTGCCTCTGACAGGTTCCCAAATCAGAAAATACCTTCCAGGAAAGCTGATTTGAGTTTCAAGTTAATTTGGAAAAAAATTTGGGAAGAAAAAAAAAAAAGTTCAGATCACAGATGAAATACTTTACAGAATATTTTCTACCTGGAGGATATTCTGAGAAAGTATACTCACATACGGTCATGCAGATTTCTGTGTCAGGGTAGCTGGGCTGAGTTTTTGTGAGGTTAGTCCTTACTTCAATGAACAAGTAAAGCTTGCACCTCACCTGGGTTGTCACACACATGGAACATCACTTCCAGGCTCCGAAAGTGCATTGATTCACTCACCAGGATTTATTTAGCTGTTTAAATCATCTGGTCCTGTTTTCTGTTTGTTGGTTTGGGATTTTTTTTCTTTGCTTGTTTGTTTTTTTTTCTCCTCCTGCATCAATGATATAACTAACAACACAGCCTGTTTTTTCAGTCTTCAATTTTACACCTAATATATATTTCAGGTCACTATTTTATTGATGAAATAATAATTTACCATGTAGATAAAATCCTTCCTAGTATGTCAGAATGAGTGAAACAATCACAGAATCACAAAATCACAGAATGTTAGAGGTTGGAAGCAACCCCCAGGTATCATGGAGTCAATCCCTCTGCCAAAGCCTAGGGCAGGCCACGCAGGAACACAGTATTGAATTCCAGAATTATTCTAGAATCTATAATGTTTGTATCACTATATTCATGTTTTGATAATACATTTAGTTTCACATGTATGATTTTACTACATTTGTTATACAGTATTTCACCAATTACTCACTCTAATTTGTTATCAAAATGCCTTTGGGATTCTGGGAGTTCTGAGACATCATACCAAAGCTGCACTACTAAATTCATAAAACATGTTTCTTACTTCCTGGCCTTTTTCAGTTAATATTAAAATGTATCGTTCATAGTTTTTCAAAGACATCTTAAAACTGTTGTATGTATTAAAGCACTTTATGCTTTATCATTTTGGACAAGTCAACTTTAAAAAGGGGCATAAATTAAGTGTTTTGATTATTTTTTAAATGGCATTTAATATTTCATTGCTCCTCTGTGGTTCTATTTATTTTATTTCGTCACCTTTTGGTCTTTTTTATTGTCTTTTTCTAGGAAACTGTTGTGGTAGGCCTGAAAAGGCCAAGGTGGACTTGTGCCTCCCCTGCCCCCCCTCCTTCTGAGCTGGGAGTGGTGGCCACAAAAGCCCAAGCTTCACCTAATATGGGCAAACTGGGCAAACTGCCATCCTGATTGGCTAGTCTGTGTCCAAAGGCCCATCAGTCTCGGGCTGAAATATATAAAGGATGAGCAGGTAGCACAAGCTCGCTCGCNCCTTGTATATAAGTTTTGTGGCTAGATTTAACGTTAATAAACAGTTTTCATAGTTATTAACAATCTCTGCCTGGATATCAAAATTTATATCATTATTAATTTTGAATACTTTCATTACAGGAACGCGATCTCACTACAGTGTGAACATACTTTACTAATGTTATGATGAACACTTATACTAGTTTTAGGCACAAATACCAGAATATTTTCACAAAAAATGTACTTAGTAAGGAGATATCAGCCCTTCCACACCTTACTTCTCTGATGAAGCAAAAACATACATATTACCCAGGAACGATTTTCAATTGCTTCTATTTTATGAATATTTTTAAATGTGAAACTAAAAAAAAAAAAAAAACCAAAACCAACTTTATAAAATGCCTGTATTTCTTAGTACTGTATATTCCCATTTCATTTAATATAGAAGTTCAAAGGCAGAGAATATGATATATGATCTTGGGTAACAATTAATTTCAACCTGAAATCATAGAATCATAGAAGATCATGGAGCAGATCCTCCTGACAGCCTTGCGAAGGCGTATGGAAAATAAAGAAGAGGTGGTTGGTGGTATCCAACATAGTTTCGCCACAGGCAAATCACACCTGATAAGCTTGCTGGCTTTCTGTAATGGAGTTACAGCATTAATGGATAAGGGAGAAGTAGCTGATGTTACCTAGAATTCTGCAAAGAATTTGACACTGTCCCACATGATATCCTGGTCACCAGATCAGAAAAGTATGAACTTGAGTGGTGGTCCACTTGCTGGATAAGGAACTGACTACATGGCAGCCCTCAGGGAGTTGTGCTCAATGTCTCAATGTCCAAATGCGGACCAGTGATAAGTCATGTCCCCCAGGAGTCACTACTGGGACCAGTACTATTTAACGTTGTGATGGTTTGGGAGTTACCCGCCTTCCCCACATTTTGTAAAATCACCCAGACTAGACTTAGCTGACTGGAAGCTAAGGAGTGAAGCTCTATTTACAGCTTATTACAATATACAAGCAGATACATACACTATATACAGGAATATTTACAGAAATATACAAGTTAAAGGTAATACAGAAACACAACACCCCTCTCAGAAATCAGAGACCCCAGGAGGGGCTTCCAACCACACTTCCACCTTCTTTCCACCATTCTGCCTTGTCCCAGCATTTGCCTTACACGCAAGGTGAATTTGGAGGATCGGCCAGGGGGATTAGAAGGAAAGTGGTTAGTGAGGTTACTCAGCAGAGAGGAGAAAAGCCAGAAGCTGCTAGACAGCCTGAGACGCT
>WBNM01007963.1:1200-22015 GCA_013399055.1 Ramphastos sulfuratus
CCCCCAGCTCTGCACATCACCCTGCCCGATGGTGAAGCTGTCGCCCCCCAGCTCTGCACATCACCCTGCCCGATGGTGAAGCTGTTGCCCCCCAGCTCTGCACATCACCCTGCCCGATGGTGAAGCTGTTGCCCCCCAGCTCTGCACATCACCCTGCCCAATGGTGAAGCTGTTGCCCCCCAGCTCTGCACATCACCCTGCCCGATGGTGAAGCTGTTGCCCCCCAGCTCTGCACATCACCCTCCCTGATGGTGAAGCTGTTGCCCCCCACCACTGTCATCTCTTCCTCCTGAAGCTGCTCCCCAGCAGCTCCCTCCTCACCTGCATCGCTGCAGAGCCTTATTCCTCCCCAGGGGCAGGACCCTCCCAACTTGAACTTCCTGAAGTTCAAGCAGGGCATCTCTACCCAGTCAGGGATGAAACTTCCTCGGGAGGGGGTGGGGGGTGGGTGGGGGGCACAGAGCATCCTGTTTGTACCTTGGTGGCTGCCTGGACTGCAGCTGTGGCTGCCAAGTTGAGACCCCTCTTGCCGAAGCGCACCATGGCCTGGTAGCCTCGTTCCTTGGCCTGGATGATGTAGGTGTCGATCTCCTGGGAGCCAAGCATGGCACATTGGCACCTTGGGGTCCTGCCCAGCAGGCTGGGACCCCACTCAGGTCCACAAAGAGCCCTTCCAAAGGCAAAGCAAAGCAGCTCTTTACCTTCTCCTTGGAGGACAAGGTGGGGTGCACGAACTTGCGGTAGAGCAGGCTGGCCCCGCGGGTGTAGGGGGAGAGCAGCCAGATGACAAAGGCCATCTTCATCTCGTAGTAAAAGGGGAACCTGATGGGGAAAGGGGAAAATTGGGGTGCCCAGTCTGTGGTGAAGTCCCCCCCCAAAAAATATTCATCTTGTAGTAGAAGCAAAATCTGATGGAGAAGAGGGAAATTGGGGTCCCCAGGGCATGGAGAAGCCCAAGGGACCCTTTTAATCTCATAGCAGAACAGAAGCCTGATGGAGAAGAGGGAAATTGGGGTCCCCAGGGCATGGAGAAGCCCAAGGGACCCTTTTAATCTCATAGCAGAACAGAAGCCTGATGGAGAAGAGGAAAATTGGGGTCCCCAGGACATGGAGAACCCCAAGAGATCCTTTTAATCTCATAGCAGAACAGAAGCCTGATGGAGAAGAGGGAAATTGGGTTCCCCAGGGCATGGAGAACCCCAAGAGATCCTTTTAATCTCATAGCAGAACAGAAGCCTGATGGAGAAGAGGGAAATTGGGGTCCCCAGGGCATGGAGAACCCCAACAGACTCTTTTAATCTCATAGCAGAACAGAAGCCTGATGGAGAAGAGGAAAATTGGAGTGCCCAGGGCATGGAGAACCCCACAGATCACCTTCATCTCATAGCAGAAAGGAAAGCTGATGGAGAAAGGGGAAAATTGGAGTCCATGGGGCATGGAGACCCCCAAAGGACCATCTTCATCTCCTGGTAGAAGGGAAGCAGGATGGAGAAAGAGGAAAACTGGGGTGCCCAGGGCACAGAGACCCCAACAGAGGCACTCAGGAGCCTCACCAGGAGATGAGCAGGTCAGCGATGGTCTCGGTGGCCATGAAGAGGGCAAAGACGATCCAGTACATCATCCAGCGGACCTGGGGCACAGGAGGCTTCATCAGCCTGGGGGCTGCAGGGTGGCACAGCAGCTGGAGCCCTGGGGGGGGGCAAGGAGCCCTGGGCAGGGGGGGCAAGGAGCCTGCGGAAGCAGTTGGAGCCTCCAGGGAAGGAGGCAGAGCCTCCCCAGGGAAGGAGGCAGAGCCTGGGAATTGTGTCAGGGCCCCAGTGGGAAGGANATCCAGAGTCCCAGGGGGAAGGAGTCGGAGCTGCAGGGGGTGAGGAGGTGCCCCGGGACCCCCACTCACGTATTCCCGGATGTTTTTGCTCTTGACAGCCTTGTAGGAGGCATAGGCAGGGTAGAGCATCCCGAAGAGCAGCCTGTAGGGCAGGGGGGGGGTGAGGCAGTTTGGCCACCCCCAGTAGAGCAGCAGCAGCAGGGAGTAGCCCAGCTGCTTGCCCCAGCGCCACAGCTTGGCCTTGAGCCTCTCCAGCACCATGGCCGCCCCGGATCCAGCGGGGGCAAAGGATGGCACAGGGCTGGAGAGTCGGCTGCGAGCAGGGCATCCTGCCCACGGAGTCACCCACGGTCACGGGGACCGGCTGGACCTGTCGGGGTGGTGACAGGAGGCAGGGCGCAGGGAGGAAGGATTGGTGCCAGCTGCATCCCTGCTGGAGCAATACAGGGCGCCTGGCTGGGTGGCAGTGCCAAGGTCGGCTGCTGGGTGCCAACCTCGGCCCCCACAGCACGTGGGTGAGGTGGCATCTCCAAACACACACCTCATGGCTCGCTGGCCGTAGCCCGGGGAGCCACTTAACCCTCAGGGTGGCATCACACCCACCTCCTGCCAGCCCCCCACCATCACCACCACCGGTGACCACCTCCTGTGCCACCCTGACCATGGGTGCTCCCCAGCCCCCATCTGCACCCCACGCAGAGCTCCCCTTGCCCGCAGCATGGAAGCCTTTGGGGCTGGGCGTGGGCAGCGCTGGGGACTCTCAGCCACACTCGGACCCCCTCCCCAAGCCCTTGCTGGGGGCCAGCAGCAGCGCCGAGACCAGGACCCTTACACTGGGGGTGGGGTAAGATCCTGGTTGCTCCCATACGAGGGCATCCTGGGGCACCCATCAGCAACTCCCCCCCACCTCCAAATCCTACTTCCGTTAAGCACTTTGTACCCCCACCCCACCCCCAGCCTTCGGAGTCCCCGAGGGGGTGGACTGTCCGTTAAACAAGGACCCTCAGGGGTGGGGGGGAAGGCATAAGGAGGTCCAGGGTGGGGTGGGGGCTACNNNNGCGGGGCCTACCTATCAACCGAGATACCCGGGAAGGGGGTCTAGCCCCCCCCTCTGCAGCCCCCACCCGCTATGACACCACTACAAGGAGCCCCCACGAGTGCTGCCTGTCACACAGTGACCCGGGGGACGGGGGGGTCTTTGACCCTCATTTTGCCAACCCTACCCCAGGATGCACCGAGACCCTCCCCCCCCGCCCAGGGCTCCCCCTACTCACACAATCACCCGGCTGAGCATCCAAGACACCATGATGGGGCCGAACGTGGTGGGTCGGGTCTGGGGTACCCCCTCACACCCCCATCAAAACCTTCGCCGCCTCTTCCCCACCTCCCTCCCCCAAAAGCTGCCGGACCCCGCCCAAAGCAACTTGAATGTTGCGGCCGCTGGCTCTGCGCATGCGCAGTAGAGCTCCCGTGGGCCCCTACAGGGACAGTTAAACGGGCGGCGAAAGTTCTTAAAAGGGCAATGGCGCCTAAAGGAGCAATGGCGCTTAAAGGGGCAATGGCGCTTAAAGGGGCAATGGCGCTTAAAGGGGCAATGCCGCTTAAAGAGGCAATGCTTCTTAAAGGGGCAATGCCGCTTAAAGAGGCAATGCTTCTTAAAGGGGCAATGCCGCTTAAAGAGGCAATGCTTCTTAAAGGGGCAATGGCGCTTAAAGGGGCAATGCCTCTTAAAGAGGCAATGCTTCTTAAAGGGGCAACGGCGCTTAAAGGGGCAATGCTTCTTAAAGGGGCAACGGCGCCTGGAGGGGCAAATTCCACCCTGAAGAGGGCAATGCCGCCCTGAAGAGGGCAAATGCCATCCTTAAGAGGGTAAATGCCACTTAAGAACCCGAAAGCGACCCCTGAGAGGAGTCCACTCTTAGGAGGGCAATTGAGACTCTTAAGAGAGCAAAGGGGCAAATGCAACTCTTAAGAAAGCATGTAGGATACTTCAGAGGGCAAATACTACAGTTCAGAGGGCAAATTCCACTCTTAAAACGGTCACCCCCCTCCAAGTGGAGCGGTGGGACCCCTCTTTTTTAATTCCCCTACCCACCAAATTAGTTGAGTTTGGGATTCTTTTGTTTTAAAAGAGCCTTTAAGTGATGTTCTGGCGTTATTCGGGGGGGGGGGGGGTGGAGGGGTGTTTGTGTGATGCTCAGGTAGGGGTAGGCATGGGGGGTGCATAGAGGACCCCACTGATATATTGAGGGTGCAAGAGGTCAGGGAGGACAGGGCAGAGGGAGGTGGGGGTTTGGGTGGAGGTGGCAGAACTGCTGGGTCATGCCGAGGCAGTCAGATGTGCTGGCACCACCCTGCCATGTTGATTCAGTGGGGTTTAGCAAAATGCCCGCCCTGGCACACCCCAGCTGGGTTTATGCCCCATGTGCATGTTTAACCAGAAGCACCTGCTCAGGCATGCTCTGAACCTGGGCCAGGGAGCCCTGTGAGATGCCTAGGGGCAAAGAGAAGCTGCTTCCTCCTCCCAGAAACAAAGCTGAGCTCAGAGTCCTCACCACTGGTCTTGGAGTATCCCATCCACCTTGCAGCATCCCATCCACCTTGGAGTATCCCATCCCCATCTACTTCGGATCTTCCCCATCCAGCTTGCAGCATCCCATCCAGCTTGCAGCATCCCATCCACCTTGGAGTATCCTATCCCATTCACCTTGGATCTTCCCCATCCACCTTGCAGCATCCCATCCACCTCGGAGTATCCTATCCCCATCTACTTTGGATCTTCCCCATCCACCTTGCAGCATCCCATTCCCATCTGCCTTGGAGTATCCCATCCACCTTGGAGTATCCTATCCCATCCACCTTGGATCTTCCCCATCCACCTCGGAGTATCCCATCCCCATCCACCTTGGGGCATCCCATCCCCATTCACCTTGGAGTATTCCATCCCTATCCACTTTGGATCATCTCATCCACCTTGGATCCTCCCACCCACTCTGGAGCACTCCACCTCCCTGGGTCACCTCTTCCCCTTGGCTCTGCACCCCAAGCAGTGGTTCAGGGCACCCCAATTTCCCCTCTCCCAGTCCCAACTCCTCTGCAGCTGCTTCTCCTCCTTCCCACTTGGGTTTAAAATCCTTTTTTCTTTTTTTTCTTTTTTTCCAGGTAGGGCAACAGAGACACCAAAATGTGGCAATGCCGTGTTGTGGTGGCACCAGCTAGGGCTGGGCTGTGGGGCTGAGTCCTCTGCCCTTGCTTTGCATCCAGGGCAGGGCTGGATTTGGCTTCGGGGGCTGCACTGGGGACCAGTTTCAGGTTCTGCAGCCCAATGTGGTCAAAGGCAGCTCCCAAAAGCCAGGGGTGCCCCGAGGGCACCTGTTAACCTTTGAGAGGATCTTTATTGATGAGCTTAATTGGTGGAGTTTTCACATCCTCATTGATATCCCTGGGGGGCGTGGGTGGGAAGGGAAATGCTCCCCTGGAAAACCAACTGGGTGGCTGCTGGTGCAGCTTGGGGTTCCCCAGGCTCCAGCTGGGACTCCCCTCCCTGGTGGAACAACTTCAGCTCCCCTACCCCAAGCACAGGCTGAAGCACCTACAGCAAAATGAGACCAGACAAGCCCTGGCAGATCCTAAACCAAGGGGCTCACCCCCACACACACACCAGTCCTGGGCTCAGTGAGGTTTGTGCAAGGAAAGGAGTTCTGTGCCCTCCCTCCCACCCTCAAGCTGTGGGTAGATGCAGAAAGGGCTGGGGGGCACAGTGTGTTTATTGGGGGGGGTGTTTTGGTGGGCACCTTGGGTATAGCTGGCACACTGGGGCTGTGCACAGAGGAGGACAGAAGCCAGCAGCCAGTCCTGCTTCTGTGGGTGGTGGCACTGCCTTGGCAGCATCCTGCCAGCCTGGAGCACCCCCCTGTCCTCTAGCATCCCACCTGCTTTGGGACATCTCATCTGCATCCACCCCAAATCATCCTGCTGGCCTCAAGCATCCTATCCACCTTGGAGCACCTCACCTACCTTGGAGCACCCCATCCTCATCCACCTAGGATCATCTCATCCCCATCTACCTTGAAGCATCCCATCCAGCTTGGAGCATCCCATCCAGCTTGGATCATCTCATCTCCATCCACCTTGGATCATCTCCATCCATCTTGGAGCATCCCATCCACCTAGGATCATCCCATCCCCCTTGGATCATCCCATCCCCACCTACCTTGGATCATCTCCATCCACCTTGGATCATCCCCATCCACCTCAAATCATCCCATCCCCACCCATTTTGGAGCACCCCATCCACCCTGGATCATCCCCATCCACCTTGGATCATCCCATCCCCACCCATTTTGGAGCACCCCATCCACCCTGGATCATCTCCATCCACCTTGGACCATCCCATCCCCATCTGCCTTTGATCATCCCATCCCCACCTACCTTGGGTCATCCCATCCCCATCCACCTTGGATCATCTCCATCCATCTTGGAGCATCCCATCCATCTAGGATCATCCCATCCACCTTGGATCATCTCATCCCCATCCACCTAGGATCATCCCATCCCCACCTACCGTGGGTCATCCCATCGCCATCCACCTTGGATCCTCTCCATCCATCTTGGAGCATCCCATCCATCTAGGATCATCCCATCCCCACCTACCTTGGGTCATCCCATCCCCACCCATTTTGGAGCACCCCATCCACCCTGGCTCATTTCCATCCACCTTGGATCATCCCCANGTGGGGGCTGTGTGCTACCCAGAAGGCAATCTGAAGGGCGAGTGAATGTAGGGTGGCACCGGGCAGGATGAAAGGGCTGGTGGGCACATGAGTGACTTTGGCAGGGGGAGGGGGGGTGGAGGGAAGGGGCAAGAGCCCCAAGAGCAGCCTGGGCTCTGCCATCTCCCACCCCTCTACAGGCTGAGGTCCACCACCACGTGCCGGTAGACCAAGGTGTTGGCTTTGAAGCTGGGAGCCAGCAGGAGCTGAACGTCGGCAGCGGGCACGTAGCGGAACGCCCGCGGAGCCTGCACCGACAGCTCCTGGAACTTGACGAACTTCTGCTTCTCCTCTTCCCACAGGTAGACGTGGGTGAAGGAGAAGTCGCTGCCCAGAGCCAGGTACTGCCTCTGCCCCACCGCGAAGGGCTGCATCACCATGGAGCCGCGGGAAGGCAGCGTCTGCACCTCCACGAAGCGCTGCTGCCCTTCCCAGCGCAGCACCTTGGAGTCGCCGATGTAGCGGCTGAGGCAGAGGAACTGCTCCCGTCGAACCCTGAAGTGCTTCACCATCTGCACGTCCAACACCTCCCCCACCTCCCCCTGCGCCACGAACTGCTTCTGTGCCCGGCTCCACTGGTAGATGACTGGCGCCTGGGAGCTGCTGGAGATGATCAGCCGCGGTTTGCCCTCGTTCTCCACGTACTCCACGTCGGTGTCGCGGTGCCAGGCGTGGAGGGCTTGGTGGGAGTAGAAACCGTTTTGGTTGAGGCGGTAGAGGCTGGTGGAGCCTGCTTTGGAGCTGTCGGCGATGACGAAGTACCAATCGCCCTCGATCTGGAAGGCCTCCACGTCGTTGGGCTTGCGAGTTTTCTGGCTGTCGATGTCCTGGATCTTGATGAACTTGTCCACGGCCGTGTCCCAGCGGTAGATGTAGGAGCCGCCGAAGAGCTGCGCCACCACCACGTACAGCTGCTCCTGAGCCACGATGGGCTTGCAGTGCACTGCTGAGTGAGCTACCGGGCAGGGCGGCGTCAGGCTGGCACCACCCCCTTCGTCCCGAAGAGGGGTGGCACACACGCACACACACCCCCCTACACCTCCCNGCATTCCAACCTCACCTACCTTGCAACATCCCATCCCTCCCCCCTCCCAGCATCCCATTCTGGTCCTGCTTGCCATATCCCTGCTGCCACCCCACTCCAGTCCCCCTTCCCCACTCCTCCCCCCCTCCCAGACCTCCTGCCACCAACCTCCAGCCCAAGCAGGCAGAGACACTCCTATGGCTCCCTGCCAGCCCAGCCAGTGCCACAGAGGCAGCACCCAAGGGTGTCTCACCCTCCTGCCTGCATCCCACCAGCTGCTGGAGAGGTGACTGCAGGTGCTGCAATGGGTAAAGTGGGAGTACTGGGGGGNAGGGCTTGGTGGGAGTAGAAACCGTTTTGGTTGAGGCGGTAGAGGCTGGTGGAGCCTGCTTTGGAGCTGTCGGCGATGACGAAGTACCAATCGCCCTCGATCTGGAAGGCCTCCACGTCGTTGGGCTTGCGAGTTTTCTGGCTGTCGATGTCCTGGATCTTGATGAACTTGTCCACGGCCGTGTCCCAGCGGTAGATGTAGGAGCCGCCGAAGAGCTGCGCCACCACCACGTACAGCTGCTCCTGAGCCACGATGGGCTTGCAGTGCACTGCTGAGTGAGCTACCGGGCAGGGCGGCGTCAGGCTGGCACCACCCCCTTCGTCCCGAAGAGGGGTGGCACACACGCACACACACCCCCCTACACCTCCCACCCCTTACGCCGCTGTCTCACCAGGGATGCGGTCGAAGTCGCGCAGCTTGCGCTCCACGTAGTCCCACTTGAGGATGGTGCAGCTGCTGGCACCGGGCTGTGCCAGGGCGACGTACAGGTCGCTGGCATAGGTGAAGGGCTCTGCTGACACCGACTGGAAGGGCAGGACCTGGTGCACTACGAAATCTGGAGAGGGATAAGCGGCGGTGAAGGTCTAGACTCAGCCAGCGGGAGGTCGATGGGGTTGGCAGGGGTCCCCTTACCCGTGGTGATGCACTGGAAGTCACTAAGTGCCAGGTCCCGGATCCGTTGGCCCTCAAACTGCCCGGGGCTGCTGCAGAAGATGGCAGGGACCGTGGTGTTGGTGCTCTCCAGCCACTCCACCAGCCACTTGATCTTGCAGTCACAGGCCAGGGTGTTGCCCCGGAGATCCCTGTCGGGGACATTCCCGAGTCACCACCCCAGCACCCAGCCCAGAACGAGCAGAGCATCCCCACCTGAGCCCCAGGCACTGGGTTGGCACCCTGTGCCCAGCTCTGGGGGTCCCTGGTACCACTCCAGCCTTACAGGTCACTCAGGATGTCCAATGGCTTGAAGAGGTCCCGGGGCAGTGTCTGCAGGTTGTTGTTGGCCAAGGAGCTGTGGGACAAGAGGAGTTGTGGGGGGTGGGGTGGTAAGAGGTGACCAGGGGACAAAAACCATCCCTGTGCCCCCAGGGAATGTGGGACCCCTCCCCAGCTACTCACAGATGGGTCAGAGACTTGAGCCCACGGAAAGTGCCCTTGGAGAGAGCCTGGATGTCATTGTTCTCGATGAACCTGGGGCAGGAGGAGATGGTGACACAGCCACAGCAAAGGGACCAGTCCCTGGCAGATACCCACACCCTCCCCATGCCCTCCTTGGTGCCACCCCCATGCCCCCTCCCCACCCTGTCCCCATGCCACGCACAGGTACTGGAGATGTGAGAGGCCAGCAAAGGCATTGTCCCCGATCAGTGTGAACTTGTTGGAGTTGAGAAGGCTGCAAAGAGAGGGAAGAGGTGTCAGGGTGGGCAGGGTGGGCACAGGGGGCACTGGGAGGGTCAGGGAGGATGGGCATGGGGGCAGCAGGATGGTCAGGCAGGATGGGCACAGGGGGCACTGGCATAGTTGGGCAGGCTGGGCACAGAGGGCACCAAGCTGATTGGGCAGGATGGACATTGAGGACATTGGGATGGTTGGGCAGGGTGGGCACAGCAGGCACTGGCATAGCTGGGCAGGATGGACACGGCAGGGAGCAGGATGGTTGTGTAGGATGGAGAAGGGGGCACTGGGGTGCCCATCTGCTGGGCACGTACAGGAACTGCAGCGAGGGGATGTGGGCGAAGGCTGCCTCTCGGATCTCGGTGAAGGCTGCGTTCACCAGCGTCCTGCCAGCGAGACCAAGCCTCAGGGCTGTGCCACCCCTGTGCCACTCAGTGCCACCCCTGCTGGCACCTGCTGCGTGCCACACCAGTGCCCACTGAGGGTGCTGAGCAGGCAGACGCTGACCCCATCAGCAGTTCTGCCTGCTGTGGGGTGGCACAGAGCGGGCAAGGGACTGAGCAGCCCCTGGGGTTGGCACCCACCCCACAAGATGCCCACGCCCTGCGGCGCCGGCAGGCCGGGTGCATGTGGGGACACAGACATCACCCATGACGCCTGGCACCCAGGAAGCCACCACGCACCAGTACAAAGCTCCAGTGCCCCCCTGTGTCCCCAGGGACTCACCAGCCCTGTCCCCTTGGGGCTCTGGTCTCCAAGGTCACTGCAGCCCTCGCTGATGGATGGCTGCGTGTGCCACCACCGCGGGGCAGCAGGGCACAGGAGCCAGCCCTTGGATGCCTCTCAGTCCCTGCCACCACCGCGGGGCAGCATGGCATAGGGACCAGCTCTTGGATGTCTCTCAGTCCCTGCCACCACCGCGGGGCAGCAGGGCATAGGGACCAGCCCTTGGGTGTCCCCAGTCCCCTGCCACCACCCCAGGACAGCAGGGCACAGGAACCAGCCCTTGGATGTCTCTCAGTCCCCTGCCACCACCCCAGGACAGCAGGGCACAGGAACCAGCCCTTGGCTGTCTCTCAGTCCCTGCCACCACTGCAGGGTAGCAGGGCATAGGGACCAGCCCTTGGATGTCTCCAATCCCCTGCCACCACCCCAGGACAGCAGGGCATAGGAATGAGCCCTTGGGTGTCCCCAGTCCCCTGCCACCACTACAGGGTAGCAGGGCACAGGAATCAGCCCTTGGGTGTCCCCTAGTCCCCTCCTCCCCTCCCCCCAGCAGACCCCTGCGTGCCCCTACCCCACCCTGCCACACATTAACCCCCTCCATGCAGCACAAAGAAAGAGGCTGTCCCTGGCACCCCAGGGCAGCCACCCTGCCAGTCCTGCATCCCGGGGACGTGACCTGCTGCCTGTCCTCACCCCTGGCCCCATCCCCATCCCAGTGCCTGGGCACTCACAGCGAGATGACCTCGGGGGGCAGGTTCCTGGGCACAGCCTTGGAGTCCACACAAAACGCAGTGTCTCGGGTGCAGGAGCAACTCGGGGGGCAAGGAGGTGGCCGCGGGGGTCTCCGACCCTCAGCTGGCAGCCAGAAACAGGCCAAGGTGAGGAAGAGGAGGAGGAGAAGAGCAGAAAGCTGACCCCATGGCAGCTTCCTTCCACGCCACAGCTCCATCACTCTGGCCTAGCTCTGCTCTTGGTCTCTCGGAGCTGATCTCTCTCCTGCTGTGCCCAGGAGCTCCAGCGAAGCCTTTTCCTCTCCTCTCCTTCTCCTCTTCTCCTTGCCAGGAGGTTTCAGCGTGGAGGGGACGAGATGGTGGCAGCTGAGGCTGCCAGGGCCCCAGCAGCTGCTCTGCAGCACATCGTGGTCCTGTGCTGCGGGAAGGAGGGAGGGATGGGAGGGATGGGAGGGAGGGATGCAGCTGAGTGACAGCCCCAGCGGCCCCGTGCCCGCGCCTCTGGGCGTGCGACAGCACAACCGCACACCAGGGAAGGTGCCCACAGGCTGTTGGGTGCTGTAGGGGTGCACCGGGGATGGGTGAGAGAAGGGTTACCCAGCTGCAGAGGTGATGCCACCCACGGCTCCCCCACCCCGTTGCTTCACCCCCGCTGTCCGCTGCTGCAGTGCTGCCCTCGCCAGCTCCCAGCCTGGCCTGGCAGGAGGCACTGGGCATCAGTCCCATCCGTCCATCCCGTCCCTGGCACGGCATTCCCAGCCAACAATGAGCCCAGCCAGCTCTTGCTTCGTGCTGGGGGGGTTGTGGGGGGTACAGCTGCCACACCTCAGGCAACAAGGACCCCTGGGGATGCATGCTGAGGGTGCTGGGTCCTTGAGCAGAGCCCACAGCTGGGTGTGGAGGGTGGTGCCCACTGTTTACCTTGGCATCTCTCCACCCTGCTGGGAAAAAGCACTCAGAGGTTTCATTTCCCTCTTCCCAGCTCCTCTCCAAGCTCAGCAAACAGAACACAAGTAGTACCTTGGCAGCTGAGGTGGGCCCAGCCTCCTGCCACCCACCCAGCACCCTATAAATGCCCCCCAGCTCCCTCTGGCAGAGGGACAGGAGCCACTCATCGAGGGAGGGCAAGATGGATGCCAGCTCCAAAGAGGCACTGATAGAGGAGGCACCTCCGGTAAGGAGCACCCAGCCTGGGCAGCTGGCGTGGGGCTGGGCAAGGCAGCTGGTGCTCAGCCCCATGCCAGCTGCTCAGCTGGGTGCTCGCTCCCATGTGTCCCACAGAGGTACACAGCTACCCCCCACCTGCCTGGCATCCTCCCCCACCAGCTCAGGTGCCTGCTGCTGGCCGTGGTGGTGGTGGTGATCCACGTGGTGGTCATCGTCGCCTTCCTCCTGCTGGGGCTGCACATCACCGAGACGCACACCGAGACGGTGAGGAGGCACCAGGGAGGGCACCACGGTGCCACCAGCTCTGCAGATGGGCTTGGGAAGGGGCTGGGTGGTGGCAGGGAGGGCATCACGGTGCCACCAGCTCTGCAGATGGGCTTGGGAAGGGGCTGGGTGGTGGCAGGGAGGGCACCACGGTGCCAGCAGCTCTGCAGATGGGTTTGGGAAGGGGCTGGATGGTGGCAGGGAGGGCACCATGGTGCCACCAGCTCTGCAAATGGGCTTGGGAAGGGGATGGACAGTGTCAGGGAGGGCACCACGATGCCAGCATCTCTGTAGATGGGCTTGGGAAGGGGATGGATAGTGTCAGGGAGGGCACCACGGTGCCAGCAGCTCTGCAGATGGGCTTGGGAAGGGCTGGATGGTGTCAGGGAGGGCACCACGGTGCCAGCAGCTCTGCAGATGGACGTTTGCAGCTCCTGACCCACCTGCACTCGGCAGGTCCTGCAGATGACCACCCACGGGCTGGGTGGCACAGGACCCCCCCAGCACCTCTCCATGAGCCAGAGGGAACGGACAGGGACGTTGGCAGTGCCCGACGGGCTCAACGCCTCTGCCATGGTGGTCTACGACTACAGCAAGGTGAGAGGGCACAGCGAGGGGGTGGCAGCCCTGGGGGCGAGGCTGAGCTGAGCCAGCTGTGTCTGCACGCAGCTGCTGGTGGGCTACAGGTCCTGGCGACACCAGGTCTGCTACGTCACCCGCCTGGACCGCGACAGCATCCCGGGGCTGGACAGCGTCACCGACACCTTCCGGCGCCGCCAGGTGACTGCACACCGCTTGCTCTGATGCCCACCTCATGAGATGCCCACCTTGCTCTGATGCCCACTTTGATTAGGTGCCCACCTTGCTGAGATGCCCACCTTGATTAAATGCCCTCCTTGATTAGATTCTCACCTTGCTTAGATGCCCTCCTTGCTCAGATGCCAACCTTGATTAAATACCCTCCTTGATTAGATGCTCACCTTGCTGAGATGCCCACCTTGATTAAATGCTCACCTTGATTAGATACTCACCTTGCTCAGATGCCCTCCTTGTTCAGACACCCACTTTGCCAAGATGCCCGCCTTGATTAGATGCCCTCCTTGTTTAGATGCCCACCTTGCTGGGATGCCCTCCTTGCTCTGATGCCCACCTTGCTGAGATACTCACCTTGCTCAGATGCTTGCCTTGCCCTGATGCCCACCTTGCTGAGATACTCACCTTGCTCAGATGCCCTCCTTCCTGAGATGCCCAGTTTGCCAAGATGCCCACCTTGCCAAGATGCCCACCTTGATTAGATGCCCACCTTGATTATATGCCCTCCTTGTTTAGATGCCCACCTTCCTGAGATGCCCACCTTGATTAGATGCCCTCCCTGCTTAGATGCCCACCTTCCTTGGATGCCCACCTTGCTTGGACACCCACGAGCCCAGCTCCTGCATCCTGGGCTCTCAGGGTGGCCTTGCTGGGCTTCCCCTGGAGGGGAGGCTGCCAACTTTGGTTTTCTCTCCTGCAGGCTGAGCTGGAGGGGGCTGGGGGCACTGCCATGCCCCTGGCTGACCGTTCCATCCTGGGCACCACCATGAACATCCTCTGCAGCACTGTCCCTGTCTACTGGGCTTAGCAGTGGGGTTGGGGACAGTGAGATGGGCATGTGCCCATGCTCATGTCTTGCCTTGGGCATCTCTCCTCCTCCTCAGCCTTGTCCTGCTCAGGAGAAGCCACTCAGCAAGCTGCTCAGCACCGTGGCTCTCCCAGGGCACTTGCAATAATAAATCCAGTGGGATTTGCTTTGGGATTTGTGTTTCTTGTCTGTTCCCTGCCTGCCAGGGCTGCTCCTCTCGTTCCCTTTGTGCCAGCCAAATGGCCCTCCCCAAGCTGCCAGGGAGAGGTGGCATCCTTGCCCCAGGGATGTCACCCGGCAGGGTCTGGCATGGGGAGATGAACCTCGAATATTGGGTTCAGTTTGGAGCTTCTCACTCCAAGAAGGACATTGAGGGGTTGGAGCAGGCCCAGAGAAGGGCAAGGAAGGTGGGGAAGGGTCTGGAGCACAGGGCTGGGGAGGAGCAGCTGAGGGAGCTGGGGAGAAGGAGCCTGAGGGAAGAGCTCATTGCTCTCTACAGTTCCCTGAGAGGAAGCTGGAGGTGAGGGTTGGGCTCTTCTCCCAAGGAACAAGGGACAGGACAAGAGGAAATGGCCTCAAGTTGCTCCAGGGCAGGTTCAGCTTGGCTATGAGGAACAATTTCTTCCCCTTGAGGGCTGTGAGGACCTGGCCCAGGCTGCCCAGGGCAGTGGTGCAGTCCCCACACCTGGAGGGGTCTCAAAGCCCTGGAGCTGTGGTGCTGAGGGCCATGGCTTGGTGGTGCCCTGGGACAGTGCTGGGTTAGCAGTTGGACTCCACACAATCTGAAAGGTATCTTCCAACCTAAACCACTCCATTCTGTGATTCTACCCTTCACATTGCCCACTGCAAGGACCACCCAGCCCAGCCAAGGAGCAGCCACTCCTCTAGGGAAGGTTCTCCATCCCCATCCCCTCCTCATGGACACAGAGACAGAGGAACATCTTATCCCTGAGCAGAGAAGGGCATCCACAACCACATGATGTCAGGTAGTGATAGGTCTGGGGGGAATGGAACAAAGCTGGAAATGGGGAGAGTCAGCCTGGATGTCAGGAAGAAGTTGTTCAGCATGAGGGTGGGGAGAGCCTGGCAGGGGTTGCCCAGGGAGGTGGTGGAAGCCTGATCCCTGGAGGTGCTTAAGGCCAGGCTGGATGAGGCTGTGGCCAGCCTGATCTGGTGTGAGGTGTCCCTGGGCATGGCAGGGGGCTTGGAGCTGGCTGCTCCTTGTGGTCCCTTCCAACCCTGCCTGATTCTAAGATCCACTTGCACCAGCTCCACTCCATCCCTGACACAGACACAGCCCCAGCAGCTCCAGCTGCTCTGCCCCAAAGCAGCCAGGAGCACCCTAGGCAGGGGACACCCAAGCACTGCACCAGAGAATGGGGCTGGGAGGGATAAAAGAGACTCCAGGAGGACCCAAGCCAGTCCCTCACCCAGCATGGCAGCAATGCTGGGCAGCAGGACTTCACCTTTCCATGCCTGTTAACTCAGGGCTGTCCCTGGCACCACCACCAAGGACATCAAGGAAGGGTTACAGCTCCAGGAGAGAGCTGATGCTTTGCTGGGAACAGGAGGCAAAAATGCTACTTGACACCAGTCAC
The DNA here is from genome assembly GCA_013399055.1 of Ramphastos sulfuratus. Lineage (NCBI taxonomy): Eukaryota > Metazoa > Chordata > Aves > Piciformes > Ramphastidae > Ramphastos > Ramphastos sulfuratus. The sequence continues at coordinate 16,655 of WBNM01007963.1, forward strand.
CATGGGGTTGGCATCTCTGCACCCCAAAATGCCATGAGCCAGTGTCACCCTGGCAAGAAGCTGGGTCAAGGAGAGTGTGCACAGACAGGGAAGGTGCTGAGGGCACCCACAGGCCTCTTCTGTACCATGGTGATGGAGAGCAAACAACCAGGAGCCACTTGAGGGTCTGCTGTGCTCCTTGGCATCTTGGCACAGGAGGGTGGCAGGGTACACACCTGCACCCTCACACCCCACTCTGTGGGGCCCAAAGGGTCAAGGAGAGGACCCAGGGGTGGCTGGAGAGGTGCCAGCCTGAGCTCCAGGCAAGACCAAGGCACAGCAGTGTCAGCCTGTCCTGCTGGTTTCACCACCCAGAGCTGGCACCCACCTTGCCCCAAGCAAACCCTCACCGTGGGCAGCCTGGAAAGTCCCAATGCCAACAGCTTGAGCCCTCACTGTGCCAAAGCACCCTCAGGACCAATGCTGTGGAGCACCCACAGGCTGGCCACAGTCCAGGGACATGTCCCCACTGGGTGGTGACCTCCCTGCCACCCCAACCTTGAGGTCTGTGAGAAAGCTTTGATGTTCTGCTTGCACTTTGCCCACCTCTAGCAGCTCCAGCTGCCCAAGTTGCCCAAGGGATGTGGGTACAGAGCCAGGCCTCGCCTTGCCCATGCCCATGACCAGATGCTCCACTTTAGGGGGCAGCTCTAGCCCTGGCAGGAGGGTTTGTTTTGGCCCCCATGCTCGGGGACAAGTGTCCTCAGGGCCTCTTGACCAGCAGGTTCCCAAGGGAATGCAGCCCTGGAGAAGGAGATGGACAAACACAAGTGAAGTGGCTTCCACACCCACGCCTGACTGCACCCCAGTGCCAGGAGCCCACTCACAAAGGGCCACCCAGTTCCCCACCCCTGCATCCCAGTATAAAACCCACAGGACCAGCAGCTGCCAGGCAGCCCAGGCTGGAAGGAGGAGGAGGAGGAAGAGGCAGCCATGGAGAAGCAAGTGGTGGTCGAAGAGCCTCTGGTGAGTCTCTGTGACCAGCAGAGTCACACTGGGGGTGCCCAGCAGCCACACTCAGCACAGGGCTTGAGCCCAGTTCACCCCAGTGAGGCACCAGTGATGGAGGAAGAACCCCTGGGATGCTGCATCCCCAGAGCTCGGGGAGGAGGAGGAGGGTGGGAGCTGAGGGTGCCTCCTACATCCCTCAGCTCCCATCTCCTTCCCTCTCACCCTGGTTTCCCACCTTTCCCACGCCCACAGGAACCAGACAAGGGCTGCTGTGGCACCGGCTGCTGCAAGCCAGGCTGCTGCTGCTTGCCCTGTGCCAGCTGCTGTGCCAAGTGCTGCCTGCCCCGCTGCTGCAAGTGCCCTCGTTGCCCGGGGTGTTCTGGCTGTCCCGGTTGCTCCTGCCTCAAGAAGGCTCTCTGCTTTGTCCCTCGCCTCCTCTGCTACCTGCCCCGCAAGCTCCTCAGCTGCCACCACCTCAAGTGCCTGCTGATCGTGGTGGTGGTGGTGGTGCTGCTGGTGGTGATCATCGCCGGTGCCCTGCTGATGTGGCTGCGAGCGGACCAGGAGCAGGCTGAGGCTGTGAGTGAGGGCAGGGAGGGGGAGCCTGGAGTGGGGTGGGGAGGAAAAGAGCTTTGAGGTCGTCGAGTCCAATCCTTAACCCAAGGCTAACAGCTCCACTGCCAAGCCACGGCCCTCAGCACCACAGCCTCAGGGTTTTGAGACCCCTCCAGGCGTGGGGACTCCACCACTGCCCTGGGCAGCCTGGGCCAGGCTTTGGTAATCCTCAAGGGGAAGAAATTGTTCCTCATGGCCAAGCTGAATCTGCCCTAGGGGAACTTGAGGCCATTTCCTCTTGTCCTGCCCTTTGTGCCTTGGGAGAAGAGCCCAATCCCCACCTGGCTCCAGCCTCCTCTCAGGGAGCTGCAGAGAGCAGTGAGGTCTCTCCTCAGCCTCCTCTTCTCCAGATCAATCTCCACCCAGCTCCCTCAACTGCTCCTCCCCAGCCCTGTTCTACAAACCCTTCCCCAGCTTCCTTGCCCTTCTCTGGACCTGCTCCAACCCCTCAATGTCCTTCTCATAGTGAGGAGCTCAAAACTGCCCCCAGCACTCAAACTGTGGCCTCCATGATGCCAAGTCCAAGGGGACAATCCCTGCCCTGCTGATTCCTCTGTAGAGCCTCCAACCCTTCAGCAGATCAACACTCCCACCAGACCTGGTGTCACCTGCAACGTGTCTGAGGGTGCTTTGATGCTCTCATCTAGACTACTGACCAAGATACTGACCAGAACTGGTCCCAGCATTGAGCCCTGGGCACGCTGCTGGTGCCCAACCACCAACTGGAGTTAACTCCAGACCTTACCACGCTTTGGACCTGGCCATCTGGTCCCAAGTAGGGTCCACCCTCACCCTCCAGGGAAGGGCTGTCACAGGCAGTGAATTGCCCTCCCCATGCTCCCCAGGTCCTGAGGATGGGGCTGTGGAGAGAAGCAGCCTGGGATGAGGATGTGGCCACTTTCTACCTGGACAGTGGGGATGGGAACCCTGCCAGTGTCATCTACGACTACAAGAACGTAAGTGGGGACATGGAGGGGGGACAGAGGTGGGGGTGATGGGGTCAGGGTGATGGGGATCTGTCTGCAAACAGCTGCTGGTGAGCTACAGATCCCAGCTTCAGCATTCCTGCTACATCACTCCTCTGGACAAGGACAACATCCCAGGGCTGGACACCATCGCTGAGACCTTCCAGCAGCGGCAGGTGAGAACTGGTGGTGGGAGCAGGATGGGGCATGGGGTGAAGGGTGTGGAGAACAGGGCTGGGGAGGAGCAGCTGAGGGACCTGGAGTTGTTCAGCCTAGGGGAAGGGAGGCTGAGAGGAGACCTCATTGCTCTCTACAGCTCCCTGGAGAGAGGTTGGAGCCAGGTGGGGGTTGGTTTCCTAGGAAGGAGTGATAGGATTAGTGGAAAAGTTGCCCCAGGGGAGGTTTAGGTTGGAAATGAGGAACAATTTATTGTCTGCAAGAATGGGCAGGGATTGGCACAGGCTGCCCAGGGAGAAGGTGGAGTACCCATCCCTGGAGGTGTTCCAGAAACCTGTAGCCAAGGCACTTAGGGATAGGGTTTGGTAGCCAAGGTGGGGTTGGGTTGGGGGTTGAACTGGATGATCTTAGAGGCCTTTTCCAACTTGAATGATTCTATGGTTCTGTGTGGGGCACCTGGCAATGCCCTGGGCACAATGCCTGGTGCAAACACACCCCCACCCTCCCTTGATGAAGACTTGGGGTGCAGCCTCATGCTGCTTCTGCCTCATTTTCCTTCCTCTGCCACCACCAGGCTGAGAACAGACTGACCCTGCCCTTGGCTGATCGCTCCCTCCTGGGCACCACAACGAACATCCTCTGTGCCACCATCCCTATCTACTGGGCTTAGCCTTGCTGGGTGAGGGTGAAAGATCCTGCCACCCACAGGGGTGGGCAAGGAGGGCTGGGGGACCCCCCTCCACCAACACCCTCCTCGCAGCACCCCATTTGCCTTGCAGCATCCCAGCATACACAATGCTGCCACGACCCCTTCATCCCTCCAGGAGCTTCACCAACACCTCTGCAACTGGGCAGCTGCCTGATTTTGGGATGTGCCAGGGGCCATGGGATGCCATGGGGCTGAGAAGGAAGTTGTGAGCTTGGGGAGGTTGGTAGGGTTGAAGGTTCTGGGGAGGGGGCTTGGTTTTGGTGTGTGGTGTTGCATTCCTGCTGCAAACATGGGGTTGGGTTGAGCTGGGTTTGATTGGGCTGAGTTGGATTGGATTAAGTTGAGTTGAGTTGGGTTGAGTTGGTTTGGTTTGGGTTGGGATGGTTTGGTTTGAGTTGGGATGAGTTGGGTTGGGATGAGTTGAGTTAGGTTGGGTTGAGTTGGGCCAAATTGGGTTGAGTTGGGTTGGGATGAATTGGGTTGGGTTAGGTTGATTTGGATTGGGATGAGTTGACTTGGGTTGGGTTGAGTTGGGCCAAGTTGGGTTGAGTTGGGTTGGGATGAATTGCNGTCAAATTGGGTTGAATTGAGTTCAGTTGAGCTGAATTGGACTGAGTTGAGTTGGGTTGAGTTGAGTTGGGTTGGATTGGGCTGGGTTTGGCTGAGTTGGGCTGAGTTGGGTTGGGTTGGGTTGGATTGGGCTGAGTTGGGTTGGGTTGGGTTGGGCTGGGTTGAGCTGGGGGGAAGGAGGGAGGGTGCTGAAGGTGTTGGGTGGGTGCTTGGGTGAGCTCCATGCTGGGGCACAGCTCTTTTGTCCCTTAAAGTCTTCTCAGCTTTGCCAAACTTGAGTGCAAAAAATGAGCTTAAAAAAAACCCCAAATCCATGAAATGTAAAGACTGAAAATTCTCCCATCCAGTTCTTTGCTCTTGCCTGGCTTCTTTTTTTTTTCCTCAAAACTGGAATTTGGGGCCCTGAGCAGAGGTTTAAGTTTGGGATAAGGGAGGAACCCACACACACCCCCACACCCACCCAGAGCATCACTTGGTACCAAGGTGTGGCTCCAACCAACCCATGCTGGAGCTCAGGCTGGCAGGAAAACTGGATCCATGCTGTGGGATGGCACAAAGGAGAAGGAGGAAAACCCAGGAGGGATCAGAGCTGATCCCTTAGGACCTGCCCAGGACCACCAGGCACTGCCCCAGGACCACCAGACACTGCCCCAGGGCCACCAGGCACTGCCCCAGGGCCAACAGACAATGCCCCAGGACTGGGAGGCTTAGGGGCAGGATGTTGGTGTCAGTGGGAGAGGGATGCTGGAGTTATCAGGATGGGGATTTGGGGCATCAGGCACTGTTAGGACCAAGATTCTGGCACAATTAGGATCATTAATAGGACAGGCATAAACAGGCTCATTAGGGTCATTATTAGGACAGGGATAGAGGCATTATTAGGGCTATTATTAGGACAAAGATCATGTAATTATCAGGATCATTATTAGGATGAAGTTAATATCATTATTAGGGCAGGGATAATATCATTATTAGGATCATTATTGGGGAGGTTAATATCATTATTAGGATCATTATTAAGGAGGTTAATATCAATATTAGGGTCATTATTAGGATCATTATTAGGGAGGTTAATAGCAATATTAGGATCATTATTAGGGTAGGGATAATATCATTATTAGGATCATTGTTAGGGAGGTTAATATCAATATTAGGATCATTATTAGGATCATTATTAGGGAGGTTAATATCGATATTAGGATCATTATTAGGGAGGTTAATATCAATATTAGGATCATTATTAGAGGAGTTAATATCATTATTAGGATTATCATTAGGGGGGTTAATATCATTATTAGGGTCAGTATTAGGATAGGGATAATATCATTATTAGGA
>WBNM01007964.1:3623-15515 GCA_013399055.1 Ramphastos sulfuratus
TCAAGTGGCACCAAGGGAGGCTGAGGTTGGGCATGAGGGATAATTTCTTCCCCAAAAGGGTTGCCCAGGGCAGTGGTGGAGTCCTCATCCCTGGAAGGGTTTCAGAGTCATGAAGATGTGGTGGTGAGGGCCATGGTTTGGTGGTGCCCTGGCCGTGCTGGGTTAAGGGTTGGTTTGGGTGATCCTAAGTGCTAGGACAAAAGTGCAGGGGGCACAAAGTGGCACCCAGGAGGTCCCATGTGAGCAGGAGGAGAAAGTTGTTTGGTGTGAGGGTGCAGGAGGCCTGGAGCAGGCTGCCCAGAGAGGCTGTGGAGTCTCCTTGTGTGCAGAGCTTCCAACCTACCCTGGGCACTGTGCTGCTGGGCAAGCTGCTGTGGATGCCCTGCTGGAGCAGGGTGGGACTGGCTGAGCTCCAGAGCTCCCTTCCAGCCCTCACCACTCTGATTCTGGCTCCAGAAACCTCAGTTCTGAAGTCTTGCCCCTGGGAAAGAACTTTTATGTATCTTAAATCACAATTGGTGGCTCCAGAGTGTCCTCCTCTCCCAGTACCTCCTGCAGAAGACATTCCCAGCAAGTGACAAATGCACCTTCCCAGCTGCTCCACCTGCTCACATCTTCCTCCTGCCTCCCCACCCACCCCTCAAACTCTCTTGCAGGCAATGCCAACTTTGATAGAGCTAATGAAGGACCCCAGCGTGGTGGTTCGAGACACAACCGCCTGGACCGTGGGCAGGATCTGTGAGATGCTTCCTGAAGCTGCCATCAATGACATTTACCTCGCTCCACTGCTGCAGTGTCTGATGGAGGGGCTGAGTGCTGAGCCCAGGGTGGCCTCTAATGTCTGCTGGGTAAGGCAAATAGCCCTTCTGCTGCCTCAGCAAGTTTGCAGATCACACCCTCAGCAAGCGTGCAGCTGGCACCAAGCTGTGTGGCACTTGCTAGAGGGCAGGGATCCATCCAGAGGGACCTGGACAGGCTGCAGAGCTGTGCCCAGGCCAACCTCATGACATTCAACAAGGCCAAGTGGAAGGTCCTGCAGCTGGGTAGGCACAATGCCAAGCACAGCTCCAGGCTGGGTGGGGAATGGCTGAGAGCAGCCCTGAGGAGCAGGCACTGGGGGTCTGGGATGATGAAAAGCTCAAGATGAGGCTGCAGTGTGAGTGCAGCCCAGACAGCAACTGTGTGCTGGGCTGCAGCAAGAGCAGTGTGGGCAGCAGGGCAAGGGAGGGGATCCTGCCCCTTTGCTCTGCTCTCCTCAGACCCCAGCTGCAGTCCTGGGTGCAGTTCTGGAGCCCCCAGCACAGGAAGGACATGGAAGTGTTGGAGCCAGTGCAGAGGAGGCCACCAAGATGCTGAGAGGGCTGCAACAGCTCTGCTGTGAGGACAGGCTGAGAGAGTTGGGGCTCTGCAGCCTGGAGAAGGCTTCTAGGAGAGCTTGGAGTGGCCTGAAAGGGGCTCCAGAAAGGCTGGGGAGGGACTACTGAGAAGGGCTTGGAATGCCAGGACAAGAGGCAATGGGTTTGAAGTGTCAGAGGGGAGATTGAAAGTGGATGTGAGGAGGAAGTTGTTTGCAGTGAGGGTGGTGAGACACTGGCGCAGGTTGCTCAGGGAGGTTGTGGAGGTGTTCAGGACCAGGTTGGATGAGGCCTTGTGTGACCTGTGCTAGTGGGAGGTGTCCCTGCCTATGGCAGGGGGTTGGAACTGGCTGATCCTTGAGGTCCCTTCCAACCTTCCCATTCTATGATCTCTGTGTCTGGAGCTTACACAGCCCTGAGATGTTTTGAGGCCAAAACAGATTTGGGAGGTGACTCACAGCTTGGTCATCCAACACACACACACACACACACAACTGCTGCTGGCTTCTCAGTTGTCTCAAGCCTGCTTTGTGGCTCTGTTAAGGAAAAATGAAAGGAAAAAATAATGGGAGGAGGTTTAGGTTGGATTTTAGGAAGAGTTTCTGGCCTGCAGGAGTTGGCAGGCACCTGGCACAGGCTGCCCAGGGAGGTGGTGGAGTCCCCAGCTCTGGTGGTGTTCAAGGAACCTGTGGCCATGGCACTTGGGGCCAAGCTTTGGTGGCTATGGTGGTGCTGGTTGGGCTTGATCTAGGAAGCCTTTTCCAACCAAAACAGTTCTCTGAGTGGTTTGGGTTGGAAGGGACTCCAAAGGGACTTCCAAGAGTTCCAAACCCTCTGCCACAGGCAGGGACACCTCTCCCCCACTCCAAACTGAGACTGAGATTTAGGAATTTGGGCTAATCCCAGCCCCCAGATCAAGCTTGTGGAGACTCCTTGAGTCATCCAAGCTTGTGGATGAGGCCTTGAGCAACCTGGGCTTAGTGGCAGGTGTCCCTGCCCCTGTGGCAGGGGGGTTGGAACTGGATGAATTTCGTAGGTCACTTCCAACCCAACCCATTCTGTGCCTCTCTGAATGACAAATCAGCTCCTACACAACACTGAAGGATTTGTCTTTGTGGTCTTTTGAGACACAGGACAAGAGGAGATGACCTCAGGTTGCACCAGGGGAGGTTGGGGAGAAATTTCTTCCCCTGGAAGCTGCTGATGCTGGGGGGGAGGTTTTGGAAGGGATTCTGCTTCTTGTTAGCATCAGAAGGGTGAGGAGATGTGTTTGTGGGTTTGAAGGTGAACTCAGCTGAGTCCCAGCACTGCTGCTTGTATGTTTCAGGCCTTCTCCAGCCTTGCTGAAGCTGCCTATGAAGCTGCAGATGTAGCTGATGATCAGGAGGAGCCAGCAACCTACTGCTTGTCTTCTTCATTTGAGTTGATAGTCCAGAAACTTCTGGAGACTGCAGATAGGTAACACTGAACCCAACAGGCTTCAGCTCTCCTGCTGAAGAGCTTTTTGTGATGCTTTTTGGCTTCTCCAGCCTGTGGGACCTCTCTTTTTATTTTACTGAGTGGTGCTGTCCAGGAGCAGGGCACTTAGGTCTCTTTTTTTGGTCTCAGCTGAGCTATGAAATGCCAATCCCTAAGGAAAAAGCTTCACACAGGATCATTTCCCAGGATTTTATCTGTACCTGCAACAGGTTGCTCAGGGAGGTTGTGGATGTGGCCTGCCTGGAGGTGTCCATGCTGGCTGCAGGGGGATTGGACCTTGAAGGTCCTTTCCAACCCAAAACCATGCTGTGGTTCTATGATCTCCTTCCAGGCAGGGTAACACCACTCTGGAACTTGTTGCTTACCTCTGGAGATCATCTTGGTGAGGCTCTGAGCAGCCTAACCTGGCTGCAGGTGGCCTTGTGATTGCAGGAGGGTTGGATCAGGTCAGCTTTAGAGGTCCCAACCTATTTTATCATCTTTAAAGATCCCAACCTGTTCTGTGATCTCCCAGGCAGGGTAACACCACCCTGGAAGGTGCTGCTCAGCCCTGGACACCCCCTTGATGTCTTGAGGAGGCTCTGAGCAGCCCAACCTAGCTGCAGGTGTCCTTACTGACTGCAGGAGGGTTGGATTAGGTCACTTTTAAAGCTCCCAACCCACTCTGTCAACTCTCACTCTGGCAGATGTGGACTTGGACTTGAGGCTTCTTGGTTGTTTGTTTTTACTTTCCTCCTGTGCCTGCTGTTGCTACCTGAAGGTGGTGAAAATGATTGATAATGAGTGGGAAAAAGTCTCCCAAAAGTAGCTTCCCAACTTTTCATTTACTTCCAAGCCTTGCAATAGAGGAATGCAAGAGGCACAGCACTGAAACTGAGCTGGTTTGTGACCTGCTGAACAAACCCAAACCTGTTTCTAAATCTCTTCCAGACCTGATGGGCACCAGAACAACCTGAGGAGTTCTGCATATGAATCTCTGATGGAAATAGTGAAAAACAGTGCCAAGGATTGCTACCCTGCTGTCCAAAAAACAACCCTGGTCATCATGGAGAGACTTCAGCAAGTGCTGCAGATGGAGGTGGGTAAAAAGCTGAGAAGGTTTAAGAAGTTGGGGTCTGGTGGTGCCTTTGTGCTGCTTCATCTGATGGAGAGAGGAGGCCACAGAGGTGAGCCAAGGGCTGGAGCAGCTCTGCTGTGAGCACAGGTTGAAGGAGCTGGAGGGGAGAAGGCTCCAGGTCTTGTCCTGGCTGTGTTAAGGGTTCCCTGGGCAAGGATTCAGTTAAGGATTTGGGGTTTTAGCTGTGATGAGAGTCCAGAGGAGACCACAAAGCTGAGCCAAGGGCTGGAGGATATCTGCACAGGCTGCACAGGCTGAGGGTGTGCAGCCTGGAGAGGAAAAGGCTCCAGGGGGACCTCAGAGATACCTGAAAGGATCCTGCAGGAAGGCTGCAGAGAGACTTTTGCTGTGTCTGGAGCCAGGCCAAGGGGGAATGTTCTGGAGCTGAGAAGCAGGGTTAGAGTGGAGCTGAGGAAGGAGTTGTTGAGTGTGAGGGTGGTGAGAGCCTGGCACAGGCTGCCCAGGGAGGCTGTGGCTGCCTCCTGCCTGGGAGTGCTCAAGGCCAGACTGGATGAGTCCTTGAGCAGCTGAGTCTAGCTGAGAGCTGTCCCTGACTGTGCAGGAGGTTGGAGGAGATGATTTGTGAGCTCCCTTCCAGCCTGTGCCATGCTTGGGTGATGTCTGCTCTGTGTTTGTTTGTGGCTGGATAGATCTGATGAGGCTCTGAGCAGAGCCTCTTGTGTGGGAAAGGAAGAAATGGATTTAAAATGAACCTCTGCAGCTCTCAGTGCTGAGAGGATGAGAGGAAATGACCTCAAGCTGCACCAGGGGAGGTTTAGATTGGCCAAGAGGAGCAATTTCTTCCCCAAAAAGGTTGGCAGGGCCTGACCCAGCCTGCCCAGGGCTGTAGTGTGGTCTCAAAACCCTGCAGATGTGGTGCTGAGGGCCATGGTTTGGTGCTGGACTTGACAGGGTTGGCTTAAGGGTTGGACTTGATGCTCTTAGAGGTCTTTTCCAACCCAAACAATACCATAACTGTCTGGGAAAAAAAAATTCCTCCTGGCTGTGGCTGCAGCCTTTTCACACCTGGCTCTTGTTCTTTTCCAGTCTCACATCCAGAGCACTTCTGACAGGATCCAGTTCAATGATCTTCAGTCTCTTCTTTGTGCTACTCTACAGGTAAGTTCCTGCCTCCTCTCTTTGAGGTCCTGGGGCTTTAAGAGACATTTCTGTGCCCTGAACATGCAGGCTGGAGCCAGTTGATGAGATCTGAAGGAGGAAAACAGGATTTTGATGTCCCAGCTGACATGTGGGAGGTGATGCAAGGTTCAGAAGGCTCCAGCAGAGGCCGAGTTAGAAAAATTGAGGGCAATAGGAATAGAGAAGTGAATGTTCAGGGCTGGGGGTGCTGCTTCTGATGATAAAGAATCATCCCTTTGGTTGGCACAGGCAGAGGGGGGAAAAAAGAAAAGCCTTCCTCATGGCTTGAGTTCCTTCATCTGCCTCTCCTGGTTGCTGTTCATAGAATGGGAAGGTTGGAAGGGAGCTCAAAGCTCAACCAGTTCCAACCCTCTGCCATAGGCAGGGACACCTCCCACTAGCACAGGTCACTCAAGGCCTCATCCAGCCTGGTCCTGAACACCTCCAGGGAGGTTGTGGAGCACAGAAGAGCTCCAGGGAGGTTGTGGAGCACAGAATCACCCAATGTGATCTTTGATTTGAGGTCAAACCAGCCTGCTTTCAGGGAGCTGTAGAGAGCAATGAGACCTCCCTTCTCAGCCTCCTCTTCTCCAGGCTCAACCCCATCCAGCTCCTCCTCACCAACCCTCTTCTCCAGACCCTTTGTTGCCCTGCTCCAACCCCTCCATGTCCTCCTTGCAGTGAGGAGCCCAAAACTGAGCCCTCCAGGTGCAGCCTTGGCTCTGTGTGTGTGTGGATTTCTTTTCCCCTCCTCCAGGGTGGGAGAAGTTGAACTGCAGCTGGTGAGGACCTGCTTTGTCCCTCCATGTCCTCCTTGCAGTGAGGAGCCCAAAACTGAGCCCTCCAGGTGCAGCCTTAGCTCTGTGTGTGTGGATTTCTTCTCCCCTCCTCCAGGGTGGGAGAGGTTGAACTGCAGCTGGTGAGGACCTGCTTTGTGTTGCAGTTCCTCAGCCAAGGCTTCTGAGGGTTTCATTCTGTGCTTTTTAGGACCAAAGCTTCTGTGCCACCAGTGCTTGGCAGCAGGAGATGGTGGTCACATTACTGTGATGGAACAAAAGAGGAAAAAAAAAAATAAAAGGGACAAATGTGAGCAGGGCCCAGTTAATAACCAAGCTTACAAACAGCCTAGGCAGCAGGAAAAGGGAAATTCAGCTGGGAAATGGAATGCAGCTGAAATGAAAAAGGAGCTTTGCACTTGCCCTGACAAAGCATTTTTCCTGCAGCAGGCTGCAGCCAGCAGCTCCCTCTGCAGCAGCCCAACCTTGGTCACCAGCATTTGGAGCTGGCTCAGCCTCTCTCATGAGGCCCCAACAGCTGCAGCACTGCCTCTGGTTCTGCTGCCCCCCCCCCCACACCGAATGCAAGGAGGAGGTGGAGCTGTTGGAGAGGGTCCAGAGGAGGAGGGAGGGGATTCTGCCCTTCTGCTCTGCACTCTTGAGACCTCACCTGGAGCACTGTGACCAGTTCTGGTGACCCCAGCACAAGGACCTGGAGGTGCTGGAGAGGGTCCAGGGCAGGTTGTGAAGGTGCTCAGAGGGCTGGAGAAGCTCCCCTGTGGGCACAGGCTTGGGGGAGTTGAGGTTGTTCAGGATGGAGAAGAGAAGGCTCCAGGCAGAGCTCAGAGCAGCCTGCCAGGGCCTGAAGGGTACTGTGACAAGGGCTGGCAGTGCCAGGAGGAGGGACAATGGCTTTGAGCTGGCAGAGGGGACACAGAGAGTGGAGAGGAGGAAGAAATTGTTGAGAGTGAGAGTAGGGGCAGACTGGCACAGGTTGCCCAGGGAGGTTGTGGCTGCCTCATTCCTGGAGGCCTTCAAGGCCTTGAGCACCCTGGGCTGGTGGAGGTGTCCTTGCCCATGGCAGGGGGGGTTGGCACTGACTGATCTTAAAGCTCCCTTCCCACCCAACCCATTCTGGTGCCTCTCTGATGTCCTGCTGCAGGCAATCCTCAATCTTCTTTCCTCCTTTTCCCACCCAGAATGTCCTGAGGAAGGTGCAGCACCAGGATGCTCTGCAGATCTCTGACGTGGTGATGGCTTCTCTGCTGAGAATGTTCCAGAGCACAGCAGGCTCAGGGGTGGTGCAAGAGGATGCCTTGATGGCAGTTGGCACCCTGGTGGAAGGTCAGTGTTGGGCTGCAGGGTGAGGTGGTTGTGGGGGGAGGAGGGCAGAATTGGGGCACAGCTGCTTTGAGCCCTTCTCTTGGGCTGGGATTTGGCTTTTTCCCCTGACTGCTCTTTCCCATGCACAGTCTTAGGGGGAGAGTTCCTCAAGTACATGGATGCCTTCAAACCATTCCTTGGCATTGGGCTGAAGAACTATGCTGAGTACCAGGTAGGGGGCACAGCAGGGGCACCCCCATGGCACCCCCCAACCCCAGTCCTTAGGTCTGCTTACAGATGTTGAGTCCAGCAAATGTGCATCTAGGAAACACCTCAGATGGTAGCCCTTGGGGAGCCCTCCCCTCAGCCTTGTGGCCCTTGGGGGAGCCCCAGCTTTTGGCTACGAGCCCCCTCCCATGGCTTGTGGTCCTTGGGGAGCCCTCCCCTCAGCCTTGTGGTGCTTGGGGACCCCCAGCTTTTGGCTATGAGGCCCCTGGCTTGTGGCCCTTGAGGGAGCCTCCCCCCACCAGTTTGAGGCCCTTGGGGACCCCCAGCTTTTGGCTATGAACCCCCTCCCAAGCTTGTGGTCCTTGGGGAGCCCTAGCTTTTGGCTATGAGGGCCCCAAGTCTGTGGTCCTTGGGGAGCACCCCCTCAGCCTTGTGGTGCTTGGGGACCCCCAGCTTTTGGCTATGAGGCCCCTGGCTTGTGGCCCTTGAGGGAGCCTCCCCCCACCAGTTTGAGGCCCTTGGGGACCCCCAGCTTTTGGCCATGAGGTCCCCTGGATTGTGGTCCTTGGGGGAGCCCCCAGCTTTAGACCATTGAGGGCCCCCAACTTGTGGTCCCTGGGGAACCCCTCCCCAACTTGTGGTCCCTGGAGCTCCCAGCTGGTAGCCATTGGCAGAGCCCCCCACACCCTGTGGCTCATTGGGAGCCCTCCCACCCCAACTTGTGTCCCTGGGGAGCCCCTCCTAAGCTTGTGACCCCTGGGGGGCCTCCAGCTGGTGGTCCTTGGGGGCTCCCAGCTTTTGGCCCTGAGGAGCAGGCTTGGAGCCCCCCTGGACTTTAGCAAGTGGCTGCAGACACTGCCTTGGACCTGAAGAGCTCCTCTGAGCTGGGCACTGCTGTGGCTGCCCTGGGTGAGGAGGGAGCTTGGAGCTGGCTGGGAGCCCCCATGAGGAGCTGAAGCCATGGGTGGTACCCACCACAGGGTGGGGGGAGCACATTCAGCCAACCCAGCAGTGCCCAGTCAGACCTCATTGGCATCTTGCCCAGCCCTTGGGTGGCAGCAGAGATTCCCAAAGCAGGACCTCAGCCTCTGAGGGGTCCTCATCCTGGGGTGGGGGCTGAAGGACTCTGCAGCCTCAGCCACTGCAGAGTGTCTGGGAGGGAGCTGGCAGGGGAGAGCTGAGTGGGCAGCTGGGGGCTGCCTCTGCTGTTGTGCTTGCAGGTTTGTCTGGCTACAGTGGGGCTGGTTGGGGACCTGTGCAGAGCTCTGCAGTCCAACATCCTCCCCTTCTGTGATGAGGTTATGCAGCTGCTGCTGGAGAACCTGGGGGTGAGTGTTTACCTCCTCATTAGCTGGTTAGTAACAGTTGGCTTGCACACCCAGAGGGAAGTGGGAGGTGGGAGAAGCAGAAGTGTTAGGCATGCTCTGAGGATCTCCTGTTTGACAACTATTTGGCTTTGCTGCTTGAATGGGATCCAGATTCCTTGGGCAGGGGCTTAGGGGGAAGGGTTTGCATGGCTGAGGAAATGGCTTTCATCTGCCCCCTTGAGGGGAGACCTCCAGGCCTGCCTCCAACTCTGAGGTACCCAGCATGAGGAGGACACACAGATGGTGGAATGAGGCCAGAGGAGGCCACAGAGGTGAGCCAAGAGCTGGAGCAACTCTGCTGTGAGCACAGGTTGAAGGAGCTGGGGGGTGCAGGCTGCAGGGGAGAAGGCTCCAGGTTTTGTCCTGGCTGTGTTAAGGGTTCCCTGGGCAAGGACTCAGTTAAGGATTTGGAGTTTTTAGCTGTGATGAGAGTCCAGAGGAGGCCACAAAGCTGAGCCAAGGGCTGGAGGATATCTGTGGTCCTACCTCCAGCTCCAGTGTCCCCAGCAGGAGGAGGACACAGCTGGTGGGGTGAGGCCAGCAGAGGCCACAAAGATGCTGCAAGGGCTGGAGCAGCTCTGCTGTGAGCACAGGCTGAGGGAGCTGGGGGGGTGCAGCCTGCAGAGGAAAAGGCTCCAGGGGGACCTTAGACCTGCAGGAAGGCTGCAGAGAGACTTTTGCTGAGGGGGTCTGGAGCCAGCCCAAGGGGGAATGGTTTGGAGCTGAGGCAGAGCAGGGTTAGAGTGGAGCTGAGGAAGGAGTTGTTGAGTGTGAGGGTGGTGAGAGCCTGGCACAGGCTGCCCAGGGAGGCTGTGGAGGTGTTCAAGGCCAGGCTGGATGAGGCCTTGAGCATCCTGGGCTAGTTGAGAGCTGTCCCTGCCCATGGACCTGGCTGATGTCTGAGCTCCCTTCCAACCTGAGCTGCTCTTGAGATTCCCTCAAATAGAAATTCCCAGGAACCTCAAACTGCTTCAGACTCAGTGACTACAGAGCTCAGTCCCCTAACCCCAGAGGGCTCCCAGCTCCCTTGTACCCTAAGCCATTGCAGGCTCCCTCCCTTAGCTGCTCCCCTCCCCTTGTGAAGAAGTTGGAGCTGACTCTGCTGCAATCTCTTCCAGAATGAGAATGTCCACAGGTCTGTGAAGCCTCAGATCCTCTCTGTCTTTGGTGACATTGCCCTTGCCATAGGAGGAGAGTTTAAGAAGTACCTGGATGTTGTCCTCAACACCCTGCAGCAGGCTTCCCAAGCCCAGGTGGACAAGGTAAGCTTGGTGCTGCCACCTCCCAGGTCCTGGAGAGGAAGAAAGGGTCTCAAAGCCCTCCTCAGGGCACTGCTAATCAGCTTCCCTCTGCCCTTCCAGTCTGACTATGACATGGTAGACTACCTGAATGAGCTGAGGGAGGGCTGCCTGGAAGCTTACACTGGCATTGTCCAGGGCCTGAAGGGAGACCAAGAAAATGTTCATCGTGAGTACATCCATCCCAGCTCCCCCTTCTGAGGGCACAGAGCAAGAGGGAATGGCCTCAGGGTGCAGCAGGGAAAGCTTTTAGGTTGGACATGAGGAACAGTTCCTGTCCAGGCTGCCAAGGGAGGTGGTGGAGCCTCCATCCTTGGAGGTGGAGATGTGTGGATATGGCCCTGGTGGGGTTGGGTTGCTGCTGGTTGGGCTCAAAGGATCTTGGAAGGCTTCTCCAGACCCTTCCATGAGCCTGCCACAGTTGGGTCTGTGCCTGAGGTGACAGAGGAGCTCTGCTTGGAGGAGCTCTCTGCTGCTTCTCACATCCATGGGCTGCTGCTTGGTCATTCCCTTCTGTGTGGCATCAGACAGCTCCTACATGTAGAGATGGCCCCTGGGGGGCATGGCTTGGTGGCCATGGTGGGGAGGGGCTTGGTGGCCCATGGGAGACATGGCTTGGTGGCCATGGTGGGGCGGGGCTTGGTGGCCCTTGGGNGGGTTGGGGTTTGGTGGCGGTGGGGGGGTGTGGTTTGGGGGCCGTGGGGGGCATGGCTTGGTGGCCCTTGGAGAACGTGGCTTGGTGGCCATGGTGGGGAGGGATTTGGTGGCCCTTGGGGGACATGGTTTGGTGGCTCTTGAGGGGGGGGTTGGTGGCCATGGTGGGGAGGGTCTTGACTCTTGGGGGCATGGTTTGTTGGTCATGGTGGGGTGGGGTTTGGTGGCCCTTGGGGAGGTTTGGTGGCCTCGAGTGACCTGTGCTAGTGGGAGATGTCCCTGCCTATGGCAGAGGGTTGGAACTGGATGAGCTTTGAGGTCCCTTCCAACCTAAACCATTCTATGGCCCTGGGGGGGTTTGGTGGCCCTTGGGGGGTCTCTTCCAACCCCCATGATCCTTTATCTCCTCTGCCAAGAGCAGGGAATGTGCCCAGAGCCCTTTCCTGTGCTGTTTCTGGCAGTGTTGTTGTGTTTTTTTTTTTTCCCCTTCCAACACCTCAGAGACCTCTTCTGGGCCCCAGTTTCTGGCTCTTCCTGGGCTGCCTTTTTTTTTTTAGAGGAAGAGCCTCTGAAAGCAGGAGCTGTGTCCCCACCCTGCTCTTCTCTTTCAGCTGATGTGATGCTGGTGCAGCCCAGAGTAGAATTTATTCTGTCTTACATTGACCACATTGCTGGAGATGAGGATCACACTGATGGGGTCGTGGCCTGTGCTGCTGGGCTCATAGGGTAAGAGTCCTCCACCCTCAGCAGACAGATCAAAACCTTCCTTTTCAAGCAGCCTTTGGAGCTGCAATTTTCTTTTTTTCCTGCCTTTCACAAACCATTTAACAACAGTTCTGGGCTCCTGCAGCCTGCTGGTGAA
The DNA here is from genome assembly GCA_013399055.1 of Ramphastos sulfuratus. Lineage (NCBI taxonomy): Eukaryota > Metazoa > Chordata > Aves > Piciformes > Ramphastidae > Ramphastos > Ramphastos sulfuratus. The sequence goes on from WBNM01007964.1 coordinate 15,223, forward strand.
GGTTTAACCTGAGGTGTGAAGTGGTTATGCTGGTGAGAGAGCCTTTGGCAGGGCTGGAAACCAGGATGTGGAAGTGGAAGTTGGATGTGTCTTGCACTTCTTGGTCCAAGAGGCTTTGAAACCATCAAAATCACCTCAGCCTCAGGTCCCTGGGAGTGCAGAGGGGTGTGGGTTTGGGGTGTTTCAATCTTTTCCTGTCTGGAAAGACTCCTTTGGGCAGGAGGTTGAGTGTCTGCAGTCAGTCACAGCTTCAGGGAAGCCCTCAGCACTCCTCCTGCTGCTGAAATCAGCCC
>WBNM01007966.1:6770-48823 GCA_013399055.1 Ramphastos sulfuratus
AAAGTACAAAGAAATGGAAAGACACCTGTAAAAGCAGCAGAGCTGGCAGGCTGCTTCCACTCTGCCATACAGCTAGGAGTTGCCTCCTCCTCACATCAGAACATTGTCTGTGAGGAAAGAAGTTCCCACCACAACCCCTAGTGCTGCTCAGGAGCAGAAAGCACTCTCAGCTCTCAGGATGGTACAGAATTAGTGATGGATCCTTTAACATAAAGAGGAGGAGCCTGGGGGTCCCCACAAAAGCACAGAGGGGCACTGCATCCTCTGCAGATGTTCAGGGCCAGCTCAACCCTCAGAGTGAATCCTGGCTGTGCAAAGCAGCAGCTCTTAGAATAATGCCATCATCACCACCAGAGGATGGGAAGGTTAGAAGGGACCTCAAAGCTCAGCCAGTTCCAAGCCCCCTGCCATAGGCAGGGACACCTCCCACTAGTACAGGGCACTCAGGGCCTCATCCAACCTGGCCTTGAACACCTCCAGGGAGGTTGTGGAGCACAGAATCACCCAACGTGATCTTTGATCACGTTGGGTGATTCTGTGCTCCACAACCTCCCTGGGAAACCTGTGCCAGTGTCTCACTACCCTCAACCTGTGCCAGTGTCTCACCACCCTCACTGCAAACAACTTCCTCCTCACATCCAGTTTCAGTCTCCCCTCTGCCACTTCAAACCCATTGCCCCTTGTCCTGGCATTGCAAGACCTTGTCAATAGTCCCTCCCCAGGGATTATCATCATCATCATCGTCATCATCTGCAATTCCTGAGAAGAAAATCAGATTGAGAGGCACCCCAGGTGCCAGCTGTCTCTCAGAGTCAGTCTCAGTGCTGAAGCTGAAGGAGGGAAGGAGATTTCTCCAAGCTGTGGAACCCACAGCACCTGCCTGAGGAGAGTCCCTGTGGGACTCAGCAAGGATGGCACCATGCCTGTCCCAGCCTTTTGGGGTTCCCAAAGCCACATCCCCTCACAGTAACTCAATTTCCACACCTCTGCCACAGAGGCAAAAGGAATGATTCCAGGGCTGGGAGGCGGAGGGAAGATGCCAGCACCTCCCTGTGAAGCTGCTTTGCTGTGAGGGTGCTGGAGCCCTGGAGCAGGCTGCCCAAAGAGGCTGTGGAGTCTCTCTCTCTCTCTAGAGACTCCAGACCTGCCCTAGGTGATGCTGCTTTTGCAGGAGGAGGGGTTGGACCTGATCTCAACTCTGGAGATCCCTTCCAATCCCTACCACTCTATGATCCTGTGCAGAGGCTTTCAAACCAGTGCCTGAGGCCACCGGGGACACGGAGAGAGATTCCAGCGGCACTTCCACGCTGGCAGCTGTTTGGCTGTTTCCTTTCAAGTGAAATTCCACAGCTATTTCCTGCGCTGCAAACGGCAGCTCCGAGCCACGCGAGCTGCCAGCCGAGCTGCTCTCAGCGGAGGGCAGCAGAGTGCCCCAGATGCCAGCGCTTCCCTCTGCCCAGAGCAGATGCCAGCCTTAGCTCTCTAGCAGCACCCAAACCGCTCACCCTAGCTCCTGAAAACGTCTCAGCCGAACCATTTTTGTCCCCCTGCTATGTGTAGGGATGAGGGCTCAGGCGGTGAGACCCTCGATAACTGCCTCAGCCTGCTCCTCTGCAAACTCCTTCTCTCTGGGTGCCTCCCCAAAGGGGAGGATCAAACCTGGGAGCAGACCCTTGTGTGCATCCCCTTGCCTTCAGAGAGGGTCCATCCCCCTGCTCTCCCATCTCTTAGCCCCATCTACAGAGTTCTTTGGTGTTACAAGACGTTGTCATGATCCTGAATCACTTGGGGGACCTGTCCCAACCCTGTGGTCCTGGCCATAGAAGAGCCTTTGGGGAGCAGCTGCAACCTGGTAGCAAAGTTTCAGCAAGCTCACAGCAAGCTCACAGCAAGCTCACAGCAAGCTCAGCTCCATAACAGAGCAGGTACTGCAATGCTCACACCTCTGAGGGACAGCACTGGCCCAGAGCCTCACCAAAAACCAGGGCACCCCACCTCTGTGCCAGAGAGATGCCACTCAGGGGCACCCCACCTCTGTGCCAGAGAGATGCTACTCAGGGGCACCCCACCTCTGTGCCAGAGAGATGCCACTCAGGGGCACCCCACCTTCTGTGCCAGAGAGATGCTACTCAGGGGCACCTCACCTTCTGTGCCAGAGAGATGCCACTCAGGGGCACCCCACCTCTGTGCCAGAGAGATGCAACTCGGGGGCACCTCACCTTCTGTGCCAGAGAGATGCCACTCGGGGGCTGAAACAGCAGCCCTGCCTCACTGCTGGCTCAGAGCAGGGACCAAGAAGGGAGGCCAGCTGGGGTGGGGTGATCCTGGTGGGCACTTCTCCTTCCCCTTGAACTGGCAGGGGGTACTCAGCAGGCACCAAGCTATGTGCTCGTTCGGCCAGCAGGAGAGTTTGCTGTGTTGGGTCAGTGAGGTGACTCCCATTCTCCAGCCTCTGCTCGCTGATAAGAGCTCTTATCGAGCTGCACAGCTCGCACGTGAGCTCCCCCAGCGCCGCTGCCTCTCCTGCCGGGTCTGTATCTCACCCTGCAGAGCTGCCTCTTCTGCTCTGCATTGCCCTCACACCCTCCCAGAGCAAGTCACCCCTGGGAGAGGGACTGCAGGGCCAGGGAGCTGGAGCACAGCCCAGGATGAAAGACATTCATGCAGAAGGGCTCTGGTAAGGCCAAGTGCTCCAAGCCCATCCCTTTCCACTGCAGTTATCCCTGTTCTCCTCACACAGAGTGTGGCAGCATCCCAGCTGCACAGCCAGATGTGGCAGCTTGCTGCCACCAGATGTGTGCCTGTGTCCTTCTGCATGCCACCCATCAGAACAGAGCAGCTTCTACCCAGAGACAAGCAGCAGTCAGGAGACCTCCATGGTTCTGGTGCCATGGAGAAGATGCAAGGATTGTCCTGTCCAGTTTTAGAATCATAGCATGGGAAGGTTGGAAGGGACCTCAAAGCTCAGCCAGTTCCAAGCCCCTGCCATAGGCAGGGACACCTCCCACCAGTACAGGTCACTCAAGGCCTCATCCAACCTGGCCTTGAACACCTCCAGGGAGGTTGTGGAGCACAGAATCACCCAATGTGATCTTTGATCAGAGCAGAGCAGAGGGGCAGAATCCCCTCCCTTCCCTGCTGCCCACACTGCTCCTGCTGCAGCCCAGGCTCTGGTTGCTCTCTGGGCTGCAAGTGCACACTCCTGGCTCCTGTTGAGCTTCCTCTCCACCAGCACCCCCAAGTCCCTCTCCTCAGGGCTGCTCTCCAGCCAGGCACTGCCCAGTCTGGATTGGTGCTTGGGATTGCCTCGACCCAGCTGCAGGACCTTGCACTTGTTCCAACACTGGAACAGGATCCCCAGAAAAAATGTTGAACCCCCATCTCTGGAGGTGTTTAAAAGAGGCAGAGATGTGGTACTGAGTGACACAGTTTAGCACTAGGCTTGGCTGGGTTCAGTGGCCTGAAAATCTTTTCCAACCAAGACAATTCTGTGATTCTGTGAGAGGTTACAGCAGGTGGAGGAAGAGGATGGTCACAATCGTGAGCAGCAACTTGGCAGCAGAAAAGGGATCAAGAACCTTGGGGAGACAAAGAGAAGAAGTTCTCTAGCTCGGTGCAGACTTGAGGGCAAAGACAAGGAGCTGTGTTTCCAAGGCTGGCATCCAAGAAAGAGCAGCAACAGCCCCCACGTGCTGCTGGAGAAGCAAGCAGGAAACAAAGCAAACAGATGGAAAGGGCCTTGGGGAGCCAGTGGCAGAGTGGAAGTCCCCAGCAGCCAAACCACAGCTGGGAGAGGTGGCAAACATCCACAGAGAGCAGAGACAGAGAGAAATTGTGGTGGCTCTAAGCCTGGAGCTGCTCAAAGCCAGGTTGGATGTGGCCTTGAACAAGCTGATGTGACAGGAGGTGTCCCTGCCCAGGTTAGATGATCTCTAAGGTCCCTTCCAACCCAGAGCAGTCGAGGGCAATCTGATGCCCTGGGAGCCATGCAGGGCATGTGCCAGGTGTGTCACCAACCCAAGGAGAGCTTCCTCAGGGAAGTCAGACCTGCCTGGGCACTTTTCACAGCCCTCTGTGGAAAATTCTAGCCTCCCAGCCCTGCTTAATCTCCTGGGGCTCCTGTAAGGTTGTGACACAGAGAAAGGGACCAAACAGGAAAGAATTAGAGGGAAAATGCCTCTGTGCTGGCAGCCAGCATGGCTGTGCCAGGAGTTAGCAGCAGCAGCTGCGAAGGAGCCAGCCCTGGCTCCCCCTCCCCCGGGCGCCTCTATAAACAGGCAGAGCTTACTCGGAAGATTAGAAGGGAACAGGGCAAAAGACAACAGAGTCTCTGTTGTAATGGGCAAGGATTATGGCATCAAGTGACCAGCTTGCAAGTGGGTTCCAGGCTCCTTAGCACACCCTGTCTGTCAGCGTCAATCCCCCCCATGAGCCCAGGGGGCACCAGGAGGAGGGACGTGGCGTGGGCCACAAAGGACCCAGCGAGGACACGGGTGGGAGCAAACCTCCACAGCCTCCAGCGCAACTCAGCACTCCCTGACTGTAAGTATCCAGGTCCTGGATCCAGCAGATTCCTTCCAAGATCTCCCTTCCTGCCTGTCTGCTACCTCCTCTGGCTCCCTTTGCCCGCTCCACCTGCTTGCTCTCCCTGCTCCACCTGCTTGCTCTCCCTGCTCCTGCCTGCTTGCTCTCCCTGCTCCACCTGCTTGCTCTCCTGCTCCTGCCTGCTTGCTCTCCTGCTCCTGCCTGCTTGCTCTCCCTGCTCCACCTGCTTGCTCTCCCTGCTCCTGCCTGTTTGCTGTCTCACGCTGTGGCTGATGCTCCTGATGCAGATTTGCTGTTGCAGGCTCTTGGTTGCTGTTGGATTCCCCCAGTCTGGTTAGTGTCAGTCGACCTTCAGGTGCCATGGGTTTAGTCCTGATGGATCAGGCAGGTGGATGCAGGCAGCAGCTCTGTGGGGAGCAGGGATGAGGGTACCACACAGGGGATGGCTTTTGCTCCCTGTACCAGGTCTGGTGTGCTGGTGCTGTGGTGAGTCACTTCCTATCACATACCACAAGCCCAAGTGGTACTTTGAGTGTGCCAGCTGCCAAGTGACATCCCAGGGCAGTCCCACACAGGCTAGCAAGAGGGTAGGAAGTGCCTTAACCATTCCAGGCTGGAGGGAAAAGCCCTGGGAGAAGCCCCATATGCTGTGGTGGAGCAGAACTGCATCGAGGTGGGTGACATCCATTATTTACATGGTCAAGAGCTGAAGTTTTCCATGTTTGGTAAAAAGTGAATCTGAGTTACGCAATGCAGAATCTCCCTGGGTGCTTGCAGGACCCAAAGCGCGCAGACACCAGGCAGACACCAGGCAGACTGCTGTGAGCAGCCCCCAACACCCTGCTGGGTCTTTGTGTAGGTTTCTGAGTGCTGTAGACCGTGGGTGGGAAGTCTCCAGGGCAGTTAAACCCCCAATTTTCTAAGTCCTCATATCCGCTGGCCAGAAACAACCATGGCAATGGCCTGGATGTACACAAGGCTGTAGCGAAAGGTGCTTGCTGGGGAGCTCCTGGGGCAGGTGCCAGCTCTGAGGATTCACAGAGACAAGGAAACCCAAAGGAGGAGCAGCACCAGGGCAAAGATGCTCTTTGATGAAGTAGCCAACAAAGCAGACCGTGCTGGTTTGCCTTCACAACACCAGGTCGCTGGAACCTGAGTTATCCCCACCCACTGAGATGCTTAAATGAGGACCACAGGCACCACCTTGCCTGCTCTGGGCTGCAGAAGGATCTGAATGTCCCTCGAAGGCCTTCTTTGTCTTCACCATTCAAGGAAAACCCCCAAGGCCCCATGACATTATTGCCTCTGTCAGACAGCAGTGCCTGTGGGAGAGGTTTTGCTGCAGACATGCCAAGAGTCTGCTCACTGGATAATCATTTATGAGCCAAAGGATCATTGCTTGGTGTCTTTGACACCGGTTTGGGTTCTGTGTACCCTTCCAGGTTAATGTGAGTGTGAGTCTCATTGTTCATTGATGCTAAAGAATCATTTACCCAGAGTTAGACCAGAAGGAGGGCAGTGGGGATGCTGCATGACCTGAATGCCTTTTTCCCACCCAGCCTGATTTCTTGTGCAGTGTGGGGTTGGAGGAGAGGGGAGGTGGAGCTGCTGCAGTCTGTGCCAGACTCCATCCCTCAGCGCTCTGACAGGGAGGGCTGTTCTGCCTCTGTGCCTGGGGCCAGCACAGGCCAGATGTGGCCCTCAGCCCAAACTGAAAGACAGCTGCAAAACTGTCAGACCTCCAGAGGTACCTTACAGAATCATTGCCCTTCAAGGTGGTGGAGTCCAACCTTTAACTCAGCGCTGCCAGGGCACCGCCAAACCACATCCCTCAGCACCACAACTCTCAGCTTTGGGACACCTCCAGGCATGGGGATTCAACCACCTCCCTGGGCAGCCTGCTCCAGTCTTTGAGAACCTTTCAGTGAAGAAATTCCTTGAAATATCCAACCTAAACCTCCCCTGAGGTCCTTTCCTCTTGTCCTCTCACTTGTTTCTTGAGCAAACACCTGGTGGCAACCTCCTTTCAGGGAAATGAAGGGAGCCAGAAGGTCTCCCTCAGCACTAAGAAATGTCTCCTGCCAGGGCTTTTTGCTTTCCTTTGGCCTTTCTGGGGGAGTTATTTCTGCCAGCAGTATTCCAGGAAGAGACTTCCCCACAAGCAGATTTACAGAAACAACAGATCTGAAGCAAATGCTACAAGAAAAAGAAACCACAGACAGTAAAGAATTTTGGAGAGTTTGTGACCCTGAGAATTCATCACAAACAACTGTTGGGTGGAAGGCAACAGCCCTGTCCATTCTGAGCAGCCAGCCCCACTTGAATGCTGACAGCCAAACAGTAGGAACCAAGGGCTCCACCAGCAAGTGTGTTCTGTCTCTGTAACCAGGCCATGTGCAGCTCAAACACAGGGAGAAGATGGCAAGCTCACCAAATTAGTCCCTTCCCTGCCTCCCCCTCCCTTCCCTTCCTCATTTCCCTCCCCCTCCTCTCCCTTCCCCTCCTCTCCCTTCCCTTCCCCTCCTCTCCCTTCCCTTCCCCTCCTCTCCCTCCCCTCCCTTCCCTGCCCCTTGCCATCTCCTGCCTCTCCCTGGCACCTTCAGCACCTGCTGGCTCTGTGTCCCCCCAGGATCTCTGATGACTGTGACATACACCAACCGCGTGGCCGACGCTCGCCTGGGCACCTTCTCACAGCTGCTGCTCCAATGGAAAGGAAGCATCTACAAACTTCTCTACTCAGAGTTCCTTATTTTCATCTTTCTCTACTTCACCATCAGTCTTGTCTACAGGTAGGCATCCTTAGCCCCCGACATGAACACAGCCACTTGCTCTCAGCCCGGCCTGGAGCAGCACAACTGAGCAGTGACTGTGGTGAAGAGGAGCTGGGCAACCACTCAGCAGCCATGGCAGAAGGGGAAAGGTCCTTCCTCAGTGCTGCAGTATGGCTTAGCAGCTGACAAACCTCCTTTTGCTGTCCTGGGAAGGAAGACAGTTTCTCCTCCCTGGGATGAGGAGTTGCATTTGATGGTTACCTACAGAGGAACAATGATTAGGTCAGTGGAGACCACAGCTGGGTCACAGGAGATGGCTCAGAGTGAGGAGTTTCCCTTGTTACACAACAGCCAGTATGTTGGGTACTTTTTTGAGGGCAGACATCAGCTCTGGGACCACAGATGCCAGATAAGGCAACTGTACTCTGTGGTTGGTGTGGTTTTGGTGAGGAAAGTCAGGGAGCTCCCCTGGCTGGAGCATCTCGGGCAGGAGGAAAGGCTGGGAGCCCTGAGGCTGTTTGGTCTAGATAAGGGCAGCCTGAGAGGGGATCTTCTGAATGCTCAGCAAGAGCTGAAGGGTGGGGGGCAAGGGGATGGGGCCAAATGCTTATCAGTCATGCCCAGTGACAGAACAAGGGGAAAGAGGCACAGACTGCAACCCAGGGAGGTCCAGTTGAAGATGAGAGGAAACTTCTTTAGCATGAGGATGCTGGAGCCCTGGAGCAGGCTGCCCTGGAGCACTCAGGCTGTGGAGTCTCCTTCTCTGGAGACATTCCAAACCCACCTGGCCATCGTGACCCTGGGTTGCACTGGGTGGTCTGCAGAGGTCCCTTCCAAGCCCCACCATGCTGGGATTCAGAGATTCTGAGATCTGATCACAGATGCAGCTCAGAGGCAGGGAGGCAGTGCTAAGGAAGAGGCAGGAACTCACCGAAGAGCAGAGCTTGGGCTGAGGTTGTGCAGGACATGAAGTGGACTGTGGGGCACATCCCAGCTCTGTGTCACTGCCCTGGTACCACACAGCACTGGCCTGAGTGAGAAAAAGAGAGGTGGTCCCTGACTGCATCACTTCTCACACTGCCAGTGACAGCTGCTGGCCCCTTTGCCCTGGTCAGAGGGTATTTTGGGGAGGGGGGTGCTGATGTCCTGGGCACTGTTCACTCAGGTTGCCCCCAGACTCGTGGTGTGGCAGCATTGTGACTGCCCATCCCTGTCTCCCCTTGCCAGGCTCCTGCCCCAGCAGCTCCAATAAAGCACAGACTCTTGAGACTCTTCTGCCTCCCTTCTAGGCTGATCCTGAGCGAGAGCCAAAGGCTGATGTTTGAGAAGCTGGCACTGTACTGCAACAGCTACGCCGAGCTGATCCCTGTCTCCTTCGTGCTGGGTAAGCAGCAACGGCTGCAAGCACAGGGAGGGACAAGGGGCAACATTTCTGCTCCCTGCTTGGCCACCGCTCTGCAGGCAGGAGCCTCTGAGCAGATCCCCCCTCTGCCTTCATAAGATCCTCTGAGCAGATCTCCCCTCCCCTTCTGTGCTCCACAACCTCCCTGGGCAACCTGTGCCAGTGTCTCCCCACCCTCACCCTACATCTCACTCTAGCATGGAGATCTGAACTGTCCCACCCCAGGCATATCTGCAAGCCCCTAGGAGCAGCACTAAGCCCCCTCCCGTCCCGTCCCGTCCCGTCCCCTGCGCTCCCTTCAGCGCAGTCAATGCCCTCGGCTCGCCTCTAGGTTTCTACGTGGCTCTGGTGGTGTCCCGCTGGTGGGCTCAGTACGAGAGCATCCCTTGGCCTGACCGCATCATGAACTTGGTGTCCTGCAACGTGGACGGTGAGGACGAGTACGGGCGGCTGCTGCGCCGCACGCTGATGCGCTACAGCAACCTGTGCAGCGTGCTGATCCTGCGCTCCGTCAGCACCGCCGTCTACAAGCGCTTCCCCAGCATGGAGCACGTCGTCAGGGCAGGTCAGTGCTGCTGCTGGTGGTGCTGCTGCTGCTCATGATGATGATGATGATGGCGCTGCTGCTGCTCATGATGATGATGATGGTGGTGGTGCTGCTGCTCATGATGATGATGATGGTGCTGCTGCTGCTGCTTATGATGATGATGGTGGTGTTGCTGCTGCCCCTGCTTATGATGATGATGCTGGTGGTGCTGCTGCTGCTCCTGTTGCTTATGATGATGGTGCTGGTGCTGCTTATGATGATGATGATGGTGTTGCTGCTGCTGCTGCCACCACCACCACCTTCCCCATGCCCCTGCCACCATGCAGGCAGCCATCACCTCGCTGCTGGTTTTTGTAGGATCAGAGAATGAGTTGTAGAATGGCCCAGGTTGGAAAGGACCTTCAAGATCCTTTGGGCCCAGAGAGTGGTGGTGAATGGTGCCACATGCAGCTGGCAGCTGTCACCAGTGGTGTCCCCCAGGGATAAGTAAATCGGAAGAGCGTCGTGTAGGNGGTCCTGTTCAATGTTGAAGCAAAGCCTGGATGGGCACTTAGTGCCATGGCCTGGTTGGTTGGCTAGGGCTGGGTGCTAGGTTGGGCTGGGTGCTAGGTTGGGCTGGGTGAGCTTGGAGCTCTCTTCCAACCTGCTTGATTCTCTGATTCATCCCACTCAGCCTTGAACACCTCCAGGGAGGAGGCAGCCACAATTCCCTGGGCAGCCTGTTCCAGAGTCTCACCACCCTTGTACCAAAGAACCTTTTCCTAAGAGCCAGTCTAACCCTGCTCTCCCCCAGTCTAACCCTGCTCTCCCCCAGCCTCAAACCATTCCTCCTTGCCCTGTCTCTAGACACTCTCATGAAACATCTCTCTGCAGCCTTCCTGTAGGATCCCTTCAGATATTGGAAGGCAGTTCTGAGATCTCCCCAGAACCTCCTCTTCTCCAGGCTGAATAACCCAAACCCCCTCAGCCTACCCTTTGTTTTGGGGCAAAGAGCCTTGGAAAGGGCTCTAGGTTGGAGATGATGGGATGGCATTGCTGACCACTCCTGCAGTAAGGAAATCCCTCCTAATATCCAACCTAAGCTTCCCCTAAATGTCCTTGTGCACAGCTCTAGAGCAGAGCACAAGCAAAGCCTTGCCAAGAAATGTGTTTGTCCTCCCTTGGGGCAAGAGTTTCCCACTGGGCACGTGGGAGATGGAGCCTCTGACCTTCACTGCTTGGGCTCTCTGAACCCCCTCTGGAAATGCTCCTCCAGGTGCAGCATTTTCCAGCCTGCCCAGAGGTTTGCACCTGCCCTGCTCAGCTGGGCCCCCACTGCAATTGGGAGGCAGAGGCACTTCTGGGGTGTGAGTGAGCCCAATGGGTACAGCAGGCAGCTGCCCCCTCTGCAGTGCTTTGCCTCCCTGCTGACTGTCCCCTGGTCAGACAAAGCCTGTCTCTGGCACTCTACCTCAGTGCCTTCACAGGACTGCTTCTCCCTCAGGCTGAGTGCCTGAGCCTTTCCTGGGACTTTGAGGGGAGCTCAGGTGACCTCCTGAGACTTTGAGGGGAGTTCAGGTGACCTCCTGAGACTTTGAGGGGAGCTCAGGTGACCTCCTGAGACTTTGGGAGAGTTCAGGTGACCTCCTGAGACTTTGAGGGGAGTTCAGGTGACCTCCTGAGACTTTGAGGGGAGTTCAGGTGACCTCCTGAGATTTAGATGTTTTCATTTCAGGTCAGATCAAATTCCTTCCTGCCCTCTCTGGCCATCCCTCTCCAACCCTTCTCTTTTGCACCCAGGTCTCATGACACCAGAAGAGCACAAGAAGTTTGAGAGCTTGAATTCCCCCCACAACAAGTTTTGGATCCCATGTGTGTGGTTCTCCAACCTGGCTGTGAAGGCAAGGAACGAGGGGAGGATCCGGGACAGTGTCCTGCTCCAAGGCATCCTGAATGTGAGTGACACAGGACAGGCAGCTGCTTGAGATCCTCTTCCAGCCCTCTGAGTGACCTGCAGGGGCTTCCAGAGTCAGGCAAGGAATGGGGATGGTGAGGCACGACCACAGGACTCACATTTGGGTGCAGTCTCTGCACAGCAGCTCCTTCCTCAGCCTTCCTGCAGCCTTCACACACCCCAGAGCAGCCAACACCAGTGGAGGTCTCTAGGGTACAGATGGAAAGCTGCATCTGGGAGAGATCAGCAGAGGTCAAGAACATTCCCAACACCCAAGGCCCCTGTAGAAAATATCACTATTGAAAACTCTTGGATAGCACTGGGAAGCAGCCCATGCTCCACAGGCAAGACCTGGCAACTATCCCTGCCCAGCTGCAGAGAAAAAAGGTCCAGAGCAGCTGATCCTTCCTGCTGCTCAAGTGCAGAGAAAGCCACAGTGTTCCTGCTGCCTGCAGAGAGAGAGCTCCCTCTGGGCTATTTGCCTAGACTCACTGCACAGTCAGGAGAGAGAAGTGGATGCTCCTGAGACATTCTTTGCCTAACCTGCTGGCTGCTCATTTTTGTGAGGAAATAAAGTGTGCTAGAAGTGAGCTAGAAAGGGATCTTGGGTTCAGATGGAGACAACCCAAGCAGCAAGGAGTTCCTCCAGGGCAAGATGTGACCCCAGTGCTGGTGTCTGCTGGGGTGAGACTGGGCATCAGGAGGCCTGGCTGAGCCCCAGAGAATGTGTGAGCAGGAGGGAAGCAGCTGGAGAAAGGCAGGGCGGTGGGGCTAGAGGGGCTCGGTGTCCCCAGCAGGGGGGCAGGGCCCTGCGGACAGGACATTGCTTTTCCCCGCGGCAGGAGCTCAACACCTTGCGCAGCCAGTGCGGGCGGCTCTACGGCTACGACTGGATCAGCATCCCCCTGGTCTACACTCAGGTGAGGAGGAATCCCTCACCCCTACTGCTCTGCTGCCTGCCCGCCCACGCTGCAAGGGGCACCCCCACTTACCTGACCCACTCGTGGACCGTGCTGAGGTACATTCGGATCCCTCACCCCCCCCTGCAGCTGTAGCTCAGCATCGCACCCTCAGCCTCATCTCCCTAAGGCAGACACAGCCACGTCTGCAGAAACCCCTCCTGTCCAGGGCTCACAAACCTCAGCATTGCCAGCACACAGACAACACAGATCCACTCCCTGCACCGTCTGGCAGCGAGCACATCCCTGAAGCACCTTCTTCATCCTCAGCACAGCTGAGATCTGTCTGAAGCAAAGCTGCTCCAGTAGGCAGGGCAGATCTGTGCTGTGTGGGAGCTGTGTGGGTGTCCTGGGCTGTTTCAGAGAACCTCAACATCCTGGGGGTTGGCAGGGACCTCTGGCCATCATCCAGTCCAACTCCCCTGCTAAGGCAGCAGCTTGCCCAGGATCACAATGGCCAAGGGGGGTTTGGAATCTCTCCTGAGGAGGAGACTCCACAACCTCTCTGGGCAGCCTGCTCCAGGCCTCTAGCACCCTCACATGCTTCTCTCCTTCACATGGAACCTCCTGCGCTCCAGTTTGTGCCCTCTGTCCCTGGGCACCACTGACAGGAGCCTGGCCCCAGCCTCTTGCTCCCAACCCCTTAGATATGGAGCAGATCCCCTCTGAGGCGGCTCTTCTCCAGGCTCAACAGCCCCAAAGCTTTCAGTGTTTCCTCCTCACAGAGATGTTCCAGGCCCCTCTGCACCTTCAGAGCCTCTGCTGGACTCTCTCCAGCAGTTCCACAGCTCCACAGACCCAGGCAGACACTTTGGCACCACCTTGCTCCTTCCTCTCACACAGGTCTCTACCATGAAAAGGGAACTGCTTCCTTCACACAGCCCTGAAGGGCAACATGGAACATGTTGGGAAACTGTTCCTGCAGTGTCCTCACACTGGGAGCAAAAGCAACAGCCAAGCAGATCTTTGTCCCCTCTGCAGTACCCAACTGATTCCCCTACAGCTGCCCAAGCAGAGTCCATCAGTGCAGGCACTCTCTGTCCTGCCCATCATGGACCAGCCCTGTGCTGGCTGAGAGGAACTGCAGAGCTTGCTCCAGAGTCTTGTGATGCTGGTGTTTGGTTTGAACCCTCTTGTGTCAGGAGATCACACAGAAACCTCAGCTGCTTTTAATCTGAAAAGGGGAAGCTTCCAGTCCCGTGACTGCAGAGCTCCTTGGAGCCTGAAAGCTGAGCAAGCAAACAGGGAAATACGAAAAAAGGACCAGGAAGGAGCTAGATCAAAGCTGGAAGCACTGCCAGGGTTCCTCTCCCTGACTGGGAAGCAGCCTGCCAGCACGGACTGAGCCATGAGAGGCTTTGGGCAGCTTCCAGGAGAGGCAAGGGCAGGAATGAAGAGCTCAGAGCACTGCTCACCTTGGCAGCAGATCCAGCACACAGCCAGGGGGCAGCTGGTTAGGGTCTGTCCGTTCAGCATGTCCCATGCTGTCTTTGTGATGCCTACCCAGATGTCACTCCGGGGGCAGCATGGGGTGAAGCACAGTGTCTGTAGCAGCTGACACACCAGCTCCTGGCATGAGGGAAAACTGCCCTGTGAGGCTGCCCAGAGAGGTCTCCTTCTCTGGAGAGATTCCAGCCCCACCTGGCCATTGTGGGCCTGGGCATGCTTCTGTAGGTGCCACTGCTTTGGATGATTTCCAGAGGTCCCTTCCAACCCTCCCCCCCACACTCTGGGAATTCTGTGATGGGCAAAGGGCACATTTAAAACTTTCTGCAGTGGAAATGCTTCCTGCAAAAAGCAGGGGACAAGCTCCAGTGCTAACTGAACCTGAGGTGCTGGAAAGGCAAGGTGAGAACTGAAGCTCCTCTGGCATGTCCCCTGGCATCTCTCCCAGGTGGTGACCGTGGCTGTTTACAGCTTCTTCCTGGCCTGTCTGATCGGGAGGCAGTTCCTGGACCCAGAAAAAGCCTACCCTGGCCACGAGCTGGATCTCTTTGTGCCTGTGTTTACCTTCTTGCAGTTCTTCTTCTATGCTGGCTGGTTGAAGGTAAGCACAAGAAGACTGCCTGGAGCTGGAGCCTGGCCCAGCTGAGGCTTCTCCCAGGGTGTGCTCACCAGAGACTCAGCTGTGGTCTTTGACCTGTGGGCAGACAAAAGGAGAACCAAGAGGGGCTGAGGATATTGCTAAGACCTTCTCAGTTTCTGAGTGTCTCACTCTAGGGATCAGTTCCACCTTTCCTAAGCTTTGGTCCTGATGAGTTAGGGCAAAAAGAGAGGCACTGAGCTGCACTCTGCCTGCAGTGCTGCTCTGCAGTTGCTGCAGGGTAAGGAACAGTTACAAATGTATTTATTTATTTATGTCTCCCAGCTACTGTCAGACCTCCATTTTCTAAACTCACCTTTATTTAGGAGGAAGAGCATTGCTGTGAATCCAGGGGACTTCACACTTGGCTCTGCCCCCCACCAGGTCTGCTCCCTGCAGGAAGAGGAGCAGGTAAGACCACAGTGACCTTTGCTATGTGCTCTTCACATGCAGGTGGCTGAGCAACTCATCAACCCTTTTGGGGAGGACGATGATGACTTTGAAACCAACTGGCTCATCGACAGGAACCTGCAGGTAAAGTGGGCACAGGGACTTCCAGATGAGCCTGGTCTGCAGAGGAACACAGAGGCAGCAAGCCCCACCCATGAAGTCACAAAGTTCTCCTGGAGCAGCTCTGCTGCCCCCCTCCCACTCCTGCTGTGGGGCAGAGAAACTGTCCCTGTTGCCCTTGCACTTTCCTGAAGTGTTGGTGGCTGTGTTTTAGAATGAGGCTAGGATCAGGGAGTCGCAGACTGGTTTGGATTGGAAGGGACCTTTAGAGGTCATCTCAGGCAACATTCCTGCAGCAAGCAAGACCTGCAGGAGGGCAGAGTAGGAGGCTCCCCAGCAAGCAGAGGGGTGAAGGTGGCCAGCTCAGCATTACCCCTCAGCAGCCAAGACAATATCCCAGGCTCCAGGAAGAGTGCAGGGCAAGCCCCGTGCCAGGAAGACCTCCCCACACTAGAGAAGACTCTGCTTTTGGAGCATCCTTGCAGACAGAGACCAGCTGCAGCTGTAGTCCATGCTCTGGATCCAGACTGCTCCTTTCACACCCTCATCACCTGCCGATGCCATCCTTCCTGCTTCTCCCCAGCTTTTCTATGCTGTTTCTATCTAAACCTGCCCCCTCTACTTTCTCCCATGCAGTAACTGCAGCTCAGCTCTTCCTCAGGCAGATCCCTTCTATCCTGGCATGGGTATCACTTCCCTGTCTCTTTCAGCACCTCTTGGCTTCCAATCAATCACATCTCTGTGTGAAAAACAGCCCAAGGGACAGGAAACCACAGAGCACACCCAGCCGCACGCCTCACTTCCTCCGGCACCCGCTGGTACCAGGCACACACAAAGCTGCTCCCCCTGTGTGACACTTCTGCTGTCCCCTCCAGGTCTCCCTTATGGCAGTGGATGAGATGCATCAGGATTTACCCATTCTGGAGAAGGATCTGTACTGGAACGAGCCTGACCCTCAGCCCCCCTACACGGCAGCCACAGCCGAGTACAAGCGCCCGTCCTTCCTTGGCTCCACCTTCGACATCAGGTGAGCACAGCCACGGGGGCCAGGGCAGCCTGCGCCTCGCAGCAGGTCTTGTGCAGGATGCTAAACAATGAGGAGTGGAATCAGAGAGTCACAGAATACTCCTGGTTGGAAGAAGCCTTCACCACCATGGAGCCCAACCCTTCACCCAGCACCGCCAGGGCACCGCCAAACCATGGCCATCAGCACCACAGCTCCAGGGCTTGGAAACGCCTGTAGGGATGGGGACTGCACCACTGCCCTGGGCAGCCTGGCACAGGCCTTGACAACCCTCAAGGGCAACAAATTGCTCCTCACATCCAACCCAAGCCTCCCCTGGGACAATTTGTTCCTCTTGTCCTGTCACTTTTTCCCCTGGGAGAAGAGCCCACCCCCCACCTGGCTCTGGCCTCTCTCAGGGAGTTGCAGAGAGCCAGGAGGTCTTCCTTCAGCCTCCTTTTCTCCAGGCTGAACCACCCCAGTCCTTCATCTGCTCCTCATAACAGAAAGCAAGAGGCTGCCCACTGGCAGCAGCATTCCCAGGGCTGCAGCCCCTTCACCACAAGCCTCTTCCTTTTGTGACCACCTAACAACCCTTTTTGCCCTTCCCTAGCATGCCAAAAGAAGAGATGGAGTTCCAGCCCCTGGAGCAAATCAAGGAGAACGAGGAAGCCAACCACTCCACGCCGCTGCTGGGGCACCTGGGCCGCCTCCTCGGGGTGCAGTCACCGAGCTTCTCCAGGTCCTCCTCCCGGATGAACCTGCTGCGCAGGCGAGGAGATCCAACCTCCCCCTTCTCCCATTACACCTACCAGGACATGGGCAAGCCCGGGAGCCCTTGCAGCATCAACCAGCCGAGGGCAGACTCCACCTCACAGGAGCAGTGGGACAGTGAGGACAGGAAGCTAAGGGATTTTGACGCCTTCATGTCGACCCCGTTCTACGAGCGGCCTGGGTTCTACAGCGCTCCGCAGACGCCCATCAGCTCCATCCCCATGATCTTCCCCTCCAGGCGCCAAGGCCGCAAGAAGCCTCCTGCCCTCTCCAGCATCGCCGCCTGCTCCACTTCCCTGAGGGATGTCATTGCCAGCTCCTCGCCTTCCCGGGTCAGCGACGTCTACAAGAGCCAGAGCTCGCTGGGCTCCGCCGCCAAGGAAACCTTCGTCTGGCCAACAGATCGCAGCAGAGCTCCTGACTCGCTGCTGCCGACGGCGGAAGAAAGGAGCAACTCCAGCGGTAGAAGCAGAGACGCTGCCGCCACGGCGAGTCCAGGAGCTCAGTCCACAGCGTCAGGCAGCCCTAAATTCCCCTTCCTAGCAGAATCCCCAGACCACGAGAAGCAGGGAAGCTTCAAGAGTTTGAAGAGCTTGAAAGCCTCCCACCCACCGTGGCTGACCCTGGAGAACACAGCGGCAGCCACCCCCAATTCAGAGCACTCCAGTGCCTTTCACACCCCCAGTAACAAAACCCCCGGAGGCAGCACCTCCCTCTGCTTCTCCTTCACTCCTGTAACATCTCCAGTGCTGGAGAGATCTCACATAGCAAACGTAGGCCCCGACGCTTGCAGCCTCGGTTTGGAAGGTGCTGCCAGCACTGCAGACCAGCACCCGGCAGAGGTTTCCAGGAGCACTGCCAACGGAAGCTCAAATACACCCCCCACAAAAGAGCCACGAAGAGCAGAGAGCCCATCCCCCAATGACTCTGGCATCTCTCTAGCTGAAGGTGACTACGTGGGGCTGATGGAGGTGATCATGGAGACCAGTGAAAGCACATGTGAAGAGCAGCTAGATGAGTACAGCTAGAGGACACCAAGAGGCACACAAGGTTACCTGCCATATACCAGTGAGAGCACCACATCTCCACATCTGGCCACCCTGGCACCCACCAAAACAGGCCACTGCAGCCCAACATCTGCTGCTGGAGCATGCAGCTGGGGCCCAGCTTAGGCTCCAGCCCGCACCAACACACTGCTGCTGGCCTCAGGGACAGTAGCAGGCACAACTTCAGTGCAGCAACCACAAAACAAACATTAAACTCCTCTAGATTGGTAGCAGGACAAAAGACTTGGGAGTGTCAAGTACTGCAGATACCAAACAGCTCAGCAGGTACCAGTCTGAAGAACCTGGAGTGCAGCTGTAGCCCCAAAGAGCAGCATGGACAAAAAGGAACCTGCCCCCCTCCTCACCACAGCAGGGGTTGGAGCTTCACAGCATCACAAGATCCATCACGAGTGTCAGGCAGGACTTGCACTACTGACAAGCTACTCCAGGGAGTCAGGGACTGAAGCAAGCCACATCATTTGTGACACAGGCCCACAGAGCTCCCTGCTGTCCAGGTGGTGGTTCCCAGCACTGGGAAAGCAGTGGGCACACAAGAGCAGGTGGCTGCAGTCAATGTTTGCCCTGCACACTGCTTCCTTTTGGGGTTTAACATCACATCTAGCACCCATTTGATGGCACTTAAAAGTCATCAGGATGGTGGCAGACACCACACAGCTGAGTTCTTAGTGTCCTCCCCAAGAAAATAAAAGCAAGGCTGAAGCCCAGGACTATGTTTTGTTTCCTCAATTTAGTTTCCATGCAATAGGAATCAGAAACCAGAGCTTTCCTACTTCTGTCTTCAGGAACAGCTGCAAATCTCCCAGACCACATTGGGCATGTGACAAATTTCACCTCCCACACCCCTTCCACTGCCTTCCCAAAGCTGCCAACCCTCTCTGCCTTCCAACTACAGCCACAAGACCCAGGCAGATGTCACCACCACCCAGTACAACTCCATGTCCCCAAATCAGTTCCTGCAGCACAGGGATGTCAGTCCAGCCCAAGCCCACAGCTGAGGCCTTGGGTCAGTGTTTGCTCCACATCCAAGTGCAGTGCCATGTGCTAGGCATAATGCCCAGTGAAGCACCAACCCCCTTTCTAGTGCCTCATCTAGGCTCAGAGGCCAGTGCTGTGGTTCAAAGCCCAGATACTCAAGCCTTCCTCCTCTTCCTCTCCATATTCACTACAGCAACAGCTCATGGCAAAAGCATTTAAAACTCTTAGCTACTGAGCAATTCCTACAGTAAATCCAGTAGCATCCAGAGGGGGGGAAACTCATTTACTTATAGGAGCACTAAGCAAGCAAAACCTTGCCCCTCCATGACCCCTCCAATATTCCTCCATCCATGCCCAAGGCAACTGTCACAGACTCTGGAGCCCAGTGCTGCAAGTCCAGGCCTCTCACTCCTAAGAGAAGACAGGAAATGTCAGCTTGAACCAAATCACTTTATTGGATGGAGGGCAACACACAACACAAGAGAAGAGAGGGTGGTATTTGGTACAGAGTATGACAACTGTTGATCTAGATAGCTGAAGATGCATGCACAGCTGGACAGTAGGAGTCCCCCTGAAAGCCAGAGGGTGGCTGTTGGCAAGCCTTCAGCTCTCATTGTCACTGTCCCCAAGGGTGTGCTTGTCAAAGAGGTACTCTGCCATGCCATACTTGGGTGCCCCCATCTTCCGCAGGTTGGTCACGTGATCGCCCAGCTCCTTGATGGCTTTGACCTGCTCATCCAGGTAGTGAGTCTCAATGAAGTCACACAGCTGCAAGGGAGACAAGAGGTTGAATTCAGAGCCTGGATACAGCTTGGCCCTGCTGAAGCAGCACCTGGAACTTCACCAGTCCTATCTGCTCTGCTCCTCAGAGAACAAAATGTTAAAGCTGCAGAAGATACCCAAGAGGAAGAGGCCTTTGGTCTCATCCTGACATTGCTGAGGCAAAACTAAACTGAGGCAGGCTCATGTGGGCACACTGCACTGGAGGAGTCTGGAGCAAGTGTCAGCTCAAAGCTCCTTCTCTTCCTCAATACAAAAACCCAACAGGGAAGTTTAAGCACATTTCAAAGCCCTTGCAGCACTTCAATTCATGACTGAAGATTTACACCTCTAGAATGGTCATGGAATCAGAGTCATCTGGGTTGGAAGGAACCACAAAGATTGTCTCTTTCCAAATCCCCCTGCCATGGGCAGGGACACCTGCTTGACCAGGTTGCTCAAGGCTCCATTCAATCTGGCTTTAAACACTTCCAAAGTCAGAGCCCACAACTTCCTTTCTTTTAAAGAAGTCCCACTCCCAGGATTACAACTCAGACACCTACTCATCTCCTCCTGACATGAAAAACTTTTCCTAGTGATTTCTGTCTGTGAGGAAACTTGCAGTATTGTGTTCTGAAGTTTGGGGCATTTTTGTATTTGGAATAAGTGATTCCAAAAGAAATCTTATGGTAAAAGCCTTACAGGGACCCACTGGTTTAAGAAAGTCAGAAGTCAGCCCCACACACCCAAGCCTTCTTCAGAGAGCTTAATGAATGCCTTCTCTTCCAGATGCTGTTCACACAAGTGCTCTGCTCCCAAGAGCAACAGAAGCACCTGAACCAGGCCATGCAGCCAAATGTTGTGCACCCTCACAGACTGCACCTGTCCTTCTGGAAGACAGCAATTCCCATCACATGGCTATGGCACAGGCTGACACCAGGTCCCTCTGGGGAGGCTGCACCACAAGTTCACACTGCTGTCACTATAAGAAGGGGTGACAAAACTTGGTCCCCCACCCATTGCACAGCCACATTCTCAGCTTCAGCACCCACTTACATGTGGGTCATTCTTCTCAGTTGCCAGTTTGTGCAGTTCTAGCAGTGACTGGTTCACATTCTTCTCCAGGTGCAGGGCACACTCCATTGCAGTCAGGCCATTCTCCCAGTCATCACGGTCAGGTTTCTGCAAGGGCAAGCACAGGAGCATTTTCTCTAAGCACCCACAGACCATCAGGGAGCAAAGTCTCTCAGATAACTCTCAGAGCCTGTTTAGACCAAGTTCAGGCACTCAGCTGTCTTCAAAAACTTGGCATCAATACAGAACACTGATTAGAGCTGGACACTTCAAATCCCAGATTTGTCCCAAGTTCTCCTCACACTATCCTCTCCAAACCATTTTAGAAAAGACATCTACAACTACTGCCCTCCTGATGAATCAAATGCCTTAAACATTTGCCTTGAAGTAGGCAAAGGGCACAACCTCAGCTGGAAGGCAGTTAAGACACCAGTACAGACAAGTCTGCCTTGTAGAGTCTGGTATTTACAAGCCCTCAAACTCAGGCAGGAAAACTCTTCACAAGTGTGCACTGCTATTTCCCCCATGAGGGCTGTCTTGCACTGACCTGGCCCTGTGCCATGCTTATTTTCTGCTGTTCCAAATCATCTAATAAAAGTGACCAGGAAAGCAGGGCCATGAGAACTTGCATGACCCTTAACAAGCAAACAGGGATTGAAGACTTCACATTGCCACAGCAGCAAGTCAAGAGTTCACTACAACAGACTGCAGAGCAAGCTCCTGCTGTTAAATTTAAGCTAGATGAAGCAATTGGGTTCTAATCACTCAGCCCACAGCAAACCACCTAGGGTAAGGCATCCTCCTCTTACTTTTAATCAGCTGACCAGCACAAGTTATCTAATTACCCATCTCTAGGTTACAGACTGAGTGCCAGTGCCATGAATGGACTGCAGCAGTGAGCTATGCTCATCTGTCACCTGCTGTTCCTTCTGAAAGGGAACCCACAGGGGAACTTAGCCCCTTTCAACCTGCAGACAGACCAAAAACCTGAGTCAGGAGAGCCCACAGCTCCACTCCTCACCTTGATGTCCTGCAAGAAGATGCGTCCCCCCCTCTGATTCTGTAGCTTCATCAGCTTCTCAGCATGCTCCCGTTCCTCGTGGGACTGGTGCAGGAAGTACTTGGCAAAGTTCTTCAGGGCCACATCGTCCCGGTCAAAATAGTAGGACTGCAAAGGAATCATTTCTATGCTCAACACCCCAGCAGCCACACAAAGCCAAGGCCATGCTGTGCCTTCAGATAGGTCTCCTATCAGCCCTGCTTCGAGGTGGCAGGAGTCAAGGCTGGCAGAGGCACAGCAAGGCAAACATCCCTGAAGAGCAAGGTCCATTTTCCCCCCGGTAAGGATTAAAATTTAACTTCCTTTCCTACTTACAAACACCAAAGGCACAATTAAACATTATTTATGGTTCAGTTCTGGAGATACAGAACTCCCCACAGCAACACCTGCTCCTCCTAGCACCTTTCAATGCCTTAACCATTAGGCTTGAAAAGCCCTTTTCAGTTCTTTCCTGAGTTCTTTCCTGCTCCCTGTTTGGTTGGGATCAGTGAGTGTCCGACTGATCCTGGCACTGGCCAGGTAAAGTGGCCAAAAACTTTAACCTATCTCTGCAGTAAAGGTCCCATACTTTCACCAGGCTCATCAGGAATTAGACCAAGTGGAAGACTTTCTACTTTGAGGGCAGGAGGAAAAGTGTTACACCTAAGACAAAAGCTTAACAACACAGCACACAGGAGATCTTCTGTTCTGAAAGGCAACACAAGTGTTGCAGCAGTTAGAAACCATCGCAGTTGTTTGTTCTGTGGTCAGAGCCATTAGGCAGGATTCAATGGGAAGCGTTGTGTCAACTGCCAGTTATTTACACCAACTTCTGAATTCTCTGCTCTTACACCAGCAGCTTGGAGGTCTCAGGCAAGTCACTGGTGCTTGTGTGCTACTGTCACCAACAGTTCGTGGAGGTTCAGTAAAGTCCGTAAAGTTCTACACTTAAGTGCCCAAATACTGCAGCGTCACCAGAAAGTTTTTAAGTTACCTACACATCTAAAGCACCGAAAACTGCTGCACAAGGGTTGTTTGGACCAGCTACGGCTAAAAGGGCGAGAGCCATGCCAAGTGAGATACCTAAGCACAGCGCCAAGGAAACCACGGATCCCTCTCAATTCACTTTGAAAACCGCGAACGAAAAAAACCTTGCCTCAGACAAAATGGGAGAGGTGCCAATGGCTTTGTTAGGCAACACCTACTACCCAGCCCAGCCCCAAGGGCAGCGCCTCTCCGAAGCTGCTGAGCTGTGCTGATAAGGAGCCCGCCAAGGGCAAGGGACAGGCAGCGGTTAACGTGTCGCTGAAGTTCGCCACCGAGATAAAAGCCTCACAGAAAACAAGAGGCCGCCCCACCCCCGGGGGGAAGGCCCAGAGCAGCCCGGAGGCGGGGGAAGAGAAAGGGAAGAAGAAGGAGGAGGAGTGCAGCTGCGGCCGCAGGCACCACCCGGTGCTCGGGAACCACCCCCGTCAGGGGGTAGGGGGCGCGGAGAGCAGGGGCCTGGTCCGTACAGAGAGCAGGGGAGCACACACGAGACAGGAGGTCGCACCGCCCCGGCAAGACCCTTCCCCAACACTCTTGCCCCCTCCCCAAACCGTTCCTCCCCCGTCCTGTGTTAGGTGCGACACTGCCCAGCCCACACCCACTCGAGCAAGGCCTCATCACAGGCCAGTCTTGGATCCGTGACTCGGAGGCAGAGGCCGCACGGCCTGGGCCTCCCCCGAGACTGGCCTGGCTCCCCCGCCCCTATCCCAGCGCTGTCGCTCCCGGGTAGGCCCCGAACAGGCCTCGCATCTCTCCTCTCCCTTCGCCCTCCCGCGACAGGCCTCACACCGGGCAAAGCGCCACCGCCGAGCCACTCACCATGCTGAGGTACACGTAGGAGGCGTAGAACTCCAAATTGATTTGGCGGTTGATGGCGGCTTCGCAGTCCTGCTGGTAGTTCTGTCGCACCTGGGATGGAGGCGCTGCCATGGCTGCTGGCTTGAGTGGGTTGAGTCGGTGCGTAGAACGGTGCGCAGCTAAGTCGTTGCAGCAGTGGTGGTGATGGAGGAGGCAGCGGCGGGCCCGAGCGCAGCCGGTTCCGTCCAAACACTGTTGACGCAGGAACCCGCTCGGCTCAGCTTCACCGATGCGCTGTGGAGACGGTCCTCTCCGCGCCGCAACTTTTATAGCGGCGGTGACGTCATTGCCCGTAACCCCGCCTCCCGGGGGGCGGAGCCTATCAGCGCGCTTCTGCTGCCCCAGCGTGACTCAGCACCTCCCCCGAGCTCGTGCTGCGGACCACCCCCACCTCTCCCCCCGCGGGGAGGGGCCCGTGCGCGCGGCCCGCGGCTGTCGGCGCCGCCATGGCGCCAGGTCAAGGGTAGGAGAAGGTCTCTGCCAGCGCCCCCGGGAAGCCTCCCACCCACCGGCCGCAGCTCAGCCCCGGCACACGCCAAAGACACGGACCAGGGCTGCCCTCCCGCCCGAGCATGGGACTGCCGGCTACAGAGGGAGGCAGCAGGCTTCGGGTGAGGCCTGGAGAGCAGAGAGCCTCGGGCCTGCTGGCACCCAGATGTCTTTGTCCCACAAACAACTGCGGAGAGCTTTTGAACCTTAATTATAAGCATTCAAGCTGCTTAATTAATAAAGCAGGGTGCTAGGGGAGGTTTAGATGGGATAGCAGGAACATTTTCTTTACTGAAGGAGTGGTCAGACACTGGAACAGGCTGCCCAGGGAGGTGGTGGAGTCCCCATCCCTGGGGGTGTACCAAAAAGTGTGTACATGTGGCACTTGAGGACATGTTTTAAAGGCCATGGTGGTGTTAGGTTGATGGTTGGACTTGACTTGATCTTAGAGGACTTTTCCAACCCATACAATTTTTAAGAGAGATGTTGAGGTGCTGGAAGGTGTTCAGAGAAGGGCTCCAAGGCTGGTGAGGGGGCACAGCCCTGTGAGGAGAGGCTGAGGGAGCTGGGGGTGTGCAGCCTGCAGAAGAGGAGGCTCAGGACAGACCTCATTGCTCTCTGCAGCTACCTGAAGGGAGGCTGTAGCCAGCTGGGGTTGGGCTCTGCTGCCAGGCACCCAGCAACAGAACGAGGGGACACAGCCTCAAGCTGTGCCAGGGCAGGTCTAGGCTGGATGTTAGGAAGAAGTTCTTCACAGCAATAGTGATTGGCATTGGGATGGGCTGCCCAGGGAGGTGGTGGAGTCCCCATCCCGGGGGGTGTTTAAGAGGAGACTGCATGAGGCACTTAGTGCCAGGGGTTAGTTAATTACAAGGGTTAGGTGATAGGTTGGACTTGATCTTAGAGGTCCTTTCCAACCTGCTTAATTCTGTGATTCTACCCATTCATGACACACAGAAGTGGTGCTTAGAGACACAGTTTAGCATGAGGCTTGGTAGAGTCTACTTTGAATGGTTTGAAGTGGCTTTGAAGATCATCTAGTTCAATCCCTCCACCCTGGGCAGGGACACCTCCCACTAGCCCAGGTTGCTCAAGGCCTCCTACAGCCTGGTCCTGAACACCTCCAGGGAGGTTGTGGAGCACAGAAGCACCAAATGTGATCAAAGACAAAAGATAACAGTGCAGGAGGATCCAGGAGGCTCTGATTGATGTTCAAAGAACACACTGGGGCCAAGCTCACCTTGTAAAGATCAGTTGTGGTTTTGGTCAAAAGGATTAAGGGGGTTAGGGGTAGTGCTTAGAAAAGGTAAGAGAACACTTATGAGTAAGTATAAAGCTCTAATCCCTATAGAATCATAGAACAGAGTCATAGAATGGTTTAGAGACCCCCAAAGGGGTCTCTTGTGGTGCCCATAAATGTGGATCCTGCCTGCTGTGGTCTCTTTGCCACCTCTTCTGGGCTGCCAGAGCGGGCAGGTTGTCCTGGGCACAGAATCATAGAATGGTTGAGGTTGGAAGGGACCTCAAAGCTCATCCAGCTCCAGCCCTCCTGTGCCATAGGCAGGGACACCTCCCACTGGAACAGGTCACTCAAGACCTCATCCAACCTGGTCCTGAACACCTCCAGGGAGGTTGTGGAGCACAGAAGCACCCAATGTGGTCTTTGATTACATTGGGTGCTTCTGTGCTCCACAACCTCCCTGGGCAACCTGTGCCAGTGTCTCCCCCACCCTCATCCTACATCTCACTCTAGCATGGAGATCTGAACTGTCTCCCCAGAGCCTTCTCCAAGTTTCTGAGCCTGTAAACTCAGATTAAACCAATTTCCTCCTTCACTCTTGGAACCTTGCAAGCAATGTGTGATGTCCCAGGCGTGGCTGCACAGGTGTCTGGGTGGAAAGGGCGGCGCAGGGCACGTTTGGAGGTGCTCAGAATGCCTGAAGGAAAAAAGAGGCAGCTTCTGCCTGCCTTTTGTTTTACTCTTTTCTGTTGCTTCTGTCAGTTAAGCATCAAAAGTAATTAAGATCTCTAAGGTGATGTGGGTCATACCCACCACTTCAGCAGCCTGCCAGGTACATTTGAAATCTGCTGTGCTCCTCCTCCCACACACAAACGCTTATGTAAAAAAAACAAAGTGGTGTAACTGTTGGGCAGACTCACAATGGTGTTTTCAGGCTGTAGTACTTCCAACAGCCTGCAGGTACCTCAAGCAAACCTTGTGCTTGGCTGATGAGGCCTGACAAAGGTTAGAAGCATAGAATGGTTTGGGTCCTTTAAAGGTCATCTAGTCTGACCCCCCCC
Source organism: Ramphastos sulfuratus (assembly GCA_013399055.1). Classification (NCBI taxonomy): domain Eukaryota; kingdom Metazoa; phylum Chordata; class Aves; order Piciformes; family Ramphastidae; genus Ramphastos; species Ramphastos sulfuratus. The sequence goes on from WBNM01007966.1 coordinate 32,907, forward strand.
TGTAGTGACCAGGGACATCTTCAACTAAAGCAGGTTGCTCAAGGCCCCATCCAACCTGGCTTTGAACACTTCCAGGAGTGAAGCCTTCACAACTGCTCTGGACAACCTGTTCCAGTGCTTCATCACCCTGACAGTGAAGAGCTTCTTCCTAAGGTCTGTTCTGAACTGAGCTTCTTCCAATCTGAAACAAACCTGGGTCCATGTAGCCTGGAGATGGCTTCAGAAGGGATGTTCTCAGTGCAAAGAACCTGACAGAAGTCTCACCACACTCACACAAAATTTCTTCTCTCCAGATGCTCCTCTTTTAGTTCCAAACCATCACCCCTTGTCTTGTCACAACAGGCCCAGCTCAAAAGTCTGTCCCCAGCTTTCTGGTTGGCCCTTTGAAGCACTGAAAGGCCACCAGAAGGTCTCCCTGGAGCCTTCTCTTCTCCAAGCTGAACAACCTCAACTCTCTCAGCCTGGCCTTACAGCAGAGGAGTTCCAACCCTCTCATCATTGCTGTGGCCTCCTCTGGCCCTGCTCCAACAGGTCAGTATCTGTGCTGAGGACTCCAGAGCTGGGCCAGCACTGCAGGTGGCTCTCACCCCTCCTGAAGCACAAACTCCCATCTTGGCAGCTCACTGCAGGCTAAGTTTCAGTATGAACCTTGAACCTATGAAACACTAAACCATTCCTTTTCATTAGGTGTCCTGTTCCATGTGACTGACCAAGGCAGGTTTGGAACCACGAGAAGAAGGTTGCCCAGCAGCTTTTAGACTGCAAGTCACTGCTGTCTGTATTCCTTCCAGTCCTCATGACACTGGTCCATGACAAGGCTGTGTAACAGCCCAGTTTGTAAGCAGCTGAACACAAAGTCCATTACCAAAAGGAGTATTTCCTCTCTGGTGGGGACAGGCTGTGCCACCCGAGATTAAACGTCAGTGAGATCAGGGAAGTCCTGCACTGTGCCTTCTGGAGCAACTGCAAGTTGCACAATAGCCATCATGTCTGGTGAGGGCAGCTTTATGTGGCCAGGGCACTCTGGGCTGGATGGCCACATGAGGCCCTGGTGACCAGCATGAGGAGTGTTCAGCACTCTGGTCTTGCAAGAGTTCAAGTTCAGCCACCCCAAGACATTGTGCAGCTGACTCTCAATTACTGATATGTGGTGCTTCACCTCAGAGCTCTCCTGGGATGTGGGCTAAGCTGCCTCTCACCTTCTGCCTTTCTTCCTAAGAACACACTGAGAGAAGCCTGATGAAAGCATCCTGGTCTGGATCAGCAAGAGTGTGTCCAGCAGGACCTAGGCATGGATTGTCCTCCTGTGGCCACCTGAGCTGGATTTCTAGCTAGGACATTAAAAAAAGTCAGAACAGAGAAGCTTAGAAGTGGAGGCTCTGAGTGGAGAGGTGAACATTCTAGGGGTAGGCCATAGAATGGCAACAATGGATAAGGTAATATCATTTCACTGGAGCTTTATGTCTGCAAGCACAGCTTGGACCTGCCCCTGGCTGCTTCAGCTGCTTCTGCTGTGCCTGCTGCTGCCTTCCCCTGCCCTGCTGCTGCTTTTGCTGCTTTGCCACTGCTTGACCCCTTCCCATCTGCCTTAAGGTCATTATATCTCTGTAGTAGTTTATTCTCTCTTACACTGTTACATTTAAACTGTAAGAAATACAATTTCATTTCCCCTGACTTTCCAAAAATCCATCTTGTACTGAGTTTAACAGGGGAGGGATCTGCCCTAACCTGGCACACCTCCTGGGCTGGGCACTGGTGGGGCCACACCTCCAATCCTGGGGTCAGGTTTGGGCTCCTCACTCCAAGAAGGACACTGAGGGGCTGGAGCAGGTCCCAAGAAGGGCAATGAAGCTGAGGAAGGGTCTGGAGAGCAGGAATGGTGAGGAGCAGCTGAGGGAGCTGGGGGTGTGGAGGCTGGAGAGAAGGAGGCTGAGGGGAGAGCTTCTGGGGCTCTGCAGCTCCCTGCAAGGAGGCGGCAGCCAGCTGGGGTTGGGCTCTGCTGCCAAGGAACAAGTGCCAGGGCAAGAGGAAACAGCCTGAGGTCACTCCAGGGACAGGTTGGACATGAGGAACAATTTGTTGCCCTTAGGATTGCCAAGGCCTGGCCCAGGATTCCCAGGGCAGTCAGTGGTGCAGTGCCCATCCCTGGAGGGGTTTCAAAGCCATGGAGATGTGGTGCTGAGGGACACAGTTTAGTGGTGCCCTGGCACTGCTGGGTTAAGAGTTGGGCTTGATGATCTTAGAGGTCTTTCCCAGCTCGGGTTGGACTTCCCACCACACACATCCAGAGGCAGAAACTGCAGGCTCACCCTTTCCAGCTGATGAGGCTTCTCACACCACTTTCCATCACGTTATTTTCAGTAGCTGATGGTTAATTTCACATCTGACCATGATTCATTAAACTGTTTGCATTAGAGGAGGGATCCTGGCCTTGCTCATTCAAATCATGGAGCAATCTTTTGACCAGGGCCTGTTGTGACAGGACAAGGGGTGATGGATTGAAACTAAGAGGGAAATTCAGACTGCAGAGAAGGAATTTTTGACACTGAGGGTGGTGAGAGCCTGGCTTAGGTTGCCCAGAGAGGTGGGAGCTGCCCCATCCCTGGCACCACTGCAGGCCAGGCTGCTTGGGGCTCTGGGTAAGCTGCTCAGAGGGCTGCAGCACCTCTCCTGTGAAGGCAGGCTGAGGGAGTTGGGGCTGTTCAGCCTGGAGGAGAGAAGGCTCTGAACAGACCTTAGAGCTACATTCCAGTACCTGAAGGGGACCTGCAGGAAGGCTGGGGAGGGACTGTTTAGAAGGGCCTGCAGTGACAGGACAACAGGCAATGGCTCAAAACTGGAGCTGGGCAGGTTTAAGTTGCACATAAGGAGAAAGTTCTTTACAATGAGTGGTAAAATACTGCACCAGGCTGTCCAGGGATGTGGTTGAGGCTCCATCCCTGGAGATATTCAAGATCTGACTTGATGTGGCCCTGGGCAGCCTGATCTAGTTGATGTCCCTGCAGGGAGGTTGGACCAGATGCCCTTTGAGGGTCCTTTCCAATCTGATGCAATCTGCTGACTGCAGAGGGGTTGGCCTAGATGACCTTCAAAGGACTCTTTCAACTCAAACTCCAGCCAGGCTGTGCTATCCAAGGCCATAAAGCTGTTGGTGCAGGCAGGAAAAGGCACCTGGCAATCCATCTGACTTCTTTCTGTCCCCTCTTACACTCCAGCCCCACAGCTCCCCCAGGATGGATCCAGCCTCTGAGAGTGAGCATGCACAGCCTTACTTTAGAGTCATGTCAGCTGTCAGCTGCTTCTCCTGCCTGAAGTGGGGACATGCTCCAGGCTGCCCACAGCAGAAGCTGATGTATTGTCTGCCTACACAAGCTCCACACTGTTGAAGACAATCTCTGTTTTCCCTGGGACAATGGAGCAAGGGCTCTTGTTTACAGCATAGCTGTGACACAGAGCCCAACCTCAGCCAGATTCAGGACAGTGCTGCTTTAGCTTCTTCATTCCACAGCTGGAGAGGACAGTTTGAATGCACAGTTTTTACATGGGCTTGCAGTGATAGGATGAAAGGAAATGGATTGAAGCTGGAGGAGGGCAGGTTTAGGCAGGAGATTAGGCTGAAATTCTTTAGGGTGAGGGTGGTGAGGCACTGGCACAGGTTGCCCAGGGAGGCTGTGGGTGAGGGAGCACCCCTGGAGGTGTTCAAGGCCAGGCTGGATGAGGCCTTGAGCAACCTGGGCTAGTGGAGGTGTCCCTGCCTGTGGCAGGGGGCTGGAACTAGAAGATCTTCAAGGTCCCCTCCAACCCAAACCATTCCAGGATTCTATGAACCTTCTTTAATGAAGGTTTCCATATATATATGAGAGATGATCAGATCATCTTAATCACCTGGAGGTGTTTACAAGACACAAGAGATGGGGTGCTGAGGGAAATGGTTTAGCACCAGCCTTGGCAGAGCTGGAGAATGGTTGGACTCAACCACAGAGTCACTGAGGCTGGAAAAGACCTCTGAGATCAAGTGCAGCCTATGACCTAACACCACAACATCAGCTAAGCCATGCCACCAAGTGCCACAGCCAATCTTTTCTTAAGGACCTGCAGGGATGGTGACTCCACCACCTCCCTGGGCAGTCCATCCCAGTGCCCAATCAGCCTCTCTGTGAGGAAAGGACCTTAAAGGTCTTTTCCAACTGGGACAGTTCTATGAGTCAGAGAACTGGTGGGCAGTGGTCAAGATACACCTGGATGCAGAAAAACTCCAAGAGACTCACCTCAGAGTATCTGAGTGCAGTGGCTGACCATGGCTGGCTGCCTAAGGGAGTCCCAGCCTGGACCAAGGTTGTTTGTTTGGGGTTTAGAGAGGCTAAGGCAGCAATTTTGGGCAGAAAGGGCAGTAAAGGGCAGTGTGCAGCAGCAAGAGCAATGGCAAAGGCTTTGCAGAGGGTAAGGCCTAGGGTGTGCCACAAAAAAGCAGCTTCACAACTCTTACACCCACCTCAGCATCAATCCTGACTCCAGCTGTGCCCCTTTCTTCTGCCTGACCTTTTCAAACCATGGCAGTGATCTTACAGTGGGCTCAAAACACGACTTTGGAAACAGATCCTGGCCAATATTTGCCCAAAGTAAATTCTGAGCCTGTAAAAACATAAACCAGGGATTTGCTGATACAGTCCCTGAGCAAGTACTTCCCATGGGACCTTGGCATCCAGCTAGACCCTCACCCAGGGCTCCCCAAACCAGAATTTTGAGGAATGCAGGAAGATTTATTTATTTCTTTGTAAAAATTCTTCCCCTCCAGCTGTACAATCCTTGGGGTTTGTTGCTTTTGGTGTATTTTTTTTTTGCCATGCTGGTGGCTAGAACAGTAGCAGAGCTGATTTAAAAAGCAACTGTTCCAAGCCTAGGGAGCCAGAGCCTGCTGAACATGCCTCAAACATCAGAACAAAAGTACAGTAAACTTATTTTTTGCCCCCAAAGCTCAAAGTCCTGTCAATAAGATAAAGCTCGCATCCAGTCAAATATTTGTCATGGAGAGCTTCCACTCCGCCCCCTCCCCGCCAGACCCGCAGCGCCACTCAGCTCGCAGAGACTAAGTAAACACAAAAGCAACTCCGAACTTGGCTTCAAGGTCGATCACGTGTCTGGGAATTTGATGCTAGGTCTCTCTCCGGGAAGTTTTGAAAGCTGTTTACGAAAAACATCTGGCTGCGACTTGTTCCCTTAGCCTAAAAATGACCTCCTGCCTAACTGAACTCCTCCTCCAGCAAAGGCATCCGGCAATTCAATTTGCTTGCCTTTGGAGCTTCTTTCTTTCTCTTTCCAAGCATTTCTTTGCGGTGCTCAAATTTCCTCGTGTGGGGAAAGGATTTTAAGCAGCAGGGGGTCGGTTTTTTGCTTTTGTTGCTGTTGTTGTTTTTTTCACTGCACGGAATGCAAATCGCCTGCGAGTTCCTGGAAACACACAAAAAGACAAAAGAGATTTGAAGGCACTCCAGGAGATGACCAAACACTAAAATTGCTCTGCTATAGTTTATAGATATAGAGATAGATGAGAGAGAAAGAGAGAGAGAGAGAAAGAAAGAAAGAAAGAAAGAAAGAAAGAAAGAAAGAAAGAAAGAAAGAAAGAAAGAAAGAAAGAAAGAAAGAAAGAAAGAAAGAAAGAAAGAAAGAAAAGGAAAGAAAGAAAGAAAGAAAGAAAGAAAGAAAGAAAGAGAGAAAGAAAAAGAGAGAAAGAGAGAGGGGGAAGAGAAAGAGGGAAAGAAAGGAAGAAAAAGAGAGAGAAAGAGAGAGAGAGAAAGAGGGAGAGAAGGAGAAAGATATATAGAGAAAGATAAAGAGGGAGAGAAAGATAGAGAAAGAGAAAGAGAAAGAGAAAGAGAAAGAGAAAGAGAAAGAGAGAAAAAGAAAGAAAAAGAGAAAGAGAAAAAGAAAAAGAAAGGGAGAAAGAGAGAGAAAGAGAGAAAGAAAGAGAGAAAGAGAGAAAGAGAGAGAAAGAGAGAAAGAGAGAAAGAAAGAAAGAAAGAGAGAAAGAGAGAAAGAGAAAGAAAGAGAGAAAGAGAGAGAGAGAAAGAGAGAAAGAGAGAAAGAGAGAAGGAGAGGAAGAACCCCCAAACTAACAAATCTTTAGCTGCAGGGTTTTGTAGACAGCTGATTTCCAAGTCACTGTAGGCAGGCAAACATATTTTCTAAGTCATACTGCAAGGGTTTTTTCCCCTCTGAAAATGTTTTCCTCCCAGCCAAGCTGCAGGAGGTTGTAATTCTCTGTGCTGTCTTCTGATTGCAGTTTTCTTCTTTGGCATGCCCCTACCCATGTGCTGAAGAAGGATGGTAATGATCCAAGAATTCATGGGCACAAGCAGAGTTTGGTGAATTAAAGTGTGACTCAGCCCCATTGAACTCCACTCTCTGGAGTCTGTGCCCAACAAGCTGCAGCTCTGCTGCCAGAGGCAGGCACCAAGTGGCCATCCTGCAGCTCTCACAGCACAGCACCTGCCAAGCTGCAACAGCCACAATGAGCTTCATGTTGGCATTTGACCACAGGCCACAATTCACAACATTTTCTACACTGTCACAGAGCCACAGAACGTTTGAGGTTGGAAGGGACCTCCAGAGATCCTCCAGTCCAATCCCCTGCCAAAAGCAGGAGCCTCCAGGGCAGTCCATGCAGGAATGCACCCAGGTGGGTTTTGAAAGCCACCAGAGGAGACTGCACAACCTCTCTGGGCAGCCTGCTCCAGGGCTCCTTCATCCTCACTGTAAAGAAGTTCTCCTCAGGTTGAGCTGTATCCATGGTCTGCAGCTACCTGAAGGGAGGTTGTAGCCAGCTGGGGTTGGGCTCTGCTGCCAGGCACCCTGCAACAGGAGGAGGGGACACAGCCTCAAGCTGTGCCAGGGCAGGTCTGGGCTGGGTGTTAGGAGNGCTTCCTGTGATTAGCCTTCAGCCAGATCTCTGGGGTGTCACCCACCTGCCCCCCAGTTTTGTATCATCAGGGAACTTGCTGAGGCTCCACTCAATGCCCTCAGCCAGGTTGTTGATAAAGATATTGAACAGAACTGGGCCCAGTACTGATCCCTGGGGCACACCTCTGGCCACAGGCCTCCCAGCTGACTCTGTGCCACTGGTGCCACCCCTCTGAACTGTGTTGGGGAGCCTTTTTCAATCCACCTCACAGATCAATTGTCTATGCCACATCTCCTGAGCTTCTCTATCAGGATGTCACCAACCTCCTTGCAATGTGATCCAATTTCCACCCCCCTCTCAGATTTATGAAGTCTTAAAAAGCAAGGGGGTGGGGGTGATGCAATTCCCTCTTTCTGTTGCACTTAAGTTTTCCCTCAAATACTGAAAAGCTTGGGGTGGTGCAAACAGAACCACCCAGCTAAAGTCAACAGAGGAGAATTTCTCAATGCACCAGAACTGCTCTCCTTCCACTCACCAATTCCACTGCAAAACACTAGTGGGTGTTTGAGGCTGCACCAATGCTGGAGGCAGCTTTCATTGCCAGTGGGATATGCAGGTGACATGTTGGGTTTCAAAGCTGAGCCTTCACTTGGCAATCTGTCAAAGCAACAAACTTCAAGCAGGTGTCTGCCCCCTCTGGTCCCTCAGGCTGGCAGCTGAGGCCATCAGTTAATTTGGTGAGGATGCACAAGCAGGGCTCAGGCACAGGGGCTGGGGGTGGCATGCTCAAAGTGTGACACCCAGCCCCGTGGGCAGCCCACATGCTGCCAGCACCCTGCCAGCCTGTGCCACACTGCTGGCACAGGATAAATGGCATTGGTTAGGCTGCAAAAGACCTCTGAAGATAGAGTCCAACTATTAACCCAACACTGCCCAGCCTGCTGCTAAACCACAGCTCCAGGGCTTTGGAACCCCTCCAGGGATGGGGACTGCACCACTGCCCTGAGCGGCCTGGGCCAGGCCTTGACAACCCTCAAGGGCAACAAATTGTTCCTTGTGTCCATCCTAAACCTCCCCTGGGGCAGCTTGAGGCCATTTCCTCTTCTCCTGTCATTTGTTGCTTGGCAGAGGAGCCCAACCCCCACCTGGCTCTCACCTCCATTCAGGGAGCTGGGGAGAGCCAGGAGGTCTTAGCCACCTCCAGAAGGTCCCAGAGGCCTCAGCCTCCTTTTCTCAGGCTCACCAACCCTATGTCCCTCAGCTGCTCCTCATCATTCCTCTTCTCCAGACCCTTCCCCAGCTTTGTTGCCCTTCTCTGGATCTGCTCCAGCCCCTCAATATCCTTTAATGAGTGAGGAGGCCAAACCTGACTCCAGGATTTGAAGTGTGGCCTCAGCAATGCCAAGTCCAGGAGGATAATCCCTGCCCTGCTCCTGCTGGCAGAGACTGCACTTTGTCAGCAAGAGACAGAGGCTGGTGGGGAAAGTAAGTCAGGAGGTCTGAGGTGGTGCCAGGCAGCTGTGCCCAGGAAGCAGCATCCACCTGGCCCTGCTCACACCTGTAAGTGCTGCTCGTGCCCAGGATGTCATCCTGGCAGTTTGTGGAGCATCAAGTTTGAACAGCCCTCACTCAGCAGTAAGCCTTTGAAGAGTAGGTGGTGCTGGCTTTTATATTTAGGCACCCAGAAAGGGGCAGGCAAAGGCTCTGGAGCACGATGAGAACAAACAAGCTGCTACAGGGAGCTGGCAGTTAGACACCAGCTGAAGGAACATGCAGCAGCCTGATAAAGCACCAGCTCCACCACCACACCAAGCAGCAGCCCCTGGCATGATCTCTCCTGCTGATGGGGAGGAGGCCTCTCCAGAGTGTGCTGCTGAGCCAGTCTCTCCAGGAACTCATTTATCCCATGCTTTATTCAGAGGAAGTGAAGAGATCAGATCCTCTTAGTGGCTTTGAAGAACCAGAGAGGTTTTCTTTGCAGAGGTCAGGTGTAGGCTGGTGAGGGCAAGTAGAAAGCAGAGGGAGTTTGCTGAGAGTCTGTGGGAAAGGCTGGTTCCTGCTCTAAAGGGACTCTGCAAACATCTCTGGTTCCTGCTCTAAAGGGGCTCTGCAAACATCTGTGTGGTTCCTGCAGGTTAGATGCAGCCACAACACCACAGACTCCACCCCCCCATCTGCACCCCTTTCCCCTGGCAGTCATCTCCTGAGCTGTGCCCAGCCCCCCACGATCAGGGTGAAGACATTTAAAGGCAGTTCAAGGGGCTGGATCTGAGCCACATCTGCTCCCTGCAGAGCAGGCAGTGCTGTCCCCACAGCTGCCTCTGGAGGAGCAGGACACAGCTCCTTCCCTGAGCCAGCAGCAGCTGCTGGGGAAGTGACTGCTGCCTTCCCTCTGCTCTAACCACTTCTGCCCCACGTGCTGAACAAACAGGGCAGAATGAGAGCCAAGACCTTAGAACCTGCTTCTGCCTTCTCAGGCTTAGGCCACCACAGCAATTTGTGTGGAAAAAAACAAAACAAAACACAATTGAATTGGACAGAAAGGGAAATCATAAGGGGTAAGCAGTCAGCAGGCTCTAGTGGGGCAAGACAGAGAAATCATAAAGGGAAAACAGCAGGCTCTAGTGGGGCAAGACCTGCCCTTGATAGTGACAATAGGATGGGATCTGAGGACCTTAAGTCCTTCAGCTCAGCAGATGTTAGACCATGGCCACAGATAGGCAGACTCCAGCAGCCAGTAAGCCAGCTAGAGAACAGGCCACATGCTCTGTGCAGCAAGATAAGACAGAAAGGCAGCTCCAGGAGCAGGTGCTGCTGCAGGAAGGAGCTCACAAAACTCCTCAGCAATCCCACCTGGCTGTGGCAGATGCTCTGCTGGACAGAGCAGGAAGACTCCTTAAAGCCAGGCAGGCCACTGGCCCCTTCAGCCTCGGCCACCAGCTAAGGTTGCCCTGTGGGGTTTGGTCTGCGTGCTGGGAAGTGACTCCTGCTAGAGGCTGTCTCACCTGCATGGCTCCCAGACCCTTCTAGGACCCCAGACAGCTTCATTTCAGGTTTAAGACAGCAGAGGAATGCTCTGCCTGGCCTAGGGAGTCAGCCCCCCCCCTCCATTTCTGTGAGGAGAAGGCTTGCTCAGTCATGCACAGCCACACTGCCCAAAACCTGTCTAAATAAGCACTGATGACCAAGACTGAAACCAGTCAAATCAGGAACTTTCCAGTCCAGCAAGAAAAAAACCCACACCAACAAACAAAACCCAACAAGATTTCTGCTCCACACTTACTTAGCACAGCCCAGACCTCTTTTCCTTGGTGTGCTGCTCTTGCTTGCTTCTGCAAGCCACTGAGAAGGGACATGAGGCACAGGACAGCAGCAGGCTGGGAGTTAAGCTAGAACCAGGCAGCTGAAGCCTGAGGCTGTCAAAAAAGGGGAGTCTGCATTCCTCACACACCCACACACCTCACTTGCCTCTTTTCCCTGCCTCCAGCCACCCTGCTTACTCCACACCAGCTTCAGTGTTCCTCAGGGTCTCTACAGCTCACCTCAGGAACCTGGCAGAAAACAGAAGAGGGAAAAAAATCAACCATTTGGGGCCAGTTTCTATCATTGGCTTGGCCAATAGATGGATCTGACTAGCTCCAGAGTTAGGTGCATGGTGGGAGGGCAGCAGGTTGCTTGGCCAGCTCAAGCTTTCAGGTTGTGCTTTCATGCTGAGGTAGATGAAGGGTGCTGGGCAAAGTCTCTAGTGATGGGAAGCAGAAAGGGGGAGAGACAGAAGAAAATGGCTTCAACAGCCACAGCCAGATCCTTGAGAGCTGGCAAACAGCCTCCCTGAGAGCCCAGGACATCTCCTCACACCTGCTGAGCCCAGGATGTTTGTTGCCCAAACTGCTGTGTGCCCTTGGTGAAGGTGCCAGGGCCACTGAGCAGCAGTAAAGAAGTTAAAGCAGGCCCAAAAGGGAAGCAGTGGGAAGGAGACCTCTCACACAGCACTTGTGCAGTCAGGAGATGCAGGTTGAGCAACAGGCTGACATCAGCTAAAACAGCAGGATGGTGAAGGGAGTGGCCCAGATGCTAACCCATGCGGATGTTCCTTAGGTCACCCTCCAGAAGTCCTGACTGGGGAGAAAAATAAGCCAGGATTGCAGCACTGTTACCTAATCTGGGAAACTTGGGTCAGAAACCTTCAGCTGGCTGAGCTGGCTCACCATGACTGCACAGAACAGCTCCCAGCCTTTTACTGGAATCCCTAAGCCACTGCCTGCCCCCAGCCACAGCCAGGCTTAACTAGCGCCGGAGCCTGCCTGCCAGAGGGCAAATGCTGCTGCTGCAGGGACACAGTGTGCTGTGTCACAGCCTGCAGCCCAGCCCCGGCTCGCTGCTCCTCCCCAGAGCCTTCAGAAGCAAGGGTCAACCAGAGCTGCACCAAACCTCGTGCTGATTTCACTCCCCCTCTTATCAGGCTCCTCTTTGGTCACTCAGTTCAGATCGGCAGACAAGGAAAAGGTCTCTGGGTGCCCTGCAAACAAACGTGTTTGGATTTAAGGTGAGCCAGAGTGTAAAGGCAGCAGCATCCTGGCCTGCATCAGCAGGAGTGGGGCCAGCAGGAGCAGGGCAGGGATTGTATCCTCTGGACTCAGCATTGCTGAGGCCACACCTCCAAACCTGGGGCCAGGTTTGGGCCCCTCACTCATTAAAGGATATTGAGGGGCTGGAGTAGATCCAGAGAAGGGCAACAAAGCTGGGGAAGGGTCTGGAGAGCAGCAATGGTGAGGAGCAGCTGAGGGAGCTGGGGGTGTGGAGGCTGGAGAGGAGGAGGCTGAGGGGAGAGCTTCTGGCTCTCTGCAGCTCCCTGCATGGAGGATGGAGCCAGGTGGGGGTCCAGCTTGTCACTTGCCCCAGGGGATGTTTAGGTTGGACATGAGGAACAATTTGTTGCCCTTGAGGGTTGTCAAGGCCTGTCCCAGGCTGCTCAGAGCAGTGGTGCAGTCCCCATCCCTGGAGGGGTTTCAGCATCATGGAGCTGTGGTGCTGAGGGCCATGGTTGGTGGTCACAGTATCACAGAACAGGAATCTATCATTTACTAAAGCAAACAAAGAGTTCTCTTATGGAGTCTCAGCATCATAGAACAGTCTGGGCTGGAAGGGACCTCCAAAGGTCATCTAGTCCAACCCCCCCTGCAGTCAGCAGGGATATCCTGTGCCCTGGCAGTGCTGGCTGAAGGCTTGGACTCCATCACCTCAGAGTTGTGGAGGCTGGAGAAGACTTTTATGGTTCTGTACTTTGCCAGCAGTTATGACTGCTTTAAAGAGCACACAAGTGGTATTTGCTGATCCTGCTGATGAACCACAGGGCACCATCAGGGCACTGCATGAGGCCCCACAGAAGATCTTCACCATCTCTCTAGCTTCTTTTTTTTTGCCCAGCAGCTCACCTGTTCAGAAAAGCCAGATTTTACTCTCTGCTTTCTTCATCTTCTCATCTACTTTGGAGTCAGCAGGGTCTACCTCCCTCCCTGCAAAGGTGAACATTCAAGGTGAACAGGGTAGACCACAGTTGTCAGCCTAATAAAGAGCAGTAAAACATCCACCTCCAGTGTTTTCTACTTAAAATCCTCCTGCTTTGCATCATCAGCTGAGTCCTGCTCACAAGGCTCTGTGTCATCACAAACCTCCTTAGGTGAGAAGGGTTCAGTACCTTCTTGCTCTCCTTTAGAGGCCAGAAAAGCAGCTCAAGTGGCTTAGTGCAGGAACAAGCAGCACTTCACCTAAGATGGCCCAGTCACCTCCCAGCCACACAACCACAGAGGCCTACAACAGTGAAGCTGACAGGCTGAGAACACAGGAGAAAGGAACTGAGAATCTGTTTCTGCAGCCACATCCAGCCTAAGAAACAGCAGTGCATGGAGAGAAAGCAACACCAGTACTTCACATCAGCATTTCAGAAGCCTCTTCCCCCAGAAACTGGTAGGACACAGCTCTGCCCTGTTCCCCAAATCCCCCCCAGCCACCCTCAGACAGACCTCTCTGTTTCAGCCTCCTTCTGCCTGCCTCTTAGGTGAATCAGGATGGAGTAACAGAACCTATGGAAGCAACCATACACTAAGGGGCTCTGAACAGGGAAAGAGACCCAATCTCCTCCTGCCCAGCACATGGCCTTCACTCATTTTCCTTCAGCAGAGTGAGGCAGAATTTAGTTTTCAGGCAGCATGTTTTGGCTGCAGTAACCAAGCCATGGAAGGCCAAGAGCACATTTTAAAAGGCCTTTTGTTTTTTCTTACTCACCTTGGAAAACTAGCAAATTTTCCTGGAGTGATGCCAGGAGTGGGGAAATATGGGAAAGGTCACAGCACTTAGCTGGAATTTCAGAGGTCTCTTGTTTCATGAAGAGTGCTGCTGCCCTCTGCAACTCTTTCTAGGAAGCCTTCAGGCAATCTGTTGACATTCTCATCTTGCCTGCAGTCAGTGATGAGCACGCTGAGAAGCTGGTTACAACTCCCACTACCCCTCCTCCTCTTCCTCCTCTGTACATTTCAACCCCTTCCCTTCAAAGGATTTACTAGAATTTGGGGGAGGGAGGGCAGCAGAAAGCTGCCAACTGCCAGTGCTGCCTTCCAGTATCACAACCATTTGCACAGCTACCACACCTGCCTAATCCTGTCATGGTAAAGCTCATTTTCCTATATGTATTTTCCACTTTGTTGGTCTTCACATACATTAGCTTTGCTTCCTCGAGCTCCACAACTGTGTCATAACTCATTTGAGTCTCCTTTCCCTCAGCAGAACCAATCTGAGTGACACTTACACCTCACCTGACTGCCTAAGGCTGCCTGCAATGCCAGGGCAGCTCCCTGTTCTCAAACCCTCCACAGCCTGCAATCCAGAGCCACACAAATACTCACACAGAGCTTAGGCTGCTGGCATCTGTCAGTGCAGTTCTAGGAAGAATTGGACAGGTTGCAGAGCTGTGCCCAGCCCAACCTCATGGCATTCAACAAGGCCAAGTGTAAGGTCCTGCACCTGGGTAGGCACAATCCCAAGCACAGCTCCAGGCTGGGTGGGGAATGGCTGAGAGCAGCCCTGAGGAACAGGCCCTGGGGGTCTGGGGTGATGCAAAGCTCAAGATGAGGCTGCAGTGTGAGTGCAGCCCAGACAGCAACTGTGTGCTGGGCTGCAGCAAGAGCAGTGTGGGCAGCAGGGCAAGGGAGGGGATTCTGCCCCTTTGCTCTGCTCTCCTCAGACCCCAGCTGCAGTCCTGTGTGCAGTTCTGGAGCCCCCAGCACAGGAAGGACATGGAAGTGTTGGAGCCAGTGCAGAGGAGGCCACCAAGATGCTGAGAGGGCTGCAGCAGCTCTGCTGTGAGGACAGGCTGAGAGAGTTGGGGCTCTGCAGCCTGGAGAAGGCTTCCAGGAGAGCTTGGAGTGGCCTTGCAGGATCTGAAGGGGGCTGCAGGAAGGCTGGGGAGGGACTATTGACAAGGTCTGGGAATGGCAGGACAAGGGGAATGGGTTTGGAGTGGCAGAGGGGAGATTGAAAGTGGATGTGAGGAGGAAGTTGTTTGCAGTGAGGGTGGTGAGACACTGGCACAGGTTGCCCAGGGAGGTTGTGGCTGTTCCCTCTCTGGAGGTGTTCAAGGCCAGGATGGAGGAGGCTTTGAGTGACCTGTGCTAGTGGGAGGTGTCCCTGCCTATGGCAGGGGGTTGAAACTAGAGGATCCTTGAGGTCCCTTCCAACTTTCCCATTCTATGATTCTCTAAGAAGGAAGCAGTGGTAAAAGGCAGGTTGGGTCTGGCACTGGACTGCCCTTCCCCTGCTCCCTGCCCTGCTGCTCACCCCAGGACCCCCTCGGGCAGCAGGGGCATGTGCACCAGAACCCAACAGCCACCTGGCAGGCATCCCCTCACCCAAGGGGGCTGGGAGAGGGCCATGGTGGGCAGGCGAGGCAAGGGAACCACCACAGCCCGCGGCTCCCCTACTGGTCCAGCTACCACGTCTGGCCTGGCTTTCCTCCGAGCCTCAGAGGGGTAGCTTACGCCAGGCCTGGTGCGCGCTGAGGCCTGGCTCGGCTAGCGGGGCCAATGAAACCCTGATGAAGCCGAGCCGAGCCGAGCCGAGCCGAGCCGGCGCAGCCAGCGGAGTCCCGGATGCGCCCGGGCTGGGCCACCACCGGAGGGAGCCCCGAGCCTGTTCTGCCGCAGAGCAGGCCGCAAGGGGGCGGTGCCGGCGGAGGATCTCCCATGAGGTGCTGCACGACCGAGGAAGTTCTTTGCAGTGAGGGTGGTGAGACACTGGCACAGGTTGCCCAGGAGGTTGTGGAGCACCAGGGAGGTTGTGTTTGATCACGTTGGGTGATTCTGTGCTCCACAACCTCCCTGGAGGTCGTCTGTGCTCCACAACCATTCTATGAGTCTATGACACGCCGGGGCATGCGCAGTGCCGCAGAGCACGCTGGGAAATGTAGTACCTGTCGGCATCGCGCATCCTTCACGGCTCACAGCGAGGCCGCTGATAGGGCCTAGCGAAACCTTCGGCGAAGTGCCGCCGGCCGCTCGCAGTAGGCCTTCCCTCGGGGTCATCAGGGGACCTGTTGGGTATTTTCCAGCCTAACCCAGCACTGCCATGGGATCGCGGAAGCTTTCCGGGCCCCGCGGGTTCGGACTGGCGTCGCTACAGGGATTAGGTCTCTGGTGTAGCGGAGTGATGATGTCACTGGCACGGCACGACGGTGCGCAAGGCATGCTGGGAGGGGTAGGCCGACAGGGTGGCTAGAGAGCCGTGAGGGAGGTGCAGTGCCGACAGGGACTACATTTCCCAGCGTGCTCTGCGGCACTGCGCATGCCGCAGCTTGTCATAGAACCATAGCATGGTAAGGTTGGAAGGGACCTCAAAGATCATCCAGTTCCAACCCCTGCCACAGGCAAGGACACCTCCCACTAGCACAGGTCACTCAAGGCCTCCTCCAACCTGGCCTTGAACACCTCCAGGGAAGTTGTGGAGCACAGAATTACCCAACGTGATC
>WBNM01007966.1:51698-68706 GCA_013399055.1 Ramphastos sulfuratus
AGCCCCCTTCAGATCCTGCAAGGCCACTCCAAGCTCTCCTGGAAGCCTTCTCCTCTCCAGGCTGCAGAGCCCCAACTCTCTCAGCCTGTCCTCACAGCAGAGCTGCTGCAGCCCTCTCAGCATCTTGGTGGCCTCCTCTGGACTGGCTCCAACACTTCCATGTCCTTCCTGTGCTGGAGGCTCCATTTGCCCAGGCACAGGGAAAAGCTCAGTGACAGAGCTGATCCTCATCTTCTGCAGCTCAGTTTCCCTGTGTGCCTGTCTCCTGGATGCCTTGGTGTACCTGAGTGGCACCTTAATCCTTCCTTTGGAGTTAGGAGGGAGGCACCTGCCTTTGCTGAGCTAACCTGGGCTCCCTGGGCTGCAGTGGAGACAGAGTCCTCCAGCTGTACTGCCTGTGGTGACAGCTCAGCCACCTCACCTGCCTGAGGCAGTAGTCTTGGCTGAGTAACCTTGGGCTGAGGCAAACTGCCTGCTTGAATGGAGCTTTTTAGCATTAGTTCCCAACCTCTTTGCAGAAGAGGCTTTGCTTTTTGGGAAGATGCTCCACTCTGCAATGCTTTCCCTCATTCAGGTTGTGAGAGCTTGCTTGGTCTTAAAAACAAGCTTACTGTACTAGTGGGAGGTGTCCCTGAGGTCCCTTCCAACCCTGCCATTCTATGAGTCTATAAACACAAGGGCTCAGCTTCAAGCTGAGGCATCAGATTTAGGCATCTGTATCTAAGCATTTCTATGTATGCTGCACACCTGCCTTTCTGTCAGGAGTGAGGCAGGTGTCACAGCCCAGAAGGCTGCTCAGGTTCTCAGGAACAGCTGAGAGGTTGAGCCAGCAATAGTTTTCACCTCCTTACTGGCTGGCCACCTGAATTGCCCTTTCTAGTCCATGGACTGCATCAGTTAGGCATTCAGATAATTTGGCCAGCCACAGCAGTCTGCCTCCACTTGAGCCATCCTGCTGTGCCCTGTCATCATCCAACTGTCACCCCAGAGGAGCAGAAGCCCTCCAACATCCCTGCACCAAATGTGAGGGCTGCCTTCAGGTATCACAGACACCCTACAGCGTATCAAGTGACATTCCTGACTGTCCTCTGGCCAAGAAAGGTTGGACCAGATGATCCTTGAGATGCCTTCCAACCTGGTATTCTCCAGTTCTGTGGCTGGTGTCCTCCACAGCATTCTGCAGCTCTGCCTTTACTGCATAAAGACTCAGCTGCTATGACCATGTCCTACTCAGAAGCCTCCATGTCATAAAACACTTCAGACAACACAGGGTCAAGGCAGAATATGTAGAAGCTGTAGTTAAAAAAGGATGTTGGGAACTTTTAAAACACTTTTTGATTTATCTAATGTTGAATTTTGATTCCCTAGAGGGGACAGTAACTCTGTTGGGCATTACAATGTGTACTAATTGGGGATTCTTCTATTAAATTGATGCCACTTGAATGCAACCAGCATTAACAGGCCTTCAGCTAAATGTCCCAGGAGAAAAAAATCACTCTCAACATTTTCTTATTTCTCTGCTCACCAAACTATCAAATGGCATGGGTGGTACCTGCCACATGATCTTCCACCTCAGATTTTCTCCCCTTCAGACAGGAATATAAACAATAAAAGAAATAGGATCTGAAATCTGTTTCACTTGCAGCAGCCCCAAGTTGACTTTGTTGTTATTTCTTACCCTGACAGTTAAACTTCTGGAGTAACAATGGTGAAGGAAAACCAAAGTGCAGTGACAGAGTTCATCTTGCAAGCCCTCTCCTCCCAGCCAAGGGCACAAACTGCTCTTTTCATACTGCTCCTGGCTGTGTATCTGATCACTGTGGTTGGGAACATCCTGATCATGGCAGTGATCAGAGCTGACTGCCAGCTGCACTCACCCATGTATTTTTTCCTTGCCAACCTGTCATTCATAGACATCTGCTACATCTCCAGCTTCACCCCCCAGATGCTGGTGAGCCTCGTGGCCAAGAAGAGCACCATCTCCTTCTCTGGATGTGCTGCCCAGATGTATTTCTCCCTGGGTTTTGGCATAGCAGAGTGTGTGCTGCTTGGGGTCATGGCCTACGATCGGCACGTGGCAATCTGCCGCCCCTTGCTCTACATCACTGTCATGAACAGGAAGGTTTGCACTCGCATGGTGGTGGCCTCCTGGGTCAGCAGCCTGCTGAGCTCCATGGTTCTCAATGGCCTCACCTTGCAGCTGCCCTTCTGTGGGCCTCATGCCTTGAACCATTACTTCTGTGAAGTGCCAGCAATGCTGGTGCTGGCCTGCACCGACACTGCCTTCGTGGGGCTGGTCATCTTCACCTTCAGCATCCTCATAGTCTTGATCCCTTTTCTCTTCATTGTCTTCTCCTATGCCCACATCTTTTCCACCATCTTAAAGACTCAGTCTGCAGGTGTGCAGTACAAGACCTTCTCCACCTGTGGATCCCACCTGATGGTGGTAACCATATTCTATGGGTCAGCCATCTGCACATACATGAATCCTGCCCCCAGGACTCGGCGGGACAGGGACAAAGTGGTCTCACTCTTCTACACCATTGTAGCCCCAGTGCTGAACCCTCTCATCTACAGCCTCAGGAACACAGACATGCAGCATGCCCTGAGCAGGGCAATGCACAGCCCCAGATCCCTCTTCACTTAAAGGCTTTTTGGGGATTAGTTCAGTGGGTTGAAACAACACTCAGGAGGATTATTCCTCTACCTGCAGCTCTCCTAGGCTTGCTTTTACAAAGGCTAGAGATGAAAGCACAGATGTGCTAAATTCAGCAGCACCTAAACACAAAGAACTTGCTTCCAAATCACTTTCTAAATAACATTTGAGGTTTGGCCTAAACCCCAGAGGCTAAATGAAGACATTGTGACTTCAGCCTGGCAAAATCACTTCGAAGAGAAGAGGAAAATGCCACTAGTGTTGTGACAGGGAAGAGAACTAAAAGTAAAAATAAAAGAACTGTGAGGAAAGGAAGTGCTTCAGATACAATTCAACATGTATGTGCCTTCTGAAGGGTCTTGGCATTAACTTCAGAGCTCACAAATGTTTGAGTGACGTTGCAGACACGAGCTGCTGCTTTGCTGTCTCTCCAGGACTGAAGGTGTGTCTGTCGTGTTGGGTGGAAAACAGAAGTGCCATCTTCTCCAGTAAAGGGTTAGCTCATTTTTATCCCCTTGCACTCTGAGCACCTTCTCAAACCTGCCTCCAGAGGACTTTGTGTCCTCTGTAACCATCCCAACTCTGAGTCCTCACAGGCTGAGATCCTTCAAGGCTTGGCAGGTTCTGAGAGAGCTGTCTGCTGGAGGCTGCAATGCTGGTGTGCCAGCTGCAGGTGTGGAGAGGACACCTCACTGGTTTCTCACTGCTGGGCAAGATTACTCCCCCATAGCCAGTGGTGGGTGGAGGGAGAGCTGCTCCAAGTCTACAGCAGCACCTGGACAGGTGTTTGAAGGGAGATTGGTGCATCCTGACCCTGCTGTGGCACAGCCTGATGGCTGGCTGCTGTTTCCTCACCTACCTCAACATTCTGGTCGTGCTTACGATCATCTTGAGGGTCAGGCTCTGTCTCAAACAGGTACAGGGCAGGTGGGGTCAGGGTAGGGAGCACTTGGGACCAGTGCTGGTCAGGGCTGGCCCCAGGTGGGTAACTGTGTCACACTGCTGTGTTTGCAGGATGGCAACCAGAGAGAGAAGCGAGCGAGAGGGAGTCAGCCAGAGGGAAAAGGAGAGTCATGGAAGTCCCCTTTGGGTGTCCTCAGTGCCCCTCTGCTGCCCACAGCCAATGGGGACATTGCTGCTCTGCAGGGCACTGTGCTCAGGCATGAGGCTGCTGCTCAGGGGCTGCACCTCCTGCTTCCCTTGCAGGCAAGAAGGCTCAAGTGTTGGGCTGCAGGACTGAGGTCCCTGATGCACACAGCCTGGGGTTCCTTTGTGTGAGGTGCAGGAAGCAGAAGTCTCGGCAGCTGGCTGAGGCATGCCGAAGGCTCCTGGCAGTCCAACCCTTGCTCCTGGGTGCCAGCTATGGCTACACGGCCCGGCTGGGAAACAGCACGGAGGAAGGACCTTCCCCAGCAGGGGCAGCAGCCACACAGGCAGAAAGAGGCTCTGGAACTACTCAGACAAGAAAATTAATCTGCCATGCTGAATAAATACAATCTGTTGCACTCACAGCAGGGCTGAGTTGACTTTGTTATTTCTTATCCTTACAACCCTGGAGTAATGATGGGGAGGGAAAACCAAAGTGTAGTGACAGAATTCATCTTGCAAGCCCTCTCCTCCCCACCAAGGATGCAGACTGCTCTTTCCACACTGTTCCTGGTTGTGTGTCTTGCTCACCATAGTTGCTTTAAGGGAGATTGGTGCATCCTCACCCTGCTGAAGGCCAAAGCATGGAAATGCAGTTAGGGAAGCAGTGGCACCCATCAGCCAGCATCCTGCACAGCAGGAGTGTGCTTACACCTGTCCTGCACAGGGGAGGACCACACTCAGAGATAGTTTCAGTCCTGGCTCTTTTCAGTGCTATCAAGCACCAACATCTAGAGACACCCACCCCAGAGAGACAGGTCTGGGCTGTCCTGTGGCTCAGGGCAGGGCACCTGTCCCCAGCTCTGGCTCTTGCCTTGGAATCACAGAATGGTTTTGGTTGGAAGAGACCTTTAAGCTCATCAAGCCCAACCATCAACCCTGCCTTGGCCTTCCTGGGAAAGGGAAGGAAGGCAGAAAGCTTATTTAGTGTTGTGTCTTCACCCCCTCCCCACTCTATGCCCTGTGGGATATCAAAGACAGGAGGACAGAAGCCTTGCTTGGGTGTTTGGGCAGGCTGCTGTCTGCTGGAGGAAGGTCAGATGCCAGATGTCTGCCATCCTGCTGAGGGTGGCCCAGGGTGGCTCTGGGTCTGACATCTGCCTGGGGTAGGAGATGTTGTCACTCTGCTGAGCATTCTTCACAGCCCCAGCAGAGATTTGCTGTGCTGCTGCTCAGCACCATCCCAGACCAAGGCCTTCCAGCCACCTACCAGCAGTCAGCCCTGGATGATGCCAACTCAGCAAGCCCAGAACTGAGTTTGGATCTGGTGGGCTATGTACTAGACAAGTCTGCACCTCCTGTAGAGGTTAGACAGAGCCTTTAGTGGGTGACTACAAAGCTAAATGGGAGTTATTCAGAGCAGAGGAAGCCAGAAAAGGAGGAGTGCAGCCAGAGTCAGACTCCAGCATTTCCCTACACCATCCTGGGCTCCCACCACACCTGAAGGACTCTTTACTTCTAGCAAAGTATTTTTCCCTTCAGTGAAATCTAGGGGCAGATAAGGCAAAAACTGATCAGTGAAGGCAACCAAATGCTTATGAATTGTATGTGAAGGGAGAAGAGATTCATTAACCCTTAACCAGACTGCTGGGCCTTGTCTAGCAGTAGGTAGAGGCAACAGTCATTGCATGACCTCTTAGCAGGCCTGAACTCCAACATCAGCTAAGTCATTAAATCTATTTCCATCACAAACTAAACTTTCCTAACAGAAGGCACTCTCTGAGGGTTAGCCACCCAAGAGTTTTCAGCTTAACAAGCCCTTCTGGGCATCATGAAGAGGTTTCTAATGATCTTGAAACTTTCTTAGATAGTTCACAGTAAATCTACCTCATTCTTCCTAACAAGCCCTTAGGGTCCCTTCAGAGACACCAGGAGAAGGAAACTTTCCTCTTTGTTAAAGGCACTGAGAACTCCTAAAGCAGTTTCCTTTGTCACAACTACTCCAGGCCCTAGAGTTGGTGGTTGGAGAGTTTGTGAGTTGGCAAATGCCCTCCAGCTCTCCACTCACTTGCTGTGAGAGTTACCACTGGAGTTTGAAGGGTAACAGATCTGTGCACCAGGAGCAGCTGACAGAGCTGCTTCTGGCCAACAGCTTCTGGTTGGCAGAAGAACCAAACACTTCTCAGTGGTGCCCAGTGAGAAGACAAAGAGAAATATTGGGAACTCTGCTTAAACATAAGAAAAAGCTTTATTCCAGAATGAAAGGTTGGGGGTCTCCATCCTTAAAGATATTCAGAGTGGACACCCTCCTCAGCAGCCTTTCTGGTTCACCTGGCTTCGAGTAGGTGGCTGGACTCAGTCATCAGGGCAACAAAGCTGGTGAAGAGAACAAGTCCTGTGAGGAGATGCTGAGGGAACTGGGATTAGTCTGGAGAAGAGCAGCCTGAGAGGAGACCTCATTGCTCTCTACTACTTCCTGAAGAGGTTGCAGTGAGGTGGGGGTTGGTCTTTTCTCCCTAGTATCAGGTGACAGAAAGAAAGAAAATGGCCTGAAATTGTGCCAGGTGAGGGTTAGGTTGGATTTAGGAACAATTTTTTTCCTAAAGGAATGGTAAAGCATTGGAACAGGCTGCCCAAGGAGGTAGTGGAGTCACCAGCCCTGGAGATGTTCAAGAAATGTGTGGCCATGTGGCTGTGGCACCTGGGGACACGGTTTAGTGGCCATGGTAGTGTTAGGTTGATGGTTGGACTCAACCTTGGAGGTCTCTTCCAACCCAAGTGATTCTGTGATTCCATGACCTCCAGAGGTCCTCTCAAACATCCACCACCCTGTGCTTCTGTGTGCAGATCCAGACCATCATCATCTCTGGCCCATTTGAGAGTTTATGGCACAGACTGAGCTCAGATAATTCATTTCTCAACCCTAACATATGAAGTGCCAAATGGCTTTGGAGGCAGCAGTCTGAGGGGCCTACATGGACTCAGTCTCCTTTTGGGTCTGTCTTTCAGGAGCACATTTTCCTGCTGACAAAACTGCTCAGGGCATGCCTCACCTCCTTGTTTCTCAGGCTGTAAATCATGGGGCTCAGCATGGGGACTATAATGGCTTGAAAGATGAATGCAATTTTCTTGCTCTGCTGTGAGTTTGGTGAGCTGGGCTGCAGGTAATTAAAAGTAGCAGACACACAGAAGAAGAAGGTGGCTGCCAGGTGGGGAGCGCAGGTGGAGCAGGCTTTGCACCTGCCTTCAACAGTGCCCATCCTGATCACAGCCACCAGGACGAAGGCATAAGAGGTGAGGATGAGTAAGTTGGTGATCATCATGTTGAAGCCCACAAACACAAACATTAAAACCTCATTGAGGTGTGTGTCAGTGGAGACCTCAAGGAGGGGTGGCCCATCACGGCAGAGGTTGTCGATGACCAGGGGAGCGCAGGAGGACAGCCGGAGCAGGGCACTTGTGTGCACAGTGGCATTAAGCAGCCCTGCAATGCAGGACCCAGTGGCCAGGCTAATGCAGACACCAGGAGATAGGACAACTGTGTAGAGCAGGGGCTTGGAGATGGCCACAAAGCAGTCATAGGCCATAGGGGGGTGTCATGGGTTTAAAGAGCCAACAGAGTGAAGCTCTCAAACCAATTGGAGAAAAAAACAGAATTGTATTTGGAGAGAGTTACAGATAGAAATTACACAGCAGATACAGAATCCATAAACAAACCCTCTGAATTTGCCCCCAACCCAAAACTAAATCTATCATCCCCAGTGCTCCAATTCTCCCCCCCCCATGCCTCTGCCATCCAAGAGGCCTAAGCACAGCCTCTGGAGGCCCCAAACCAGGCCTATCCTTACACGTTTGTCCCGATAACGCAGCTCCTGCCGGGCACAAGGCTGGAGGGGGAGGAAAGGAGAACGAGCTGGCCTGGCCCTGAGGTTATCAAGAGATAACAGAATTATGGGATTGAATAACAATCGTCTAGTCCCTAGAGGACTTTTTTAACCCTATAGTTCCCAACCTGGGACAGGGGGTAAAGGACTTCCATTCTCTTTGTGCCACAGGAGACTTCTGCTCTCTTCACCTACTCTTACCAAGGGAGGCTGAGAGACCTGGGACTGCTTAGCCTGGAGAAGAGCAGCCCCAGAGGGGACCTCATCAGTGCTCATCAATAGCTAAAGGGCAGGGGGCAAGAGGATGGGGCCAGACCCTTGTCAGTGGTGCCCAGGGACAGCACAAGGGGCAATGGGCACAAACTGGAACCTAGGAGGTTCCACTGAAACATATGAAAAAGCTTCCTCGCTGTGAGGGTGCTGGAAGCCTGGAGCAGGCTGCCCAGGGGGGTTCTGGAGTTCCTCCTCTGCAGACCAGATTCCAACCCCTCCTGGCCATTGTGCTCCTGGGCAAGCTGCTGTGGGTGCTCCTGCTTTTAGCAGGCTGGTCGGACTGGGTGGTGTCCAGAGGTCCCTTCTGACTGCCACCATGCAGGGGCTCTGTAATGTGCACTTGTGAGCGCTAAGATGCAAGTCCCTGCAGGGAAGTCATGACAAGACAGCAGCCACAGAGAAGCTTGGCAGAAGGACGAAACTCTTCTCAGTGCTGCCACTCAATTTAGTGTCACCTGCAGACTTGCTGCTGGTGCCCTGATCCCCTCATCCAAGTCATTAATAAAGAGATTAAACAGAGCTGGCCCCAGTACCGAGCCCTGAGGGGCACCACTTGTGACCACCACCAGCTGGATTTAACTCCGTTTGTCACAGCTCCTTGGGCCCATCCAGCCTCTTTTGAATCCAGCAGAGTCCACCTGCCCATGCCATGGGCTGCAAGGTTCTTGAGGAGAATGCCGTGGGAAATGGTGCCAAGGGCTTTGCCGAGCTCCAGGCAAACACATCCACAGCCTGTCCCTCATCCACCAGGCAGGTCACCTGCTGAGGCTGGTCAAGCAGGACCTGCCTTTCGAGAACCCCTGCTGGCTGGCTTCTGGGTTCTGCACTGCGTTTTGGTCTTCTGTGCTGGGCTGCCTGCTGGGGTGGGAGAAACAATGTAACGGCTGCCTTCTGATGCTGCTTCTCTCAACCCAGAGGGGTTTTGTGTCACTTTCCCTCCTGCCTGTGGGTGTGGACTTGTGGGAGCAGACTGCTTTAACCCAGGTCAGTTTGTGATTGTGAACCTGAGGTTCCTGACCAGCTTGTGGGGCTGGGAAGCTGCCAGCACACAGCAGCAGCATACCCAAAGCCCTGGGGCCCCTGTGCAGGGTGTCTGCACTGGTAGATGGTACCCACAGTGGGGTGTGTGCTGCTGTGATGTGGGGCTGTGATGTCACTGGTGTGTGCCCAGCCACAGGGTTGTGACACAGTAGTGCCATAGCAACACTGTGCGACGGGAGCCACCAAAACCACAGCACTAACTCACTGTAGCAATGGTGGCACACCGTGATGGATGAGAACATCTTGCTTATGTACCTCAGCATCCTGCTGATGGTTGTTGCAGTATTCCTGATGGTCAAGATCTGTCTCAAAGAACAGGTACAGGGCAGGTGGGGTCCGGGTGGGGAGCACTTGGGATCAGCACTGGTCAGGGCTGGCCCCAGGTGAGTAACTGTGTCACACTGCTGTCTTTGCAGTGCATTAGCCAGAGAGAGAAGCAAGTGAGAAGGACTCAGCCACTGGGATTAGCACAGTCAGGTATAAGTCCCCTTTGGATGTCTCCAGTGCCCCACTGCTGCCCACAGCCAGTGGGGGCATTGCTGCTCTGCAGGGCACTGTGCTCAGGCATGAGGCTGCTGCTCAGGGGCTGCACCTCCTGCTTCCCTTGCAGGCAAGAAGGCTCAGATGCTGGACTGTGGGAATGAGGACCTTGATAGCCACAGCCTGGGGCTGCCATGCTGTGACCTCAGCTGTCAGAGGTGCAGAAAAGGCACCCGGCAGAGGCAGCGACAGCTCTATGAGGCATGGCGAAGGCACCGGACAGTCCGACTCTGGTACCTGCATGCCAGGTATGGCTACACAGCCCGGCTGGGGCACAGAGCACGGAGGAAGGACCTTCCCCAGCACACACAGCAGCCAGACAAGGAGCAAGAGACACCAGGGCTGCTTGATCTGGTCACAGCCCAACCCAGCCTTCGGTCTGGAACCAGTCCTGTGGCACCTCAGACTCCATGTACTCAGGGCCAAAGGAGGATGCCAGCCACCATGACAGGTCACCCTCCAGCCTGGGCTGGCACACAACTGTGCAGGACTGATGAGCGCCCAGGCAGCACTGCAAATGCCCACTGTGTCTCAATGCTGGAGATGAGCCATGATTCCAGGAGCAGCCTACAAAGGCACGTGGGCAGGAAGTGCAGGCAGATCCAAGAGGGAATGTTCCCTGCCTTGGTGCGGCAGTCGTACCTGCTGTCACCCTGGGTGACACTTGTGCCACGGCAGAGCAGCTCTCCCTACGTCTATTTCTGGTTGCCAGAGGCCTCCTTCCTGCCAGAGGAGACTCGTGAGCATCTGGAGCTCCACCTCCATGAGAAGAAGTTAAAGCATGCCAGGAGGCTCATGGAAAGGCGACAGGTTCAGCTAGCCTAAGGCATGTCTGGAGCTGGAGACATGACCCAAGGCCAAGGCATGGGGGAACCTGAGGCAGGAGGGCCCTGTCTCCTCGTGTGCCTCTGACATGGAGCTCCCTCATCTCAGTCTGGAGAGACTGTGGGGCAGGACTGTCAACAGCCATGGCTGACAGAGAGGCTGCTGGGCACCAGGACAGCATCAGGACTCTGAGAAGCTGCCATACAGCGCTTGGCACTTCACTGCCTAGGGCAAGAGTGTTGGTGGCACTGCCTGTGCCTCTATAGAACAATGCAACTGTCCAAGTTGGCTTGGGAATCACCTCCTGAGCATGAAAATCACCTCTGAACGTGATGCTGGAGAGGCACGGGGGTGTGGGTGGCACTGGGCTTGGATTTCCCTTCTTGCTGGGGTTCTTCCCCTGTATTTCACTGTGCTTGTTCTGCAAACAGGCTTAGAATAATTAGAAGAATATTAGGGAGGGGAATGCTCTGTTGTTATTAGGATAGCTCATGTTAGATAAGGAATTCTCTGTTGTTGTTAGGATAGCTCATGTTAGATAAGGAATTCTCTGTTGTTATTAGCATAACTCATGTTAGATAAGGAATTCTCTGTTGTTATTAGCATAACTCATGTTAGATAAGGAATTCTCTGTTGTTATTAGCATAGCTCATATCACATTAAACTTTTATCTGTTTATCTCTCCCCTCAGTCCTGTGTTACTTTCCCCCTCACTGCTCTGTTGGGGCAGAGGGCAGGTTAAGCCCTTGCACTAAACCATTGCAGAAGGGTGTGGGCCAGGTGGAGCTCTGATGAGTGAATCAGGAACAGTACAAAACCCCCTGAGAATCCTTTCTGTGAAACAACTTTTCCTAATATCCAACCTGCACCTCCCTTGGAACAATTGGAGGTTGTGTCCTCTCATCCTGTCACTTGTCAGATATGAGAAGAAACCAGACTCAAGTCTTACATAGAGAGGCTGAGAGACCTGGGACTGCTTAGTCTGGAGAAGAGCAGCCCCAGAGGGAACCTCATCAGTGCTCATCAATAGCTAAAGGGCAGGGCGCAAGAGGATGGGGCCAGACCCTTGTCAGTGGTGCCCAGGGACAGCACAAGGGGCAATGGGCACAAATTGGAACCCAGAAGGTTCCACCTAAACATATGAAGAATCTCCCTTGCTTTGATGGTGCTGGAGCCCTGGAGCAGGCTGCCCAGGGAGCTTGTGGAATCTCATCCTCTGGAGAGCTTCCAACCCCTCCATAGCCATTGTGCTCCTGGGCATGCTGCTGTGGGTGCCTCTGCTTTAGCAGGGGGATTGGACTGGCTGGTGTCCAGAGGTCCCTTCTGCCCCCCATCATGCTGGCATCCTGTGAGGCACACTTGTGACCACTGAGATACAAGTTCCTGCAGGAAACTAAGCCTTTGTGCCACACCAGCAACCACAAAGAAGGGCACTACAACAGACATCCTTGACATTTGATTTTAGTAAGTAGTGTGCACAGATTTTAGCACCAGGCACAACAGCCTCAATGCCTCAATGCCTTGCCACAGCACTTCAACCCAGCCCAAGGTCCATCTGCAGCTTCAGGTTTATTGTCCCAGTGCAGAGCCTCGGAGCTGAGATGTACACAGGTTTACAGGCAGAGGTACAGGCTGCACAGCACTCCCCCTCTCTGCACAACAATCTCCACCCCTTTGTCAGCCACTCCTGCACTTTTGGCCTGGCATGAAGCTCCATTTCTGGTGAGGGTCTGTCTGTGTCCAAATGCAGATGCTGTAAACCTCCCTTCAGTCTGCCAAGAGTGAGAAAAGCCAGGGCCTGCCCATGGTCAGTCAAACACGTTCCCCTCACCAGTCATAGTCTTGGAAAGCTATCTGAGCCATAAACATCAGCATGATTGACAACTCTAGTTTATAGGAGGGGATTTGCACCATGGCAAATGAGGCCAGATAGTGCCTGATGGCAGTGCAGGTGTTGCAGCTGGAGTCTTGGAATGCTGGCAGAGCATCCATCCAGACTGAAGACCTTAAACGATGGTCAGGGAGCCTTCAGAGAATCACAGAGTTGGTTAAGTTGGTAAACACCTTTGAGATCTTCCTTGGAGTTAGTCTCCCACAAGAGATGTGCTCATTTTCTGCAGGGGCAACGTGGTCAGAAGAGAGGCCTCAGTCCTGCAAGCTTCTTAGACATAATTCCTCTGTACTAGAGTGTGTCTGTAGTAGCAGTTTCCAGTATTCATGCTCTGAGATATGCATCCAATGTCTGTGTCTACGTCCAAGGCTCTCATTTGAGCTTCCTCTGTGCTCAGTGGAGAAAAACATTGCCAGCTGATGTAACCCCCTTCTGCAGTAGTGACCCTAATGCAGTGCCATCCAGTTGGCCTTCTGGAGGTAGGTGTACACCATTTCAACTGGAGAGGGAGCCTAGAGAAGGAGCTTTGATTCCAGCACCTTTTAGATGGCTAAGTTTAGAGAAGATTAGTCACAAACCACAGTGCCTACCCAGTTACTGGGGGTCCAGAGGATGCCAAAGACCCAGAGAGATGCTCTTGTCTTGTTAAAGCAGTTCTTAGCTGGCTGACCACTCTTCTTAGGGCACACTGGACTTCTTTGTTTCTCAGACTGTAGATTATGGGGTTTATCAGTGGGGTGAGGATTTCATAGAGCATGGAAACTATCCTGTCCTGCCGAGGTGAGTAGGTGGAGGAAGGTCTCACGTATGTGCAGATGGTGGTCCCGTAGAAAAGGCACACAACTGTCAAGTGAGAGCCACAAGTGGAGAAAGCTTTGTGCCTGCTCTCAGAAGACTTCATGCTCAGGATGGCCAAGAGGATATAGGTGTAAGAGATCAGAGTGATCACAAAGGCACTGCCTCCAAGGACCCCAGCCACAAGGAGAATAACCAGCTCCCTGCTGTACGTAGGCAAGCAGGAGAGGGCCAGCACAGGGGGAATGTCACAGTAATACTGGTCCACCTTATTAGAACCACAGAAAGAGAGTGTGAAAATCAAAGAGGTGTGCAACAGGGAGTTGACAAAGCCCACTAGCCAGGTGCCAATGGCTAGGTGAGCACACAGCTTCATGCTGACAATGTTCATGTACTGCAGCGGGTGACAGATGGCAATGTAACGGTCGTAGGCCATCACGGCCAAGAGGAAAATCTCTGTGCCCACAGCATCGATGAGGAAGAAGAGCTGCAGCAGGCAGCCAGGGAAGGAAATCACCTTCTTCTCAAGCACCAAGGCACCCAGCATCTTTGGCACGGTGACAGTGGGGCATAAGATATCCAGCAAGGCTAAGTTGCCAAGAAAGAAGTACATGGGGTTGTGCAAACGGGCGTCTGTGCCAATGGCCACCAGGATCAGGATGTTGCCTGCCATGGTGGCCAAATAAACAATCAGGAACAGCACAAAGAGAAGAAAACGGACCTGGGGAGCATCAGAAAGGCCTACAAGAACAAATTCTGATACTGTTGATAAGTTGACCTTCTGCATCTTCTCTTTCCTTGTGGGAATGATTGCAGAGGTTTAGCTGGGAGAGAGAAACATTGCTGCTTAGTCCAGATGCCATCTGACTTCTGAAGGGGGAGGTTTCTGGGGGTCTGCTTTGCTGTTCAGAAATCACCTGCAAGCCTGCATTGGCACACAGAAGCTTGAGAGGGACCAAAGGCAAAGCTTAAACCACTCTACAATATTCTGTTGAGGCTCATGGAGCTTTCAGTCACATCTCCAGAGGGGGAACATGGAGCTGAAGTACAACAGAAGCTTCACTCACTGCCACGGAGCATTGACTGCCCTGTCCTCTGCATCTGGCTGACTCTGCTTTTTCTTCTTGCTGCATCTGATTAAAACATCCACATAGGACAGAACAAGGACCTCACTGCAGGCTCAGGAGCTGCTGAGAAGAGATGAGTCCTGATTTAGCAGCACAGGGATATTCACACATCTGCAGGTAGTGGCAGAAGTGCCACCTGGGCCTCATCTCTTTAAGTAGGTTTTATAAACATGTGTAGATGTATCTAGGGAGGAACAGCTCTGAAGGGAGGAACAGCTCTGAAGCCAGGAACAGCTCTGAAGCCTTTTTTTTTTCCTTCTCCCCCTGGATGCCATCTGCATTGCATACATGAGATGTTCAGAATGCTGCCAAAGGGGGCTAGAAATGTGAGAAACTGTTTCCTGCCCCCCAGTCCTTTGATTTCTGTGGCTTCCACGTTGTAGGAGCTTTCTAAAGGGCTGTGGTTTGACACTGGGGTCGACTGCCAGTTAAAGGTGCTAGATGCTGTCACTGAGGAGAAGAGAAGGCTGAGAGGGGATCTTACCAATGCCTATAAATATTTGAGGGCTGGGGGCCCAAGATGAAGGTGCCAGGCTCTGGTAGGTGGTGCTCAATGACAGGACAAGGAACAGTGGTTCCAGCTTGGCACAGAGAGACACTTGTGAGGGTGCCAGAGCCCTGGAGCAGGCTGCCCAGGGGGGCTGTGGAGTCTCCTTCTCTGGAGACTTTCAAAACACACCTGGATGCATTCCTGTGCAGCCTGCCCTAGGTGATCCTGCTTTGGCAAGGAGGGGTTTGGACTTGATCTCTGGAGGTTCCTTCTAACCCCTAACATACTGTGGTTCTCCAGGTCCTGCAGCCCACCTGAAGTGCCATTCCAGGCTGCTGAAGTTTTAACACCTCACAGGACTCCAGACTTCCAGTTTCTTTAAATTCAACTTCAGATTGCTTGACCACAAAGCATTTCCACCTATTGGACGAAAAGAAATTTGGTAACAGCTCCTGTGCAGAAGAGCATCCTTGGAGAGGGCAGTGGTGGCAGCTAGCACAGCATCCTCTGTTGGTGTCACTGCCTTCCATGGTGACTTTATGGGCAACCTCCAATTCCTCTGCAGTTTTGTATGGCTCCTACAGAAATGAGAGGAGGTAAACCACTTGGGAAATCCATGCAGCACTTGAAGCAGATGAGAAAGCATAAGAAGGAACATAAATTAGCAGCACTACTTTGAAGAGCTAACAAAAATTGCCTTGTGGTCCTAGAAGGCATCCAAGCATTATGGGACCACCACTTTTCACCAGCAGTACCTGCCCATCACTCCTGCCCTGTTAGTGTGACTGATCCTCTTGGGCAGTTGTCCTCAAAACCTGTTTGCAGTGTGTGGCTCTTACTCCTGTGTGTATGCCAGAAGATAAAGTGATGTTCTTCAGGGCTCACAGAGTACAGGTCTGTCCCTCCATGGCTGCACAGACTGGTGGCTGGAATAAATCCCTGTGCTCCAGACCTCTGAGTTCTACAGTTGGCCCTAGGGACATAGGATAGAGAACCAGAGAAAAGCTTAGGTTGGAAGGGATCCCAGGATCATGTACCCTTAACCTCCCCACCACGGGCAGGGATGCTTCTCAACTAGACTTGACTTCCCAAGGCCTCATCCAACCTGGCCTTGAACATCCCCAGGGAAGAGGCAGCCACAACCTCCCTGGGCAGCCTGTTCCAGAGTCTTGACACCCTCATACTGAAGAACTTATTCCTAAGATCCAGTCTAGCCCTGCTCTGCCTCAGCTTCAAACCATTCCTCCTTGTCCTATCTCCACACACCCTTATGAAAAGCCTCTCTGCAGCCTTCCTGTAGGATCCCTTCAGGTGTTGGAAGGCAGCTGAAAGGTCCCTCCAGGGTCTTGTCTTCTCTGAGAGGCTGAACAACCCCAGCTGCCTCAGCCTGTCCTCACCACAGAGCTTCTGCAGCCCCTGGATCATGCTTTGTGGCCCTCCTCTGGAGTCACTCCAATAGCTCTGTGCCCTCCTCTTCTTGTGTCCTGCTTCCTCTCAAGTTTCACCACAAACAACAGACTTAATCACTTTACATTAGCACAGGAAGAGCTACAATGAAGCCATCAGCCTTACCCATAGCTGTGAGAAGGAGGAGGACTGTGTCCTGAGCTGGCTGCATGCCACCTCCACTGCCAGTTGCCCATCCTGCCATCCTCTCATTGAACAGCCACGAGAGAGCAACACCTCCTGCAAACCCTCTGTGTTCTCAGGGCTTCCACGTGCCAACAGCCCAGAGCTTGCTGCTGGCTGCTTTCTGGAGTATTAATCTCAAACCTGCTGTCTGGAGCCCAGTGCTGGTAATCCAACTTCAGAACTTCCAAAGCACAACTCCAGGCTGGGTGGGGAATGGCTGAGAGCAGCCCTGAGGAACAGGCCCTGGGGGTCTGGGGTGATGCAAAGCTCCAGATGAGGCTGCAGTGTGAGTGCAGCCCAGACAGCAACTGTGTGCTGGGCTGCAGCAAGAGCAGTGTGGGCAGCAGGGCAAGGGAGGGGATTGTGCCCCTTTGCTCTGCTCTCCTCAGACCCCAGCTGCAGTCCTGGGTGCAGTTCTGGAGCCCCCAGCACAGGAAGGACATGGAACTGTTGGAAACCCACATGTGAAGAGCAGCCCAGATGATCACCCTCCAGCATCACTCCAGCACCCAACAGCTCTCCAGAGCACAATCTTTAGCTCCCTGTCCACTCATGACTTCTGACAGACCCTCGTGTGCCTCTGGCACCTCATTACTCCTCAGGTCCTGTGCTTCTGCTGTGTGCTTCACTTTAACTGCTCCTGCCACAGCTGCCCCATCCTCTGAGAGAGGATTGTGCTTGTGGTGCTCTTGGGAGATGGTTCATTGCAGAATGGGAAATGCAAATGCAGAGCACTGGAGCAGTCCCCACCCCTGCAGGGGTTTCAGA
>WBNM01007969.1:0-19877 GCA_013399055.1 Ramphastos sulfuratus
ACCCCAACTCTCTCAACCTGTCTATGTAGCAGATTTTCTCCAGCTCTTGCATCATCTTCATGACCTCCTCTGGACCCACTCTAACCTCACCTAGGAATGCAGGTTGGACTGAAGGCAGATCTTCAGCCTAAACTCAGGGAAACCAAATCAGGTTTATTTCTTTATTACTGTGCCAGAATACTGTGAAATCTCCAGTTTCATAGGGTGGGACATCAGCCATCAACCAACCTGCAGGCCTCTTGCCCAAACTGGCAGGGGCTGTGTCCTGCAGCTGTTGGCCTTTCGCTCCTGTGCTTTAACCTAGAAGTCTCTATGACCAGAATCACTTCCCTCTTTCAACCTACTTTGCAGGGGCTTTCACAAATTTTGCAACTTCCTGCACATCAGGCAAAGAACTGACATCAAAAATACTACAATGGACATCCAGAGCAGTGCAAGAGATTGTGGAGGGCAGATAGAGGTCTCCTGGAAGTCATCTGCCAGCAAAACATTGACTTAATCTGCCAGAAATCGCCTCTGCTTGTGACCAAGCACTCAGTGGAGTCCAGAAAACATGGACTGCTGCAGCTGGCACAGAACAAGCCAGACTTCTGTCACCTCCAGGCTTTGCTCTGGACCTTGGTGTAACAGACACCTGTGGGGAAAGGGCCAGGTCATGGTACTGCTGCAATTCACTGCACCTGATCTGGGCCAGAAGTTAGTATGACTCTGCAGAAACACACTGAAAACCGGTCACTGCCCAGGGCGTATCCCTTCCAGCCTGCGCTAAAGCCTCCTTGTTTAGCCCTTGAGTTGCTCTACGGAATTCAGTCACACCCCAAATCTCCTCTGACTCCCTGGGAAACCCTTCCTGGAACAGTGCTACGGTCACAAAGCAAACCAGAGCCAAAGGCTGCCAGATCCACCACTGCACTGCCTCACTGAGCTGAACTGAGTATGCCCACTTCTGGCCATCACCTCCTTGGAGCCACCTTCCTCTTTCTTCCCTAGCCCACAGGAACCCTGCTGGCAAGCAGCAGCCAGCTCTAGCTCTCAGAGGCCAAGCCTTGCCCCAGCAGCCACAATCTGCTTTCCTGCACCCAGGGGAACCTGAGTGCATGTATTTGTACCACAGGGAAACCCTGGCTCTGCAGCCTGTGGCAAGTCAAGTCCAAAAGGTCTCAGAGATGTTTTTGAGCAAGGTCAGCAAAAAAAGTGAAGGTAGCTGAGAGAAGTGAGTGCAGGTAACCCCCTCCTGTGCCAGAGGCTGCAGGCAGATTGTGCAAGCTGCAGGTATTTACACAGCAGTTAAAAGCAAACCAGGCAAAGAGAAGGGTGTGGAATGTTTCTGGGGGGTGATTGACTGCCTTGGTCTGTTTTGTATTTTTACTGACCATGTTGCTAGAAGCTGCACTGGAACTGAAGCCTGAGTCTTTGCATTTTAAACCAAAATCTTGGTTCTGTGTAAGCAGTCTTGTCAAGGGCTTCATGTGCTGCCTCTGGCTCTGATCCACTGCCACATCCTGGCCTTTGCACACAGGATCAGGGATTCTCTGCACAGCCCCTGGGTTTTCTCTGAACACATCAGCTCCTGCTGTGGTTTGCAAGCAATGCTGCTCTGAAACTGAACACATGAAGCTTCTCTGGGAACGATTCACCACCGAGTTGTGCGGAGCTAATCTCAGTTTCCAAGCTACTCATGGCCTTGTTCTCTTCTCTAGGAGAAGAGAAAATTCTCTGCCTTGGGGTAAAAGCAGCACCTCAGTTGTAACAAGTACATTTGCTAAGCTCTTTGAACTCAGCTTCTGCAAAAACGGTGAAATTAACCCAGATGGGAAAGCAAAAGCATCCTACGGGACCAAACCCAGCCTGTGCCACGGCAGAGGAAAACCAGGGTGAAAACTGCCACTGCAGTTATGAAGCAGTGGAAACACACAGCAGCTGCTCAGCTGCAGCCTGCATGTCCCTCAGGGGAGTGTAGGGTGTCTGCTAAGTGGCAGTGTATGAAGGGGGTTACAGAAACAGCAGGAGCTGAGGAGCAATGCACTGAAACAAGCCAGCTGCAAACAAAGGTGGGCCCCGGAATGTGCTCTGATGGGGGGAGAAGGCAAGGGCTGCCCTGCTCAGAGCCCAAGGTGGGGGGGTTGTACTGTGTGACACAAGATGACCCAGAAACCCTCTTGTGCGCTAGGAATCCATCTCCTTAAAGGCACAGGCACAGAGCAAGGCTGTCACCACACCCTGGCAGTCAGCCCTGCTTCGGAGTGCCCACAGCACTGCTGCTGCCAGGGAGCCAGGCCTCGTGCAGTGCTGGTGTCCAGACCAGGCCGATTCAATGCAGAGATTCTAATGAAATAACAACCCAAGGTTTTGTGATCTTGCCCGCTCAGACTGGCCCCCTGAGCAGGGTAAGTGGCATCAGTGACACGGAGATGAGAAGTGAGGTTGCTCTCCTGGAGACGTTTGCTTTGCTGAGGAGTGAGCGGAAAGGACTGCTTTGGTCTCCTGAGCTGAGTGCTGGGGCTGAAGTCAGTCTGGAGAACTGGCACAACTCACACAAACCTCTGACTGCCAGGAAGGAGGCTTTGGGTGGGAACATGAGTGAAAAGGGGGCTGTGGGCCACTCGTCTCTTTGGGACAACTCAATCTGCAGACAGTACATTGCCCAGCATTCAGATTTGGTGGTAGAACTGGATTAAGGTAAATTTTGCTTACAAAACTGGAGAGCTGAAATTAAAAGATAATGTTCCGTGGAGGAAAACGGAAAGGAAAATCAGATCTAAAAGGGGGTTGATTTCTGTAAAGCAATAGTTGACCTTAACTAGGCACCAGAAGTTCAATGCTCATCATCCTGCCTCAGAAAAGGTAAATCTGAAGTAGAACAAACTGGAGACAGGGGAGAAGGATCACATGCAGAGGGTGAGTAAAGAGCACATCTGTTTAATTAGAGAGGGGTGAGGAGAACATAGGACAGGACCAGAGGAAATCTGAATTGGGATGAAGCAGCACTAATGCAGGCAATAAAGCAGTTCTTCTCAGAACCCTTTTTTCTTACCCTGCAGGCAGCAAACCTGACTCAGATTTCCTACTCTGGGTTTAGTGACAGCACAACAACAAAACTTCATGGAAAAAGAGAACGGATGAAAAACTGAAATGTTCCAATGCAGATCTGTTTTGAAACTGATGTCTGAAAGCACCACCCTGCTTCAGAGCACAGCTAGTCTGTTTGGGGCCTCTCAAAACATGTAAGATGGGCACTGCAAAGGCAGGATGATGAACCTGAGGGAACAGTGATTCCTCCTCCTCTATGTCACCTTCTCCCTTCTCGACACTAATGCTGAGGCAGCAGAAAAATCAGAAGCAGGGGAGAACGTTTAGAATTTGAGTATGAGACTCCCTGCCAGGTTTCCTTAGCCAGCAGATGAGAGGTGCTGGGCTGGGTGCGGAGCTCTGGGAAGCAGCGCAGGAGGGAAGCAGCTACTCACAGTCCAGAATGACCTGGGCCGCTCGGTAGAGCTGCAGCCCCTGCAGCAGGTCCAGCAGCTGCTGCACCGTCGCCAGCCTCACTCCCCACCACCACATCAGCTCTCTGGTGACACTGATCCCTGTCTTCTCCATGCACTTGATCTTCCGCAGCTCCGTCTGGTCAGTTATCACATAGGAGGCTGGAGGGAGACAAGGGAAGCTTCTGTTTAGAGCTGGGAAAGGCAAGCAGGAGCAGGCAGGCGGAGCCCGGGGCTGATGCGCACTGCTGCTCCCCAGCTCTTTTTGCAAAGGAAGGGTCACAACACAGCAGCCATCCGGACGTGGGCAAAATCCGGCTCCTACAGCAAGACTCTACTCATTCCTTCAACTAGTGTGGGGAAAACACAGCGCCAGAGACTCAGAAAGAAAACCCAGGCACACTTTTCTCAGTATCTCTTCCCCATAATTTGCCTCGACCTCAATACTTTCTACCACAATAAGGTTAGGCTCCTGGTGTGATTCTCCCAGAGCAGGTGGCAGAAGTCAGTGGTGAGACTGGTTTCCTGCCTGGCAAACACCAC
This sequence comes from Ramphastos sulfuratus, assembly GCA_013399055.1. Lineage (NCBI taxonomy): Eukaryota > Metazoa > Chordata > Aves > Piciformes > Ramphastidae > Ramphastos > Ramphastos sulfuratus. The sequence goes on from WBNM01007969.1 coordinate 4,026, forward strand.
GGTTATGCCAGCACAAACAGTGCTGCCTGCAGTGGTGTAAGCCAAACAGCAGCTGACTCACCTGGGCGTCGCTTACAGCCAAGTAAAGCTGCGGATGAAAGCTGCTGGTTTTAGGAGCTGACACGGGGCTAAAGCCAGCTCCACACGGTGTGCCCCAATTCCCAAACAGCACTAGGTCGGGGGGAGCAAAGGTCCCCCAGGCCAGGGCCCAGCTGCACACAGATCATGCACTGGAGGTCCTACAGGTGAATCCCATCCGGGGTCAGCAAGGCGACGGGGTGAGAGTTTGAGGGAGACAAACGATGCTGAGCAGAGGGAGGCAGGTCAGCGAGGAGGAGACTGAGGGCAGAATTGTTTGAGCGGGATACAGAGAAAAGGATGAAACACCAAGGGACTTTACTTTCTATAGCCTGGACATGGCCGGGCCTGAGAAAAGCCGGGGAGGGAGGGAACCCGTGTGAAGTGAGGGAAGGAAGCAAAAAGCACTCCCGGGCCACACGAGGGGAGCGCCGGGGCAGGGAGCCAGGCTGCCGGGAGGCGCCACGGGCACACGGCTGCCGGGAACTGCAGCGGAACGGCAACTCCCCGCCTGCGGGATGCCTTGTCAGAGAGCCGGGGAACGGCCCGGCCAGGGGCCCTGTGTGGGGACGGCCACTGCCCCCCGACCCCCGCACCCTGCCGCCGCACGTCCCGAGCGCCGCTGCCCTGTCGCCGCCCCGCCGGCCGCTCACCGAAGCGCATCCAGTCGTAGTCGCTCAGGCAGTCCATCTTCTGGCAGAAGTCCTCGAGCACCCAGGCGGGCATGCTGTGAATGTAGCGGGCAGGGGGGCCGCCCCCCCTGAGGGCCGGGGCCGGCTGCTGCAGGGTCATGGCCTCGCAGTGCCTCTCCAGAGCGCGGCTCGCTCCCGGCGCGGCCATCAGCAGCGCCCGGGCATGGCGCGCGGCGCACAACAGCGAGCCCCGCGGTCTGCCCGGTGCGCGGCGGAGCCAGGCCCGTTCCGCAGCCTGCCTCTTCCCAAAGGGGCTGGCCCCGACCGCCCGTCCCCGCCCCGGCAGAGCCGAGTGACACAGGCGAGCGAGCGCCGGCAGGGAGGCCCCGGCGCCGCTTCCTGGCCGGCTGACGTCAGGCACAGCTCACCTTTTCCTTTCCAGGAGCTGCGGCTGCCCCGGCCCCGGCCGCTCCCGCCACGCCACCCCCGGCTCCCCGCCGCCTGAGGCCGCGCCCCGACAGGGCTTCCCCAGGAGCCACGGCGGTGGGCAACATTTCTAAGCTCGCAAGAAGCTGCACCAGCAAAAGCGGGCAGGAGGGAGAGCGCCAGCTCCTTGAAACCAACGACCCTGCTGCCCGGCCCATTGCTGCCAGGGGTCTGCAGCCACCGCCCCACCCAGGAGTCACTCATGGTGCCCCGTGGTGTGGTAGCAGATAGAATCACGCAGTCTTTTTGGCTGAAGACCTCCAAGATCGTTGAGTCCAACCACCACGTCCATCAAACCATGTCCCCAGGTGCCACGGCCACACGTTTCTTGCACACCTCCAAGGATGGTGACTGCACCACCCCTCTGGCCAGCCTGTTCCAATCCCTGACCGCTCTCGCAGCACAGAAATTGTTCCTAATGTCCAACCTAACCCTGCCCTGGCACGATTCCACGCAAAATACATCACGAGTGGCCAGAGCTCATTCCTCAGACATGAAGTTCCATGTTCTCAAAGTCAACCATTTTCCTATATTCTTATTTCTTTCCTTCTTTTGTATTTAACCATTTTTGACAAAAAATAACGAATTTGTTTGCCAGTGGACAGGCTGCTGCTGGCGAGGTGCTCTGCCTGGAGAGCCCCGCAACTGTACCTTTGCTGCCACAGGGCAGCCTGCGACGCTGCTGCCACCCCTTCCTCCTTAGGCTGTTTGGTCCCACTCATCAGGTCTTTTGAATTCATTACTAACAGCACTGTGAGTCTGAGGAGCTTTTCATTTACTATTCCTTTTTACCCTGCACACATTTGCACTACAGACAGCTCCTTTCCAGAACCTGAATTCCAAACTTTGAAAGTTTTCTCTGTTTCTTACCTCAGCAATCATGAACCTTCCAAGTACCATGAAAGTAACAACGAAATTTCTTACCCCCGCTGTGGCAAAGGAAAGCTGAAAAACATGCTATTAGTGAGGCTACAAGGTTAGAATACAGAAACCCCTGCCCAGACATCTCCAGAGGCGGGTTTACTTAAAGCACCACAGCTCAAAGGCTGCCTTGGGACCCAGCTGCTTTAGCAGAGGTTCTCTTTCAACTGGCTTAGTTACATTCAGGGGTTTCCCTCTCCCTGTTCCCTGCTCTGTGTCCCTCTCACACACCTCAATTCTGTGTCATGGGCACACAGAGCACCTCTGAAAGTCGCTTGAGCAGAGACTGAAGGTTGTGTGGCAAAGAATTGGATCAAAGCAAGGGGGAAGGACCTTTCTTCTCTAGTCCTGGAAAACACCTGTGAAACCTGAACTGGTTAGCTCATGGGAAAGCCAGGGGAAAGCACATCTGAGAGGGGGCTGCAGACTGGCAGCCAGCCTTGTACCCACTGCAAGATTTGCAAGGGATCTGAAAGGGACTTCTTCAGGCCAGACCAGGAACCCAGCACTTCTGTTCAGCCTTCCCTTTCAGCTAGTGAGGGGCAGGGCAGGCGTGCACTGCTGCCTGCTGCCCCTGTGCCCTCAGGCACCACGCCAGCAGCAGAAGTGGTCATGTCTCCGGTGCTTTGCACCAGCAGCTGCCACCAGCCACTTCCTGCGGCTGCCCTCAGTGGTTCCAGGCTGCTGCTGTGACTGTGGAAGAAGACAGGGCTGTGAAGGGCTGCAAGCCACGCCAGCTTCCCACGGGCCTGTCACAAGGCCCAGACAGCTTTCCCTTGCTACTCCTCAGCTGAGTGACTGACAGCATTGGTGCCTCAGAGCCAGTTGGCCCTCGCTCTGCTCTTTTCTCCTTCTGGCCCAAAGGAGCATTCTAGAACACAGACTTTTCTTTGCTGGGCTGAGCATTTCTCCAGGGTTTACCTGCCTACATTTGGTATTGTTGCTTGTTGTAATGTGTTTTATCCATAGCAGTTAGTGTGCCAAAGTTTCTAGCACAGCATTTGTGCACCTGCTTTAACAAGCCTAAAGGAAGAGGCTTTCTGGCAGCTGCTTCCTTCCAGCGCCTTGTACCCACAGTGAGTATGGAGCCAGGGCTCTGGCTGAAGCCTGCAAAGCAATGACGTCAGCACGGGGATGAGCTGTTGCAATATGTAATGACACAGGGCTCCTGCCAGTAAAGCCAGCAAGGTCCACAGCTGCCTGAGGTTGTCACTGAACCAGCCCATGCTGAGGCCTTCATCTTACAAGTAGCCCAGCTGCATAAAAGTGCCATTTAACACACTCACAGCCACTGCCATGCTGCTTAGAAGGATGAGACAGCAAGACCTGCAACAGAGGTGTCAGCCTGTGGAAAGAGCATCAAACCTCACCCTGTGTGACCCAGCAGTCTGTGAACACCAAACCTTGGCAGATGTTTTGAAGTGCTCCTCCTTGTTTTAAAGAGGAAGTTGCTGAGTTTTCAAGCCCAATGTATGGAAAGAAAATGGTATTCTCTGATGTATCAACAGGAAAATCAACACTTAGATGATGTGTGAGAGCTAAAATTAGCCAAGCAGTTACAGGGCTCCTATCACAAGAGAACATCCCCACTGCAAGAAAAGAGATGTGGGTGGAACTGGGGAGGCAGCTGCATGAGCAGGGCTCTGCATCACGCTGTCCTTTCCTCTCCCAAACTGCTTGCACAATGTTGGGAAACTCCATTTCAGCTGCAGAGGAAGGCAGAATTTCCTTTGTTGCCTCCTCTAGGAAAGGGGAAGATTTCAAGCAGGGATTGCCCCTGCACAAGAAGCAAGAGGCAATGCCTGCTCTAAAGCAGGGCACTTCCCACCCTCTGTGGCTGCGCAAAGCATAGGCAACTGCTGTGTGCAGTATCAAAAGAAGCCAGATTAAAAAAATGCACTTTGGTACTGAAAATAAGACACCACAGAGCCTGACTTGGAGAGCTGCCTGGAGTGGAATCCCAAAGTCCTTCCGGTGAAGCAGTGGCCACCCCAGGAGGGGATAGAGAGCACCTGGCCTGCTGTGTTCCAATGGAAATGCCAAAGCTGAAGAACTGGAGCAGGGCTTGTAAAATTCCTGTCCTAGGACTTGCACACCTCAAGGGTTCAGGCAAACACCACCTTCCACCCAGGGCTCTGTGAGTAAATGCAGACTTAAATAACCTTCACTCTTAAACCACAAACTGCTGACAGAAGCATGGCAGAGAGACTGTGGATGTGACTGCAGATGACAGCACACGGCTGAAGGCCACTCTCCGCCCTGACAACTGCTGCTGCACTTCTGTGCAGTTACATCAGTCGCTGAGGCAAGATCCCAAGCTGCCTGCTTTGGGTGCCCCCTCCCTCCTCAGTCAAGCTTTTTGGGGACTGATGGATCTTTGGTTCATTTCCACACGGTCACAAACCACACTAGTCACTCTTGGAAAGGTGGGCAAAAAATGTCCCTTAGACAGTGTGGCTGGACCTCAGCAAATGAACACAACCCCCATGGCTAACTGCTGCCTCTCAGGAGCTGCTCTGAGCTATGGATTTCAGATGCTTGGAATTCTGTGATGTAACTGAAACTTAAGGAAAGAGAGGATACTCAGGTGAGTGACGACATCATGAGGAAGTTTTAATGTTGTTTTTTGGCAAAAGAGGGTAAAAGCTGAAACTGTAGCACAGTTACATTCAGCAGAAGCTGCTTACAGCTGTGGTAGGCTTGGTGTTGGCCCTAACACAGACCTGCAGCCACAGGGGTTGCATAGTTGGCACACCCCATCCAGAGTGTAGCACTGACAGCTGCGACCACCTTTAGGAGGATGAGCACAAAGAAGATGGACAGTGTCAGGGTGAAAAAGCCATCAGGGATTCACATTTCTATGACAGAGATAATTTCATACACTTCAGCTATGTCAGGGAAGCTACCAAAGGGGGACATTCCATACCCACAGAATCCTTTCCTGTTCACAGCTGTTTACTAGGATGTGCAGCTGCAAAAGTATGCCACATAATCCAGCTGCCTCCTTTCCCTGCCAGCTGCTGCAGCACAGCAGTGTTGCTCTGAATGCAGCGTGTACAGGCACACAGATCCACCAGCAAACAGAAGAAGGACAAGGGAGTGTTTCCCTGCTTCCCTACCTGAATAAAGCAGGGCTGTATGTGAGCTGGATCCTGCAATAGGCCTGCAGGAGCTGATGCAGTCTGCTCTGCCCTTAGGAGACACCAGCAGCTGGTGTGGTCCATGCTCCCCGAGAAGGTCTCCAGCCGCCGATGTGAGCCACTGCCCTGTGATGGGAAAGGAGCAGGCACCTCGCTGGAATGCTGAAGAAGAGCTAATAAGAAGGAGGAGGTCCCAAAACTAGGGTTCAGCCTATATGGCTCATGAGGTTGGATCACCTTGGCATCAGCTAGGCCAGAATCCAATTGTTAAGGACAAATAAGTCGCTCAGGGTATGACTTGTGTCAGCCTCACACTGGGCATGATACAGGTTTATAAATGCAAAGCAAGTGGCAGAACCCCCCCCCGCAGGCATCTACACATCACCTTCCCACCATCACAGCACTTCAGCTCAGGCCTTCAGAGGGTGGCAGTGGAAACCCCCAGAAGCAAACACCCACCATGCTCTGTGATTCATGGTGAGGCTGAATCATGGTGTGAGAGTGCGATTGCATCCAGAACAAACTGTTCAGCCACAGCTGCTCCTGGCCTGCCACCTGTAACTCAACCTGGGTGAAAGGAATCCTCTGTCACTGACTCCAGCACAAAGCAAGCTGGTCTGGGTGTGTGTTCTCCAAGAGATGATCTGATGACATGTCCCCATGAAGTGCTCAAGGATAGCCCAAATAAAACCCCTGTAAAGCTTTGCCTATGCCAGACCTCTAGAGCCACCATAAGGAAGAACAGCAGGGGAGCAGCAGGGACCTGGTGCACTTCTCCATGCTGTTGAGTCCTTTGGATCTGCCTGACCATGGCAGCAAGCTCCCCACAGCCTGTTTCAGAACTTACAACACAGAGAGCAGCTCTTGGCACATTTGGTGGGGACCATCCCTGCTCAACCTCAGTGCTTTGCTCTGCAGCCTGGAGTCAGTGCCCCTGCTACTCCACAGCTCCGTTCCCCAGCGTCTCGCTTCTCTCCAGGGAAAGCCTCTGAAGATCCTTCCCAAGGTCAGGATGATCCTCCAGCTCTTCATACAGCGACCAAACAATGTCCAGCTTCCTGTAGTCCATGGGCTTGACCAGGCTGCGAACCACCTGGAGACATCTCTGCTTCAGGGTGAACACTGGGCGAGAAGCAAACACAGACATCAGCTGGTCACAAGGGCTGGTTAGCTGCCACCCCAAGCCAAGCAGCTCTTCTCCAGGCACACAGCTACAGAACAGGCAGCAGCAGCCTCCAGAGCTCTTTACAAACAGAAGAGGTCACTAGCTGTGTGAGGCACTCCCTGAAACCCACCGGAGATGTCTCTAGGTGGCAGGGCTGTCCATTCAGCACGGCTCTACCCAGAAACCCTTGCCACCTCTTCCTGTTCGTGAGGCAGATTTCACTGAGTACCAGATCTCTCACTAGAGCCTTACAGTTAAATCCAAACAGATCTCATCGCAACCCCACACAATGCTACAGCCTTGGGGAGTAACAGCTGGAAAGTTGCCCAGTGGAAAAAAAAACCCTGCAGGTGTTGGTCATCAGCCAGCTGAAGATGAGCCAGTGTGTGCCCAGGTGGCCAAGAAACCCAGCAGCATCATGGCCTAGATCAGCAATGGAGCAGGGTGGGGATCATGCCCCTGTACTGGGCCAACAGTGAGGCCACACTAAGTATGGGTTCAGTTGTAGGCCACTCACTCCACAAAGGCCATCGAGGAGCTGAAGTAAGTACAGAGAAGGGCAACAAAGCTGGGGAAGGGTCTGGAGAACAGGGCTGGAGAGGAGCATCTAAGGAAGCCTGGGGCATTCAGCCTGAAGCAGCTGAGGGGAGACCTTCTGGCTCTCTAAAACTCGCTGAAAGGAGGCTGGGGTCAGGTGGAGGTTGGTCTCTTCTCCCAAGGAACAAGAAACAGAACAAGAGGAAATGGCCTCAACTTGCCCCGTGGCAGGTTTAGGTCTGCCATGAGGACAATTTCTTCCTCAAAAGGGTTGTCTAGCCCTAGCCAGGCTGCGGTGGAGTCCCCATCCCTGGAGGGGTTTCAAAGCTGCGTAGATGAGGCCCTGAGGGCTGTGGGTTGGTGGTGTGCTGGCAGTGCTAGGGTAAGGCCTGGGACTCAGCGACCTGAAGGGTCTCTTCGCAGCTCACCGCTCTCGGGCGTCGCCACTCTGCAGCACTGCCCGCGCCTTTACCTGGCAGGGTGATGTCTGCTGTCTGCACGTCTGGAGCCACCACGAACAACTCCTGCCGGTTGACGAGGAGTCCATCGTTTGTCCCCGCGTCCCGAAACAGCCAGAGGTGACCTGGGGCAGCAGACAGTGCACACAGAGCCGTTACCCCACTTTTTAACGACCCGCCTCCGGTCAGAGGCCACCGAAGCGGCCCTGGGAAGGAAGCCACGAACACAGGACAGCTGCGCGGCCTCCCGATCCCCGGAGCCGGCATGGCCCGGCACAGACTCCCAACCCACCTCTCAGCTAGCCGGGACCACCCAGCCCGTTTCCCAACCCACTGGGCCCTCTGGGCCTCACCCACCCCGGTAGCTGTACATGATCCTGCCGGTGCGCGGCTGCAGGACCGGGTAAGAACGCGGCCTGCCCTCAAAATCCACCCAGAACGGCAGGACGCGGCGAGGGCTGCGGTTGTTGAAGATGACCTGGGAACGCTCCTGGCTGCTAGGGGAGCGCAGCCTGGGGCCAGGCTCTAACGGCGCCATCCCGCCCCGGCTGCCCAGACCCGGCGGACCTGCCGCATGCGCCAAAAGCAGGCAGGGCCGGCTCTGGCACGGCGGCTCCTGGCGCATGCGCCAAAGGCGGGCAGGGCCGGCTCTGGCACGGCGGCTCCTGGCGCATGCGCCAAAGGCGGGCAGGGCCGGCCCTGGCACGGCGGCTCCTGGCGCATGCGCCAAAGGCGGGCAGGGCCGGCCCGGGCACGGCGGCTTCCTGGGCGCAGGGAGTGGCAATGGCGCGGCTCAGAGTCTCTGCAGAGCCCCCACAGCCGCTGCGGGCAGCCCTGTGTGAAGTACATAAGGGGCCGCGTCAGACAGAAGAAAGGACACGACTCAGCCGCGGCTGCTGTGCCAAACTGCCCAAAGTTTTAATATTTGTTAATTCGGCTCTGAACGGACACACAGAGGACGAACTGAGTGAGGACAGAAACGGAATGGGTGTTCTCAGCCCCCGAGGAGCAGGGCAAGAGCCCCGAGAGCCCGCAGCACAGGAACAGAAACGCAGCCGTTTGCAGGTCAGGCTGCTGGAGGGCACACGTCCCTGGGAGCACGGGGCCATGGCCACGGCAGCCGCTGCCCTGCTACCCGGAACGCCGCACCCCGGGCCGCTTGCCCAGCAGACTCCAAACAGCAGCGCTGCGATGCAGCTGCTCAGGGTGCCTGTGCTCCAGCAGCAGCTGCAGTTTGCTAGGGCTGTGTGCCCGCCCTCGCCACAGCAGTGCCCCCTCAAGTGCGGCTCAGCCCTTCGCTGCGGGCTGGCAGCGAGCGGAGGGAGCAGTAAGAAAGCCATCAGCACCAGCAGACCATGTACCAACAGGCACCTGCTTACCAGACCAGTCTGATTCTTTAGTACTTTATGTGGGGGCGATGCTATCTCATTAGACTAATTCAATTTGGAAAACCCACATTAAAGAGCTGCCACCTGAGGCAACACCCCTACAGCTTTCAGGCTGACAGGTTAGTAGCCCTGTTAGTCATTTGAAGATAAAAGTGTGATTTCTCCAGCTTGGGTTGCCCCCAGAGCTGCCTCAACCTTTTCTACTGCAAGCAGAGGAAATGAACATTTAACTGAACAAGACAGGGACATGGCAGAGAAGACTGGTGAAGGAAACCATTACTAATTCCCCTGACCTTCAGCTTAGGTGGCAGGGAGGAATGAGGTGACATAAACAAGGTTTCAGAACACAGCACAACTGGTAGCTCTCAAGTTGGTCCCCAGGTTAGCATGTTACACAATTTCTAGACAGGTAGTTTGGTTTCTTTGCCCAGGAACCGAGCAAGTGAAGCTCTTGGGTGTCTGTGTTCCCAGAGCGCTGCTCAGAAGGCTCTGGAGCTGTCCCAGGAAGGTCACCAGAAGGATCTCCTCTCTTCTGCTCGCTCCCAGGTGCGCCTCAGCAGATACACAGCTGCGTGCAGACCCCCGACGTTCACCCACACCGTTTGGCCTTTGTGCCAGATGTGGCCCATCCGTGACAAGGCCTGCAGGGCAGAAAGGGAGCCAGAGAGTGCTGTGGCTTCAAGAGAGGGCAAGATGCTTTAGAAACAACTTGGCTATTCTAAACACATCTGATAGCAACATCAAATGACTGTTCAGTTCAAAACTGTTTAAATGTTATTGATGAGTGCTCTCAAAGCAGATCATCCAATCACAGACTGCTTTGGGTTGGAAGGGACCTTCAAAAGTCATTCAGTTCCAACTCCCTGCCATGGGCAGGGACGCCTTCCACCAGCCCAGGTTGATTAAAGCCTCATCCAACCTGGCCTTGAATGGCATCCACAACCTCCCTGGGCAGCTTGTTCCAGTGTCTCCCCACCCTCACTGTCAACAATTTCTTCCTCATCTCCAATCTCAGTCTCCCCTCTCCCTGCTTCAAACCCACTGTCCCTCATTCTGAACACTGCATCCCTTGTCAAAAGTCCCTCTCCAGCTCTCCTGTAGCCCCTTCAGATGCTAGAAAGCTGCCAGAAGGTCTCAGGGGCCAAGACAACCTGACCCTGTCCATTTCTGTACAGAAGCCAGCTTACAATGCCTCCCACAGTGCACTTCCAGGTGCGTGTGGGTCTGCTGTCCCACGGGACGCACCTTGGCAAAGCACTTCTTGTCCTGCGTCAGCAGCACCGCCCTGCCGGTCCCCGGCACGCAGATCCGGCCCATCTCCATCAGGCAGGCTGGGTAGAGATCCCAGTTCTTCTTCTTTGACCCTATCCTGCAAAATTCATCTCTGTGACTGCTGAAAGCCAGTTAGCTGGTGCTGGTCCTTCAGACAGGGGCTAGCTCCCCAAGGACCACATGCATTAGCAGCATCAGCCTGTGTTCTGGGCATCAGTGCTCCTCAGTTAGGCCCAGGGAAGTGAGCAGAGGGAACCCAGCCCTGCAGCAGCAGCAGCAATGGGCAGAGGCCTCTCCAGCCACCCCTCACCTCTTCCCAAAGGGCATGTCCGACACGATGATGTCCACACAGCCAGTCCGCAGAGGCAGGTTGCAGATGTCCCACTGGATGATGTCCAAGGGTATGCCCGGGGCAGTGCTGCTGCAAGTGCAAAATCTTTTCCTCAGGCATGCCCTACTGAGGTTTGAGCTAAGGAGGTCTCTGGGGTTAACAAAACAACAGGGAAGTACCAACAAGAGACTGCAATGCATCAGTGCACAATGGATTTCTTCACTCACAACACTGCAGGGAACACAAATCCCTCTTGCTCCTCTCACCTTTCCTTAATCTCCTGTTTCTTTAGCAAAGAGCAGATGTTGTTTGCTGCTCTCTTCACAGCCTGTGGGTTGTTGTCACCAGCAATGTGGTAGCAGCTCGGCCACTCTGTGGCTCCCTGGGGACAAACACTGATAATCAGCAACATCAGCACCAACACTGCTTCACTTGTAACAAAACCTGAGAGCCACTCAGACTGACAGGATGTAACAAAGCACATGGCAGTGGAATTAGAATTGCCCAACAGATACCTGTGATGGGCATTACGCATCTTAGGTAATCTTAGCTCAAAATACTTTTGGATTGGTTTCTTCCTGCTGCAGCTTTGGGAAGAAAATCATGGTCATTGCACTTCTATCTCTTTAGAAACTGGTGAGATACTTCTGGGCTTCGCTATTCAGTTCTCACCAATAAAGCTTTCCTGTATTAATCAGCTGCAGAAAGCATCGAGTTTTTCTGAGTTAGACAATCACCTCTATGGGGATGGCACCAGTGCCACACATGGGATCCACGATGATGTCTGTTGGCTGTGGATCACAGAGCCTGGGGAACAGAGAAAGGTGGTGAGAAGAGTCTGAAAACCTGAATTTCCAAAAGGAAGGGAAAGTGAACTAATCACTCAGACTCTACCAAAACCTCTGTGATTGCTCTTTCTATTCACTCATTAGCATTTTATAAGCAGCAACAGAGATACCTCTGATGTGATCCAGTGCTTGGAAATGAGCTAACCCCAAACAACCCCAGGTAATCACAGAGCACACTGCTTCACCACTTGCTGCTTTTTCATTTCTTAAGAATTAGCTTTTGAGGAAGCAGTGGGGGGGCTAAAGGATCGAATTCTGACATGGCTGCCTGAGAACACTCCCCCTGTGGCAGCACACCGACCTCAGCATGCCATACGCCAGTGTCGAGCGCAGAGTGGTGGGACCAAAATGTGTGATGTTCCTTCTGTGCAGGCTCTCCTCAGTTAGTGCAATACCCACAACCACTTCATTGTTGTGAATGTTCAGAAGAACCTAAAGAAAAAAACTGGACTCAATTTCATCAGCGGCACTCCACAGTGAGCCTGGGGAGGAGTTGTGAGTCTTAGCTGGCAGCTGAAAGCCAGCAGCAAGGGACAGAAGAGCATTCTTGGAAGCAAAGCAAAGCACTGTTCTGATGGAGCACTCACACCTGTTCTCGTTCACCCAGAGCCAGCACTCCCTTTCACACAGGCCCTCAGAGTGCTACATCACCCAGACTCTTAAAAGGCCCTCTTTGATAAGCATGGGGGAGAAATCTGGCAAGTCCTGCAAGTCACAGTGAAGCATTTGCAGAGCAGCACTAAAAATCCCATTCCTGATCCCCTCCACTGCTCCACTTAGGGAGGCCCAGGACTGTGGGCCAGCAGGGAAAACTTCCTGTTCCTGCCCTTCAGAAGTGGGGCAGGTCCTTGGGTGTCCTTTCAAATCTCTGCTTTCCCCACGTTAAGAAATAAGCTCTGGGCAGCTACTGTTAACTCTTTTTGTCCTCTTCAGCCATCAACCCCCAGCGTCTGGATGCAGCACCTGCTGTCAGCTTGCACTCACACAAACCAATGAGCTAAGGGAATATTTCGAGGGCCAAGCACAGCTGCAGGTGCTACACTGTACCTAAATGTGACCAAGACCAAATGCTACAGGAGGTGACACTTGGTACCAGAGCCTTTGCTGTGCTTAAGGGAGACCCAGCTCAGCTGCCCTCTGTGTAGTGCTGATATCCAGTGAACTCAGTAAGACAACAGCGTCTGCAGGGCAAAGAGGGACTTAGGAAAGAGCAGCAGTGCCCCACTGGGCCACAGAGAGATGATTATTATGGGCACCCAAAGCACTAGGAAGTGGTGGGATCTGTGGGTGCACTTGGTGTGCCAGTAGAGTCAACGGTTCTGGGGAGGCTGTGATTCAGCATTACCAGCCTCCAGCTCCAGAGGCAGCTGTTGAAGGCGTTCTGGAGATGTCTAAACATCAGAACTAGGAAGTGTTAGAGACAGAAAGGTGGGCATCACCAAGGCACAAGACTATACCTCTACATCAAAGTCAGTCATGTCAGCCTTCCACTGGAAGTGCTCCTGCACAGCTCCCCCGAAGTCCCTGGCAGCCTCGTTGGAGGTGAAGCTGTGCTTGTCCCCTGCCCTGTTGCAGGTGACTCGGAACTTCAGCACCTTCGAGCCTGCCTCGCTCGGCTGACCCTCCCCAGCCTTGGCCTCGCTCCCAGAGCCCTCCTGCAGCTCATCCTTGGTGTCTGGCTGCTGAGGATCCTCCTCCTGCTCTTCCTCTCTGTTCTGGGACTCCGCTGCTTTTGTCTCCTCTGTGTCTTGGTCACTGGCAGGTTCCACACTGGCAGAGTTCTCAGCAGAGTCCTCCTCTCTATTTGTGCCTTTTGGATCTGAGCCTTCCTCTTCCCCCTCACCCTGCAGCTTCTCTCTGCTGGCAGCAGGCTGAATGCTTGGCTTTTTGCGCCTGCTCTTTTTCTTTTTCAAGCTGTTGTTCAGCTCCCAAACCTTCAAGGGACTGGTCCAAGGCAGTTTTTTAACCAAATCTTCCAAATCCTTTAGAGCATCTTCCTTTAAAAGACAAGAGAGACGTGTTTGCAGTCAGTCCATCTCTTTACAAATGTCCCTTCTTCAAACTGTCCCAGGGCAGTTCTCCAGACAGGTGACCCCACACACACTGAAGCCAGGCTTGCAGCTTCCTAATTTAACTGAACTGCAGTTGAAGTCACAGGACCCACAGAATTTTCTCATTTATCTTGTTAAATTATGAGCCAACACCAAATTCAGTGACTGAAGTGACACTTTACTGTCCTAGTGCAGCCGCCACCAGCATGGCATCAGGTTCTTGTCCTAGATGTTGACTATGCAACACCTTGAACCAATGAAATGCTGTCAGACACCATGGCACTTCCAGGCCCCGAGCCAGCAAAGAACTGGGATAACAGCACAGATAAAATAGCTCCCAGACCTGTTCATGAAACAGGGAATTCTCTGAAGCTCGTCTTAAATTAAAACCCACCCAGGCCCTGAAACTGATGGAAAAAGAGAGTAACTCACCTTGCTTGCTTTAAATTGATAGTCTTTGAACTCCTGAACTACAACAAATAAATTATCCACTGACCTTAGACGATGAACCTAGAAGAAACGAGAAATCCCGGTGGCACGTTACTGACTCTGAGTGCCCGGGGCTTGTTCATGGCAAGCAGCACTCTGTCGCCTTACAGCTAGCTTTAGACCACATCCTCCCAGCCGGTGTTGGTGTGAGAGTTACCCCTTCCGTGCAAAGGCAGCGGGAAACCGAAGCTTCTCACCTCTGATTCTGGCAAACACAACACGACCCGGAAATAGCTCTTGAAACTGGGGCAGAGTTTTGGGTGTTTTTTCATACCGAACGCCTTCGCACTGGCAGCACCCCGCTCACGCCGGGCCAGGAGCCCGTCCCTCCCGTTACGGCCGCCGCTGGGCGAGCCACGGCCGCAGCTGGACGGACTGCGAGGCCGGGCTGAGGAGCAGGGCAGGGAGCGGGGACGGAGGGGGCGACCCGCGCAGACCTGCGGCAGGGTCCCGGCCGGGACCTCGAAGTAGATCTTCCCCCGGTCTCTGCTGATCCTGGAGGCCGAACCCAGCTTCTCCTGCACCTCTGCGGCTGCCGTCAGCTCGAACCCCGTGGGCACGGTAGCGCCGATAACGGCCGCTATCTTCGAGCCCTCCTCACACGAGGCCAGCCCCTGACCGTCCCCGCCCGCCTCCGTTTCCGCCATGCCCGGCCCCTGGCGCAGGCCTGCGGACGGTGACGGCCGGACGGCGCCGGACCCTCCCGCACGCGCTGCCGCCGCTTCCGCTTCCGGGCCGGGCGGCGCTCTCCCGCCGGGGCAGGGTAAGGACGCCCCCTGCTGCCCAGCGGCCGCACGCTCCGTGCCGGGCGGGACAGCCTGGCGGGACAGCCTGGCCGGCGGGCTGCAGCGGCACTGAGCGGCCGGGAGCGGCAGGACAGCCTGGCCAGCGGGCTGCGGGACTCTGCCCGGGCGCGGGCGGGTAGCCGCTGCGCCCGCTGCATGCCGCCCCGGGAAGGCGCCCGCCGGGCGGGCAGGGTCGTGCGTGGCACCGTGCCGGGAGGAAGGGGTCGGTGTCTGTCCGGAGTGGCAGTGAAGGGGCAGTGAAGGGGCAGTGGATGGGCAGCGGTTGGGCAGTGGATGGTTAGTGGATGGGCTGCTGGGACCACAGCGGGGAGGGGAAGGTGATACGTGAGGGCCGTGGGTGGGTTTCTGCCGTTTCCGTGTACCCCCGCAGGGTGCTGGTGCCCCACACGGTGTGCCCGCAGGCACACATCTATAACCCACCCTGGCCGCAGTGTGGGGCCGCCCGATGGCTGCCCTCGTGTCCCTCAGACCCTGCATGGCACCAGTGCTGTGCTGGCTACAGAGGTGTGTAGGGCTGCAGAGGCTGTGTCTGGGCAGCTGGTGCTGTGCCAGCTCTGCACCCACATGGCACTGGCATGGATGCTGCAGGTGTTTGCCATGGGAGCAAACCATAGCTGGCCACTGCATAGAATCGTAGCTTGGGTTAAAAGAGACCTTAAAGATCATCCAGTGCCAACCCCTGCCATGGGCCGGGACACCTCTTACCAGCACAGGTTGCTCAAGGCCTCATCCAGCCTGGTCTTAGACTCATAGAATCAGGCCGGTTGAAGGGAGCTCCAAGCTCACCCAGCCCAACCTAGCACCCAGCCCCAGCCAACCAACCAGACCATGGCACTAAGTGCCCCATCCAAGCTTGTCTTGAACACCTCCAGAGAAAGTGACTCCACCACCTCCCTGGGCAGCCCATCCCAATGCCAATCACTCTCTCTGGCAAGAACTTCCTCCTAACATCCAGCCTAGACCTCCCCTGGCACAGCTTGAGGCTGTGTCCCCTCCTTCTGTTGCTGGGTGCCTGGCAGCAGAGCCCAACCCCAGCTGGCCACAACCTCCCTTCAGGTAGCTGCAGAGAGCAATGAGGTCTGCCCTGAGCCTCCTCTTCTGCAGGCTGCACACCCCCAGCTCCCTCAGCCTCTCCTCACAGGGCTGTGCTCCAGGCCCCTCCCCAGCCTTGCTGCCCTTCTCTGGACACCTTCCAGCACCTCAACATCTCTCTTGAATGGAGGGGCCCAGAACTGGACACAGCACTCAAG